>VWYE01014597.1:0-90005 GCA_013398995.1 Alaudala cheleensis
TTCCAGGAGTGGGGGACCCAGGAGGATCCAGCACTCACCAATGCAGCCCCCCTGGCAGCTTAGTTGGGTTGGGAATCGTTTAGCAGATGATATTTTTGTGGTAGAGCAGAAAGGAAAAGGAATCTGATTATTTTCAGTTCTTTTGTCAATACACTTATTTTTTGGTGTGGCTTTGAGCACATAAAGCAGCATCCATTCCCTGCAGCCCCAAGGTAGATCTGCCTTTTGGAGAGAGGCTGAACCCTCTGCATGAGAGGGTCCCTGGGCTCTGAAAAATCAGGTTCCTTTCCCTGTCTCACAGTCCTCTCTCCAATGGCACCAGTGAACATTTCCAGTGGTTGACTGCCAGGGATTATGAAATACTTTGCAACCCATGGGCATCTTCAAAAGTAAAAATAAAAAATTGAAACTTTCTCTGACACTCTCATTGTTTCCTTTAACGTATTGAATAAGCTCAGTTTTCCAAACACAGGAGTAAGGACTGCTGATCTATAGATAATTTCATTTTTTTCACCTTGCAAACACCTGGTCAAGTTTGAATGCAAATGTGAATTCCCTGATTTACTTGAGGACCCCCTTTCTGCCCCAGCCCACAGCCATTGCCCCAAATCCTCGCTTCCTTACCCACAGACAGCAAGTCAGTGAGGACACTGAGAATGTTCAGGATGACATCCTTGTCACAGGAGCTCTGGAATGGAAACACACCAAATTTATGGATCAGTTCAGGACAGGACAGTTTTCCCTGCACAGGGCTGCAGTGCATCATGCAGTGCAGAGGCACTGAGATCCTTGTTTGGATACTGAGCACTTTTGTGCCATCTGGCCAGTGAATATGTGGAAACATATTGATGACACATTTCAAAAGCTTCTAACATTTACTACAGAGTATTCAATACACAGTAGCATTTCTGTAGAATTTACATCTCAATTCCAAACTAAAGCTCTCTGGTCTGGCATGCCAAAGTTGAGGAAATTCTGTATCACATAGAAATGTTAAATGTGAGATGGTTTTCCAAGACAGCATCTCTTATTACTGGAGTTGAAGAACAATATATTTAAATTATATTAGTCCCATCCACAAGAAAATTCTCCTGTCTTTGCAGCCACTACCACATGGAAGCCTTGAATTTGATGAGAAGAAGAATCACCAAGCTTATTTTTAAACTAATATATTTTAATTTTAAGACCAAGTTACCACCACACTGACGTGACACATTCTGCTTTAGAGTCACTTTAAATTTTGCATTAGAGGAAATAAGATATAATGCACTTGAGGAGAAGGAAACACATGATATCTTCCATCCATCTGTGTGATACACTAGACCCCTTCTTTAATCCTCCTCCAAACAGATTTCACCACTGTGATTCAAGAATTAATCACTGGTCCATATTGCAATTTGAGGGATTTGGGTTAAGATCTGTATGTCTTTTATTTCTGAACAGATACAACACCATACAAATTCCTAATATAATACAAAACTTGCATTTGAATAGCCTTGGTCCCAAAGAACTTCAGGAACACACAAACTATAACAGGATCACTTTGTTTGCAATTAAATTATGACAATAAGATGGCATCTCACAAATATATGGTTCCTATATTTCCGAATGTTGAACTGCTTCAGAAACTTAACCTACCTTGTAACTTAAACAAACCTGGAATCTATTCTATATTTATGTGATCATTTTACCAGCCAAATTGATTCAACCATCCTCTGACATACTTAACATTATGCAACTGTATATTTAAGACAAGGAGTTGAAAGCAAGAAAAAAGAAATTCTAGAAAGAATATTAGGGAAAATCTAATTCAGGTCTGTGATAATGACTATTAATGCAAATGAACCCTTTTTTTCCCAGTGGATCCCTGAAAAAGTCACAGCACAAGCTGGCAAGGTGCTGAGGATTGTGTAGGTAATTAGGGAGCTGCAGTTCATACCCCCTCCTTTGTTACAACCAGGGAGGGTATGAGTTGGGTGAGGCATGGGGATGAAGCAGGGAACTGATCAGTCTGCAGTCAGAGCAGGGGACTGCCAGCCTGGAGAAACAGATTTCCACCCCTGTCACAGAAATCCTGTAGGATGCTTGGCAGAGCCCTGCAACCAAATCTCCTTCTGTACTGGCAAACAATATGTGCCATTTTCTGCATGGAATAATTACAGTAGTGCCAATGCTTCCTGGCTTCCTAAACCTTGTGTGTATTCTTAGATGTGTTTGGTTGGTTGGTTTTGGTCATAATTATTAACAAAAGCAAAAAACCCAAACTCTAAATCTCTGAAAAACAAGGTTTCCCATCATACTGGTTTTGGTCAATTAGCAGTGCTACCAACCATTCCCTGCTCAATAAATATTCCAAGTGAGCCACAGGGACAAGAGATGTCAGCAGAGGAATGAGAGAAAAGAAAAAGATGTGGTCAGGGAAAGGGAAGGAAGGAAAGAAAAGTCAGGTGAGGACAAGATTGGAGCAAACACAGAATCACTTCTGCAATGGGGACTCAGTGGAGAAGGGTCTGTGAGCACTGATGGCTTTCTCAAGGCACAACTTGCTTTTGCTCTTAGCTAAAATCCACAGGCAGTGTGCCTGTCTCATCCCCACCTCAGATCTGGCCCATGCCCAGAGAGAGAGCCTGCTGTTTCTATTCATTATTAACTCAACAAGCAGAGATCTCAGCACTGAACATAAAAAAAGTTCAGCCCTTTTATGATCCATGTTGAAATCAAAAGGCTCAGTGGGATAGGACTGCTGCTCCTTTCAGAGCCAAGACAAACAGAATACGTGACTTTAATGAAACCCAGTAACTCTGGTCACCAATTATTGCCATCCTCATCTTAGAGGAGTCCAGATATGTGCCACTGGCTCAAGGCACCACACAGCAAGGAAAGTCTGCAGCAGGGTCAGAGCAGTTCTGAGCAGGTTTACTCTTGGGTAAGATACATAGTTTTTGTCCTATTTAATCTTTCTAATTCATGTCTTTGTTCATTTCAGCTGTCTCAAGTCTCCCAGACTAAACAAAGAACATTCAGAGCTCTCTTCCCAAGAGTCTCTTGGCATTTTTTAGCATAGGGACTTAATAGTCAGGGGCAGGTTGTCAGGAGTGATGAGCATCCATCAAATTTACTGACTCCAGGAAGACTTACTGTTCTCAACACCTTTTTAAATATCAGGGTTGCCTAAATCAGACTGTCCTCTGGTTTTGTCTCGCTGCCTCTCAGTATCCCTTTCCTCTGTAGGTGGATGGATTACACATTAAGGTTTCAGTAATGAAGTCTTCATTGATTTATGCTCCTATTACACTGGGTTGTTTATTTTAACTGATTGGATTGTGGGTTCCTAAGCCATTAACACAAATAGTGATGACATAAGATATCCTCTGACTTTCCATGCACTTTATCCAGGGACTCGGGCAAACAAAGAACTTGAGGGAACATGAAAGATCAACCTTTAAAATGTGAAAATTAAATCTGGGTGATATTGCCAAATATTTTACCTGAGTGTTTACTCTTGATAGTTAACACTAAAATTCTGTGTTGGTGCCTCATTGCTCCCCTTCCTGCTGCACACTACTGCAGGAGTTGGATGACTCACGTGTTGGATGAAACAGTGGATAAAACCCCAGTCCCATTACAAATTCTAACATATTTCCCACTACCTTTAGTGGCAGCACTGAATAATACAGATTTCTGCAGAAGAGCACAGCTCCCATTTATAATAGCAAGACAACACAGAAAAAAAAATAACCCTAAAGTTGCTATTGTCTTGCGAGATGACAACTTGCCTCTTGAAATAGAAACAGCTCAGATTTTTACTAATGAGTATCAGGTTTTCAAAGTCATCAAAAATATTTGGACATTGAAATCCATTAGAATTGATTGTTTAAATTAATACACATAACAAACTCTTGGTGGAGGAATTGCCAACAAATTCATTCATAAAAAATATTCAGTAAATCTTTTTGAACAGTAAGTACAAATGAGAAAATCACAACTTGTGCCTGATCTAAAAAAGATGAATAGAGTAATTTCTTTAATGCAAATTTCTTACCCAGCTCTGGTAAAAATAAACACATTAGTTATTTTTATTGAAAGAGATGTTTGATGGTTTAAGAACAAACCATAACCAAAGAGAGGAGAAAACTAAAATTCCTCTTGCTAAGTATTTTCCATTCCTGCCAGCACTTACAAATGTTAGGTACAGCATCTACATGTGCACAGACTAATGAAGATGCATTTGTTGTATATGGGTGGAATAAGAAAAGAGAAAAGTTCCCAGAGGCTTAAGTTAGATTACAAAATCACTGACCTCCTGCAGGATTTCACTAAAAGGATTTAAAGTTAGAGACAAATTGTTACCTATTAACAACAGCCTGTAGTTGCCTTTCACAGCTTGTGGCTGGACAAAGGTTAAAGGAGCAAAACCATCACTTTAAATATCAAGCAAGGCTGTACTCTGTGGTCAGAGCCCCTCATCTCTCTCAGCCTTACATCCTGTCTTCCTCACCCAACCAGGAGTATGACAGGGCTGAGCTCAGAGGCATTTAATCAGCTACTGGCTGAGAGCTCCTCTCTGAGCTTTTTCTGGGAATTAATCCCTGAAACACTGGGGTTAGCTTGGCAGAAGCTCCTCAGAGATAAACAGCAGGAGGATGGAGAAAGCCAGGAATAAAAAAACACCCCAGCACATCGTCATTGATATGTTACAGGCAGCAAGTGATTAATTGGTGACATTGGGCTTGGAGGACTACAGCTTGATCCCAGCATTTGTGACTGGCAGCTCGGATTATTTCACTGAGCCACGATTGAGCAGGGAACAGCTCCTGTCTCCTTGTTCTGCCCCTGGGAACATGCCAAGACAGCTGTTATTTACTCAAGACAAGATTATAAAATTGCTACTAAGCCACAGTAACAGGTAACCTCAGGGAAGTCTCTGGGGATGTTTTCCACAAGGCTCAGAAACCCAGCAGAGGTGGGATTTTCCGTGTCCCGCCTGGAGGATTGCAGCCACCAGTGCCATTCCCCTTCCAGCACTGCCTTCAAACAAAAAACTTCCCATAAACTCAGTCTTTTGGGCTTTTGTGTCTTTTGCCCAAAGGCAAGTATTTCCCTGCATGAGACACACAGCCTACAGAGAGAATTTGTTGGGAGTCTAAGCATTAATGTTGAAAAAAGGAGGACGCCCAGAAAGAAATCAAACAGCATTAATTTGTGCGGTGCGAGATTTTACTGATAAATATTTCATCTGGGGGAAAGAAATACAAAGCAGTTATTCCAATCACAAAAATAATGAATGCAAAATGAAAGAAGTTGCTCTTGCAAGACAATGCATAACGTGGTTTCTACCAATCCGTCTTTTAAATTAATTGTTGAATTGTCTCACAAAGCTCTGTGACTGCTTAAGAAAAATCTCCCAAACAAACTGCAAAACAAAATGGTCTAATTTTAAAGAAAAGGTACTGCTGCAGTGGGCTGAAAAACTTCCAGACCTTTCCATTTGGGTCTTTTTTAGTGGGACTAAGGAATAAGATATCCAGTTCCAGGGTTTGTTTGTTTATTTGTTTGTTTGTTTTAATAATAGCCCGTTTCTAAATACAGAAGCAGGGTTTGACCTGTCCAAAATATATCCTCCTCTCTTCTCTTTCCCTTAATAAATTTGCTCACACAAATAGCAGTCAGCAGCCCAACTGCCTGTGTGATGAGACTTACATCTGCAAGTCAGATTTCTCACTCTCTGCACTTGAAGACTATTGAAGAGAAATCCTGGAGCAAAACTAATACTGGCTAAAATCAAGAGCAGGTTAGAGGCTGAGCAGCATTAGTCCTCACTGTCTCCTGAGACCTCTAGAAAATATTGGGTTCTAATTACTCTCTTAATGCTTAGATCAGAGAGTCCTCTGCCAGCAAGGTAGAGGTGCCTACCAGCCCAAACTGCTGGGCACAGCCACTCACTGCTGGCATTATGGATTTGCCAGCTGGATATCTCCTCCCCACAGCTGACTAGCCAGCCTTACAATGGCTGTGAAGCCAGGTTTGGTGCCTTATGTTCTGTGTTTTGTCAGAGTAAATTGCTTTTTCTAATTTAAGAGGAGCTAAAAATTCACACTTAAATAAGAGAGCAAAATACCCTGGAGAGTTTCTTGTCTGTATCCTCAGCCTCAATATTCAGCTAAGCGTAATTTCTTCTTGTTGTAAGGCCCACAGTATTTGTTACATGGAGGTTTATGAGGGAAAAATGATTATTTCTGAGGGGGGAAAAAGGGGTTCAGGGACCTCTGAAATATCAGTAGGCAATCACAGAGAAAGGGAGGATTCCAACTGAAGTGAATATAGCCTGAATTTTGGCATAAGTGGAGCACCTTCTTAACCATACTACCATTATCCAGCTTTAGAAGGATCCCAAGAAATTATTGTCAAGCTGCCCCTGCCCCCAAAATAACCATCCAAACATCCTCAGCATCACCACAGGAGTCACCGTGCTCTGTGGTAAACAGTAGGTGCATTTATTTGTCCAAATCTGGTTTTCCTCTTCTGAGAAGTTAGATAGGCCTGAGCAAGCCAGGAAACTCAGAGGAGATATGGAAGGAGAAGGGGCTATTTAAAGCCTGAGAGAGGAGGACCTTGCTGCTCTGGGAGTGTCCTAAGTGACCTCTTTAATCCTGGGAGAAAGGCGTCCGCAGCTGTGGGGGATCACGTAGCCCTCAAACTGCACCCGGGGCAGCCAAGGGGCCTCCAGGGACAGCACACTTGGCCCAGCAGCTTCTTGCTCCTGCTCCCAAGCCTTGGAGACAAGTCCCTCTCGCTGGCCCTGGCCATCCCCATGGCAAGCACCCCACTGAGCCAAGCCAGACGTTTCTTTTCTTACTGATGCTTCACACCACACCAAGCCCAAAGCAGAAATGATGGAGTTTGTATCAGAAAATATAGCTGAGACTTATTTAAAATGTCCCTCCTTCTGGCCTGCTGCAATCAGGTGGGTGGCTTTTTTCATGGCTTGCAATGACCTGGAGGTCTGGGTTTTTTCACTTTTGTTTGCACTTGGGTGTGATAACCTGCAGCATCTTTTTCAGTAGCACATCAGATCATGGCTGGGAGCTGATTCCAACCCTTCACATGGGTGGCAGCTCATCCAGGTGAGCAGGAGTGCCTCAAATCAAACTTCTAACATGCAAATGGACAGGGCTTTGCTCCTATTCACTGAGCTTCAGGACTTCTTCTCAAAGGATACAGGCTGGACTCTGCAGGACTGAACTGCTTCAAGGCAGAGATGGGAAAATTCCAAAGTTACATCCTAATGTCTTCAAAACACTGAAGGTGTTGAGATGAAACAGCTTGGCTTAAGCTGATCTCTAGCCAAAATGACTTGGTGAATAACATGGTGAAAATCATCTGTGCCAAGGAATCTTACAAAATTTAATGCAGTAAATTGCACTAACATAACACCTTGCATCAGAGGATCACAGACTTCACAAATACTAGCTAACACCTGCCCAATAGCATCCCTCATCAAGATCAGATTGCTTCTTATTTTCCTAGTGGGAAATATCACCATGTGATGGGAAATTCACTTAGTCAATACCTAAGAGGATAGCTGGCAGAGCCAGGGTATTTATTATAACAAAATGAAGCAGAAACAGAAGTGTGTGCACAGAAGTATTGTGGCCCTCAATCACACACTTACTTCCATCTTTTTGTGAAGAGTTCAAAATTTTCCTTCCCTGAGATCAGTCTTCTTATCCCAACTTCCCAGAAGTAAGTGCAGCAGAAAAATCTACCCCCTGCAAGGAATACTGATGCCACATTGGGAGAAGAATGAGCTGCTCCACCAGAGGGTCCCAGAGCTATTTGAAACGAGATTCACCCTTGTGCCAAGGGACTACATTTAATTAATCCATAGAGGAATTAGGAAGCACAAAGACCGTGACCTGATCTTTTTCCAAAGGATGTTTTACCTACTGTGTCAAAAAGACTCAAAGGTGTTTCCCCTAAATTCAGAGCAAGGTTATTCATCTCAGTGCCTCGTTATTAGTGTGTCCCTCCAATAAAATATATTTACACCCAGATATCTGCAGGAATTTTGCCCTGGCAGAGTGCAATATCTTGGATAGAGTTGGCAAAATAAACTGCTTTTTTTTCTCTCTTTCATTTTTCACACCAAAGTTCTCTCAGTGCTCTCAAAGAAAAGCTTGTCCTTGTGCAGAAGTTCCTCCTGCTGCAAAGTTCCTTTGTGTCACTTGCTCCTCTCACTAATGTGCCTCTAATAGAGCAATTACTTTATTATGCAGAAACAGTGGTAAAACACATTATTATATAACCCTCAAACGCTTCTGTCAAATTGGAAGTGTTAAAAGAATGAGGAAACTTTGAGATAAATCAAAATACCTGATACTCTGCAAAAGGCTTTTAGACTTTCTTTTGAATATTTCTAATGTTCTTTCTGTAATTTCTACTGCAGATAAATTCTCCCTGGTTTTATCTCTTATTTCACAATAAGTTACCTATGACACCTAAAGATTTTGACTGGATTTAATGTTATATTATTCTCTTTTTTGCTCTTTTTAATCTATTTTTATTTTAATGCCAAGATTATCCTAGCATATGCCTTTCACACTCTCTTATTAAGTTTCTGAAAGGCATTAACCATTCTTGCACAATGAATTCTAAATGCATGCCAGCACCTACTGTTTATTGCTGTTTCTTGGATTTATTCCTATATTTTATATTACTTTTGGTGTTACTGAACTAATTTAAAATATTAATGTTTCATTCAAATGCCATTCTGCTACAGATATTTAACACAACTGCCACCCAAATTTAATAGGGAGGGATCTGTTTTCTCCCTTCAGTTTTAGTTTTATTTTCCCCTACCAACGATGAAAATGCAGCATGAAACCTGCTACTCTCTTTCTTTTTTTGTGAGATTTGATGGGTGTCAGTCCAGAGAACACTTTGTCTCTCAGAGATGAAGCACATTTGGGAATTGACAAACTTTTTTACAAGCAATGGCATTTCTCAAAGCACAAGTGAGTCTGGAGAATCTTGGAAAATTTCCAGATGTACTCGCTTTTTAATGAAACCCCAGATTTTTGGATGCTACAGCAAATGTGAGTATGTGCACATGGAAATAAATAGCCATAATGAAGGTGCTGCTATCCTTGCCTTCTCTGGGATGTTCCTGCTTGGACCACACATGAGAAAGCCCAGGAATCCCTGGGTCTAATCTCAGTTTGCCCTGGCATTGCCTGTGTTCAGTCCAGTGCAAACAATCCCACTTGCTGCAGGTTATTCTGACACTGACTTGGACAGGCCAAAGATGAGGATCACTGTGAGGTACACTCTGCTTTGGAAAAACACCAGTCCTTTCTCTTGCCAAGACATGTGTCAATCTACCCCACTTCTAGAAGCATCTTCTGGAACAGCCATGCAAATGCTTTTAATCAATCCCATTTAATAGGGATGATTGAGGTATGGGCAGCAGAGACAAGCCACTTATAACTATTGTTAGTCACAGCTTATTTTCTTCAGAGACGGAACCTGAAAGTGAAAATGATGAACCTATTTTTGCCATCCAGCCTAAGTGAAAAATCAAACAACAAACGAAACTCGGCATCCACAATGAATAGCAAACTGTGTTTTGAAATTCTAATGATTTAAAGTAATATTACCAGTAATGTAAAGCAGAACTGCCATTTAACTGCATTGCTGAGACCCATTCATCTGGATTTAAACAGCAATCTGTCAGCAGCAAAGCCCTCAGCTCTCTGAAAAGGTTGCCAAGTTTTAAGAGGCATGATAGGGGTATGTCATTTTCCATCCACAAGGTAACAAAGATTTTTATTTCCTTTATATTCAGTCTACACCCCATGCAAGACACCCAACAGCAGTAAGCCAATGCCACCATGCCAAGAACAGGCATGTTGAGGGTTTTCTTCCACTCTTGTTACTTCATCCAGTAGCTCAGAAGCACCTGCAAACTAAGTGTAGGTCAGTCAAAGTAAAATGCATTTCATTAGCTCCATGAATGAGCCCATGTCTGTGTTTGTGCTCCAGGAAATAAACAGGAGTTATGTTTAAAAATACACATTCTGCTGGGATGCCCTGTGGAGCTCACCCAACCAAACCCCTTGGGCTGTCTCTTCTGAGACTCTCTCACTTGGGAAAGGGCTGAGCATGCAAAGGAACACTTTGCTGATCTCTCAGAGAATACCCAGTGAATACTTCAGTGAATACCCAGGTGATTTGATCTATGCAGACTCTACCTCTGATGCCTGCATTCATTGCCAGCAGGGAGGGAGCACCAAAAAGTTGTTGTTGTTGTGTCCTGTTTTGTTTAAGCTTGTTCCCAAGGAGACCTGTTGGTGTAACAGTGCTCTGCAGGCTCTGTGGGACATAGCAGGGGACTCTCAGCTAGGGAGATTTCCAACTGTTTGATCACCCAGCCATGCAGACCTTTTAGACAAAGCCTCCAGAGTTTTCAGTCAGTGAGGTACAGCTGCTGCTGCGAGAGCTTTTGAAACAAGCTGTTAATAATCATGGTTTTCATCTCAAAGAGAAGTCGTTTTAATGCATCCCTGCATCCAGCTGTCCCCTTGAAGTCCCTGTGCATCGTGGGGAGATCAAATGGCCTTAGCCATATGGGAAGAGAAAT
Organism: Alaudala cheleensis; assembly: GCA_013398995.1. NCBI lineage: Eukaryota > Metazoa > Chordata > Aves > Passeriformes > Alaudidae > Alaudala > Alaudala cheleensis. The sequence continues at coordinate 10,640 of VWYE01014597.1, forward strand.
TGTCAAAGAAAACAGAGCCAGGCGCACATTCTCTTTCTCCTTTGTCACCTCCAGCTCTCTCCCCCACTTGCAGAACTTTAACGTGGAGCCAGAGGCCGTTCAAATTGCAGAAGATTGTCCCAAAGAGAAGGTCAGATAAACCAGGGCAGAAATGCTGCTTCCCCGTAGCCTCTCCAGAAACTCTCTCCATGTGGATGGTGCTGGTTTATTCCTGGAAGAATTGAGGGTTGAAAGAGGCAGTTCAGTTTGTTCCTCTGACTTCATCAGATCAGCATTTTAATCATAGGGAAAGGTCAGGTGGTCCATTCTCCCTCCTCCCTTCCTTTGAAGTGAGACAGGTGGGCATTCACCATGCCAAGTAAACTGCTTATGGGAGGATATCTCTCTCCCTGTCAATCTTCTGCTTGCCAGGTTAATCCTGAATGAAATGGAGGGCCAGCTTTATCTTCACTGTAAATCTGCTGCTTTGGCCTTTCTTCAGGAATCCCATAAAAACCACAGAAGATGGCAGAGGATGGCAGGCACAGCACTGACTTCTCCCAGGCTGCATGAGTGTCATCTGCTCAGAGAGTGAGTTGCTCCACCCTTTGATTTGGGGAACAATGGGAGCTAAGAGCCCCTTTGCCCTGACTTGACAGATGAACCTTATCTGCACCTGCTGTCCAAATGAAGAAAGCAGAAGGCACAGATACTGAATGAGTTTGATGGGGTTTGTTGCAGTTCTGAAATGAAGCCCAGCACTCCTGCTTTATCCATCAATACAGCATCATTCCCTCCTTTGAAAGGAAAGGAACAGGTACCAGAGAGTGCACTGAGCTGATGGGCCATGGGGAGAAGAGTCTGTCTCAGTTTACTACAGGGATCAAATTCCCATTAGGCCCAGTGGGAAAGCCTTTGCCTGTAAGTTACACCAAAAAATTAATGTGCATAAAAGGCTTCTCAGAAGTTGATTGCAGTAAAGCACAATGGTGTTTCCATGTCAGAAAAAACTCCCATATGTTTTGGTTTCAAAGCATCCCTTGTTGAAAGGCAGGGGGAAAAAAAGCCAAGATTTCTTTGGTAGAGTAGTTATTTCTCCCACAGGACTTCTGTGTCAGGATTATTAATTTTCTAATAAGAATCATCATGAAAGCTTTGCAGCTCTCATTTTTTCCAATTCTCATTAATTCCACCCCAACCTACACCACTTTTTGAAAATAAGGCTGTGTTCTTCCACGAGAAGGGGCCATGAGAAGAAAAACCCATCCTTGTTCTCTAAACCCCCAAAGGGAAGGAGATTTAGCTTTGCCCATGTAATTTCTTATCAAGCAAATGTTATTCTATTAATCAATAGCTGGTCTAAAACACTAATTCTCTTTTTTGTACCTTAGTAGTGCCTGAGGGCAGAAGAATCTCTACCATGTTATCTTTGTCTCTAGAAGACATCTTACGAAGTCAATGATGAATTCTTGATTTCTGAGACATTGATTTCTGTGTGGTGTGGTTGGTCTCCACTCAGTAAAACAAAAGTCATAGCAGCACACAGAACAGCACACAGATCAGAAGGATGGACATGAATGGGCTCTGTCTCCATCAGTTTCTGGAGGAGAATTACCAAGTTTGCCTTATTTTAAGAGATGATCTTCATTGCACTAGGCTTTCCTTCCCAAAACTGTACTAAGATAAATTGTTTTGCCTGTATGAAAAGGAAAATGGTTATTCAGTTCTTGGAGATTTGAATCTCCACCCAAAGAATCCACCTAGATTATATTTAGGTCAGCTTCTCATAAAATGAAACAATCAGGGGAATAAACCCAGTAACAGAAAATGTCTACAAATATTTTATTGATTTGGATTAATGTTCTCGCTTCTTAGCCATCTGAAATTAAACTGTATTTTCTGAAATAAACTGTCTCTTCTAAAGCAGCAGCACAGTAATGCTCTCTGTGGCACACAAAGCTTGCAGGATTGCAGGCAGCAGTGTCAATTGGGCTGGACAGGGCAGCTGTGCAAGAACCCACCATATTGCTTACCCCTAACTCATCCTCACCTCCTGAGCACACCTGGCTCTGTCCAGGGGAGAAGGGAGGCTGGCTGGTGAGCTACTGCTCCTGGTCTCCTTGGAGAAGGTTGTTACTCCCTCTCACAGACTGTCTCACCAATGCCCAGGAGCATTCTCCCCTCACAGCTCCCTGGGGACCGAAATCAGCCAGCTTTGCCCAGGAATCACAGCTCCCCATCCTTCCCCGCGGAGGTTCCCGGCGCAGCGTGGCTCCGCTGATGGATCAGCGCCTCTGTCCCCGGGCCCATCGGGCCCTGTGGGCAAACAGGTGCAAATAGGCTGTCCGTGAGACAAGTGCTTATTAAAAGAACAGGGGAAGGCAGGAGGGAATTCTTTTCCATCCTGGTGGGGTGAGAACAGCAGAGTCACGGGACCGGAGTCTGGCAGAGCCCAGCGACGCGTGTGGGGTGTGAGTGGATTTGGGATTCTCTGAGCCTGGCGGTGCCAGGTGTGCACACACCAACCCCAACACACTCAGCAAAGGGACACCTCTGCCCACATCAACCTGTCCCATGAGGTCAACACTGCCTTGTTCTGCATTCCCACTGACTGCTCTTGGAGGAAGGAGGGGCTTTACCTGCACTTCCAGAGGCTTGAATCCCCCCAGGTTTCATTGCAAGAGTAGTGGTGGCATGAGTTGTGTTATCTGTCCTGGCACAAACAGGAGTGATCACACAGAGGCAGCGTGCCCATGATAACAACAACTCCAGGAGCAATTTCCAACCCTGCTATCCCAGACCAAGCAGCACAAAAATCCCTCCCCATCTCTTAAACTCCCAGTGTGTGTATGAAATTATTTTCTTCTGTTCACACACATCACTAAGATCTCTGCTGGTGCTGGTACACACTGCTGGAGCCAGCCATTATCAGCCCATATGTTTTTCAATACAAGCAACTGTTTTGTGTACGTTTTGCTGAACAAAATATAATAAACTTTAATTCAAAATGCCCATGAACACATTTCCTACTACAGACATGTTTTCCTATTATAGATAAAACCAAGAGGACTGGACCAATGTATCGGACAGAAAAATGTGTCTAAGCCATCACAACAAATGCAGCATAATATACTGAAAATAAGATTATTCTACACAAAGAAACACTAGCAAGACCTATTCAGGCAAACACCTCTCTGTGTGAAAACATCTCTTGCTATATTTCAAAGAGGAAAATTATTGAAACCTGAGAAAAAGAGAGGGTGGAAATTTTCCATTGTCATAAAAATATTGATGTAATGTATAAATACATCTGTAGGCATACAAAACAGCTAGGGAGGCTAGATAACCACCAATAATTATCCTCAACTTACAAATAAACAGATGTTTTTAAATCTATTTGCATACTGTATGTGAAAGATAAGTAGTTTAAACAAATCCATATACCTCCTTCCATAATGTGGTTTATTCTATTAATTTGTTTGTGTCTATAATGCAGTACCAAAATACACAATATTGAGTTGCATGACATGGCATAATGTGCCATTATATTACATCCAAATAGTCTAAGTTAAACAGCTTGGCCATAAGCATAAAGTCAGCCCCTCAACAGCTCAAAAACACCAATTTTAACGCATTCCTGATATTTCATTTGGTCCCCTGGAGTAACTGCAGTTTTTAATTTCCACATGACAACTTGTTTTATTTTACAAAACCTCTGCTTCAGGATGAGCAGTGCCTGTTGCCTGGAAAATCACCCCATGCAGCATTTTGTCCTCATCATTTAGCATGTGGTTCTGTGCATTATTTATTGTGTGGGATCCAAGCCAAGCACGAAAACAAATTATTAATTTGCTGCTCAATTTTTGTGGGGTTTTTTGGGGTTTTTTTTTTGTTTGGTTGGTTTTGGTTTTGTTTTTGTGTTGTCACCAGAACTCCAGGGTTTTTTTTTTTTCTCCTGTGTTCATCACCTGGTTTCTCAAATACTAATGTGAGCCATGGTGGGATTATTTGCCATGTTACACCTGATTAACTCAGAAGCAGAGGTTTAAAATCCATTTTTCCAGGCTGGCACCCAACTGATCCAGAAACATGGCTATCCTGTCACGTTTGCATGGCTGGAGGAAGGGAGAAAGGGCTCTCCTCGACCATTCATGACACAATCTCATTTGTCCTCAAAGCACAACCCGTCCTAGACAAGGATGGGGGACAGCAGGAGACAAACAGAACTTCACTTTCCTTGTCTGACACAAAGTCCTGCTGAGGCTCAGACTGTGGCACTCTCCTGTGCTCAGCTCAGACATCACTGCTGCTGCTCCAATCAGTCTCTGCCAACAGTTTGCACCCCGAGGTCCTGAATTCTCATCAATTCAGCCACAGAAAGTTCTGGATAGACCATCTGGAGGCAGTTGCAGAGGAGCTGGCAGTGCACTCACAGGCACAGCTGTGGCCAGCCCAGGGACAGAGAATCATTCTGGTCCCAGCTTAGTTGGTGGAAGGATTTCAGCAGAGTCCAAGACCTGTCACAGCTTCCTCTGAGGGTTTTTAGTGCTCTGTGCTGGTTCACAGGAGTAACAAATCTCAGTATTTATTCTGTGGCCTGGCAGGAATTTGGGATTAACGTAGGGATGCTAGCCTCCTTTCTGCTTTGTTGCTTAGCAGTGCCCCATGGTGGTGAGCCAAGGGCTGTAGGGAAAAGCTCTGGGTTACCTTCAGCTTCTCCTTGGACAGGGAGGAGATGACAGTGGGAAGGAAAAGCAGTGACCCTGAAAGCTGAGGTGGGGACCTGCACTACCTCTGTAGGATTGTTTATGGAGGATTATGCCTTTTCTTCAATGGTTTAAAACCAGGCTCATGCAGCCCAAGTGGCATTGGAGTAGAGACATGAAAATGTTGCACCCACTATTTCTCCTTGAACCCTACCAGTCCAGTGCTCCCCTGTCCTAACTGCACTTCTGCTGTTCCAAAGCTAAAACAGTTTTTATAAGGAAGAGCAGGAATAAGTCCAGTGCTGCTCACTTTAAGTACAACAATCTCAGTAAAACTCAGTTAATGAGCCACATCAAAATGGCCATCTGGTTTTGAGCTGACTTTTGTTCCCTCTAAGGCTATTCCACTAAACCTGGCCTGCCAGGCTGCCTCCCAACAACACAGACCCAAACTTTGAACCCCTCCATCCCCAACCCAAACCAGTGGCCATTCTGCTGCCTGAGCAGTTCCTGGGGGTGTTTTTTTGCATCTATTTCTCTCAAAGCCAGGAATCTCAGCAGCTCTGCTGACAAAGTGCAAGGATGCAGAGGAGACAGAAGCGTTTTGCAAAATGCATTTCTATTCATTGTCACTGGAGCAGCACAGATACCTTCCCACTTGTCCCCAGGATAACAATAGCTCTGCCTTGTCAGCCAGCCAGCACAACAGCTCAGAAGGGGCAGCCCAAAGAGCTGAGAGATTCAAGTTAGCAAACATCAGATCCTGTGTCTGTTCTACCGGACACTGCGGCCACTCACTGATAAATCCCCCTGCAAAAACAATATCTGCCACTGATACATGAGATTTGCATCTTTTCCCTGTCAAACAGTAGCATTTGGGAACCTGTGAAGTCCAACACAGCAAGACACAGTTTGAGCCAAAGATCTGCCAACGGCCCCAGGGGCTGCCAGCTTTGCAGAATATGTGAACGGGGACTGTGGCTTGGGGAAACATGTGAAAATCACTCTGAGAGCCAACAGGAAATCTGGGACTCCTCAGGCAACACGATGTATGCTGCCACGGAATAAGATGTTCTAGGGGGTAACCAAGGCATGGGCAGTGAGGAGGAGGGCAGGGAGAAGGAAAGGAAGAATCAAAATGCTTCTTATTTGTCTAAATGGTGGGGTGAGATGAGGGCCAGGGCAACGAGGAGGAGGAACTAAAATACTCTGCAGTCTCAAGGGATTCAATAGTCTGGGTCACAAGGCAAGATGTTGGCTCCAGTTTTCTATTGCTCTTCTTAGCAAGTACCAGCTGTTTTTAACTAACACCCAGATACCTCCTCCTGGCATTAAAATAACCAAGAGATCTAATCCCAAATCTCTCAGGATTTTGCATTGAGGAGGCTGGCCATAAAATGGAAACTCAGACTTTTTTGCCTGGTCAAAAAACCATACATGGGTATTTAATTCTGCCATGCTGTGGCCAGGGAGCAGGGTGAGAGTGGCAACCAGCCCAGCATTGATTGAGGAACTGCATTGTCTGTGTATGAAAGGCAGAGCAGGGCTGGGTGGGGGCTGAGGAGCTCGATGTCATGCAGTGAGAGATGGGAACAGAAACAGGTAACACTGTCCCAGCCAGATGGATGGCAGGTGGCAATTGTGGGATCACACTGGAGAGGGAGAGTCAAGAAGAGAGAGCAAAGAAGAAGGCAGCAGGGTTAGAAAGAAAATGAGAAATGACAGTAAAATTCTCAGAGCTTGGCTCTGCTATACTGACACAAAACCTGCGAGAAGGGGAGAGGGTTTTCTTAAACCTGAATTTCACATTTTTAAAGCAGAACATTGTAAGCAGTGAAGCACTTTTTACCTAGAGATCTGAAATGTCACGTCTTCCCTGCAGTGACATTTTGGTGACAAAATGCAGCTGCGCTTTGAAAGGAGTTTTTGCTATTCACCTTGTCACTTTGCAGAACATCCACAGCACGCTGCACTTCCAGGGGTTTGAGCTGTCTTTGGAGGATCACACTCCTCCACAGCACCAGGAACAGTTTTGAAGAACTCAGAAAATGTGTTTCTTCCCGTGACTAGAGCAGTTGTTCAGTTACAAAGTGCACAGTGTTCTGGATTTGTTCCGCTTGATGCTGCCCTTAGCAAAGGCAGCCTGTGAGTCTGGGAGGGAAAGTGTCTATGCCAGGAGATCCCTCCCTCAGCAGAAGGTGACAGACCCTATCTCAGGTCTGGACATTCCTCCAGCTGGGAATAAAAATCTGTGCCAGTGCTTGGAAGGGAAGTGGAAATTTAGCCCTGTGTGAGTGACTGACGGAGAAAGATGTTTTTATTCTGAGTTTATAAAGATTGGCTGAATGTTCCCTCATTCTTCACCTGAAAGCTTTCTGCATTCAAAGCAATATTATGTGCTAACAGAAATGGAAAATACTCCATAATACCCTGCAGAATAGCCTGCTGTAAGCAGTAGATATGTTCTTCATGCCCAATAAAAGAATATGAACCAGCACTGACAATCCAGCAGGTCACAAAAACAAAGCAACCATGTTTTGGACAGCTGTTGCAGAAAATAACAAAGTGTGGAGAGATGTTATCAGCAAAGGCAAACATCAACCAAAGTTATTATTTCCCAGGCCAATACTTTCCAACTGTGTCAAATAAAGGTCTTTTTTATCACCTGATTTTTTAGCAGAGATGGGTGATGGTATAACAAAGTTACGCTGGTAATTTTTTGATTGAAGGTAAGGGAAAGAGGTGAATCAGGACATGTAATTGTCATGAATCCCTCACTCTCTGCCCTTCAGCACTGAAGCCTCCACATCAAATTAAAGATATTACAAGAAAGGTTTTTGATGTCCTCCAAGTGAGTATAGAATTTTTGGAAATAAAGGTCTTGTACCAAGGTGGAATTTTGTAGCACTGGGGATAACTGCTGTGCTGCCTTGTGGTTTTGCCAATACAAGCCTGCAGTGCTCCTAACCATTTCTAGTTTAGACCTCCATGTAGCTTTGTCAATGAACTGAACAAGTGATTTTAAACTATAGGTTCCAGTTCAGATGTGGGTCTTGTCCAATTCTGTTCCCAGACTTTGCAGAGAACACCAGGACTGTTATGTTAGGGAGCATAAGAAAAAACAAATGTGCACTCAACTCTCAATTATCCAAAGAAAGAGGGAGAGGACTATAGCCTGGATACAGAACAAACATGATCTACTACAAAATATGAATTAAAGAAGCTGTAACAACATAGGGCAAACAAGTTACACTGTCAAAACACAAAAGGACAGGAGGATAATTTTCTTCAGCAAGCCAGTTTACCTGCAGAACTCACTGACACAAGGGGATGCAGAGTATTTGATAACCAGTATTTGATATGAGAAGTAAAAGTTGTTGACAGTTACATAAGCTTGGATAAATATGTCAAGGTTGAGCAGCCCCTACAACTGTAGTTTCAAAGCCAATTGCTATTATCAGGTTTTATAACCTCCTCTGCACACTTGTAGCTGGTCACAGAGACCTCCTGAGACAGGGCTGGGATACATGAATCCTTGGGCTCACCCAGGTGGTTCAGCCTTTTTTGCACAGCCTCTCCCTGATTTTCTGTGTCTGCAATGTGTGAGGCTTGGATGGCACATGTAGCAGTCAGAGGATGCTCCTGCCTCAGACATGAACCTCCTGTCCCCACAGGGCCCTGGCCCACGTCAGCACAGCTGCACACAAGGGCTCAGGGCACCTAAGGAGGGCACAGAAGTGGCATTTCACCAAGACTGTCTGAAAGCTGCTTTATATGCACGTAGATTGTCTTGGCAAAGCAGTTCCCACCCATCCCACATGACAAAACGAGGCTTATAAAAGCACAGGTTCCCTCCCCAAACAGGCTCCCTGTTCCACAGGGTAGCCTGGGCATCTTCTCCTGCCATCCTTGCAGTGGGAAAACAAAGCCAGAGATGCCTCTCCTTCATCCCATGGCCAAGCTTGTCCATCAGGTATGATCCTGGACTGGGACACTTCCACCTGGTCCTTCAGGACCATTCACGGAGCACACCCAACACCAGCACCTCACCAACCTCAAGAGCTTTTCTCACTTCCTTGGAGCGCTTGAGGGTCCTGGGCAGACAATTTGACAGGGAGGAACTTGCTCCTCGCAGGCAGATCTGTTTACTCGTGCCCCTCAGCCCTCAGACACGCCGAGCTCAGACTGACAGCGCTGTCAGGTCCCATTCATTTCACAGCAGCCCGTGCCTCACACCTCCCTGCTCCCCTGCTGAACACAGCGGGACACGGAGAGCGGAGCCTCTGCTCTCAGAGGGGCCCAGAGACTGATGCATAGCAGTAATTGCCAGCACTCATCGCTGAGCAGTGAAACTTCGATTCAGAAAGGCTTTCTCAGGGCGGGAGGTGCAGGTCAGGACTCCCACACGCTGATGCTGTGAGAGCCAAGCCAGCCAGGAGCTCGTACAACAGCCTCAGCCCAACAGGTCGCTGATGGGGAATTAAAGAGGGAAACAAGCCCAAGCACCTCTCTTGTTAGTTCAAGCTGTTCTTACCTGGAGGGTGGAGAGAAGGACTTGCAAGCCACTGGCTTCTTGTTCTGCCATGCTGCTCCCCACTCACACTCCCTCCTTGTAGCAGCAGACACAAAGCAGCTCGAAAGCCAAGCTGCCAACTTGCCTTGCTGCTGCCCCTGCGTCGTTTGAGAAACGAAGAACTAAACACAGATCCCCGGACACACGCACACTGCTACCACCAATAATCACGGCAATGCAACTCTAGACCTCAGCAGGAGAGATAAATGCACCCCCTCCCTCCCAGCTCTCCCACTGTGACGAGAAGATTAATTCCTATATAAAGAATCCCGGGGATTAAGTAAAGTGCCCAGGAAAGGTCTGGGTGCTTGATGTGTGGTAGGGGGAGTGTGGGGAGGGTGGCAATAGCAACGAGAAAGCAGAAGAGCTACAAACCTCAAAGAAAGCCAGGGAGAAGGGAGGGAGCAGCGCTGGCTGCCTGACAGGCATTCCCAGCTGACCTGCTGATCCGTTCCAGACCCTGCGTGGACTCGTCTCCGTTTGACTCCGTTCCAGTGAAACCGGAGACACGGAGAAGGCAAAGCGAGCGAGGGAGATGCCCTCGCTCTTAACGAGCGCTGACAACGAACGGAAGATACACCCGGCATGAGGGACAGGTGGAGCGAGGCTCGGCAGGGCTTTTTGGCTCCCGAGCCCGATGATTGTCCCAAGTGGCAGCTGCTGTGGCCGCAGGCAGTGCCCTGCGGGGCAGGGAGTGACCGCAGCGGGGCAGGGAGTGACCGCACCCCGCGGCTGCACAGGGAGCAAAGCCACCTCTTCAAGGTGTGGCTTGTGGGGGGAGAGTTTGGTCCCCCACAGTGACCCACATGTACCTGGAGCTGTCTGTAAGCACAGCAGCTCGGAGCCTGGTGCACTCCCTGGTGCACAAGACACGCTGTAGTACAGTTGTAGTTGTGGCTTGAATTCCTAGGAGGGCACGGAGTCCACTTTTAGCTCCAGCCGAGAGATATCAAAGGGCTTGGTAAACAAGAAGGAGCAGATAAAGAAGTTGAGCAGAGGGTTAGATGAGGATTTTCCAGCAAAATATTTTCAATGTGAAAAGGTCAATTAGTCCCACAACAGGTATTTTTTTTTTCAGCTTTCTCAACACCAGAATGGCATTTTTGGTCCTGAGAGACATCACTCCAGGATGGTGAGAAGGCAGTCAGGGGAGATAATGACTGGAGATGAAGAAGACAAAGGCTAATTCTTGTCTTTTTCAATTTGGGGACACTAATTTCAAGCTTTTACCTCGAGAATAACTTTATTCTGGTGTGGTTCTTTTTAGTTCATCCCTTTTGAAAGAATAACTAAGGATTTTTGGAGCAGTGACATGAGCCTGGGTCTCTGGGCACAAGGCAGATGCTTGCAGAATTCAGTGGCACACAAAGACATACCAGGCACTCAATGGGCACACACTTTCCTTTGCTGATGTCATTATAAAACCCTAATCTTCTAAGAAGCAGTCAAATGAAGAATAAAATGCTCCAGTCTTGGCCAAGGACTGTTTTCACATGATGAACCCTCATTGATAAGTGCTTTATGCAAATGGTAAGATTAATCCTCCCTAACTCATCCCAGCAATGTGTGAACAAATGGCACAAGCATGACATTCCTCAGTTTCTGTGTGTGCCAGCAGGGTCCCAGGATGTCACTACCAGGTTATAAAATGAAACAGATTAAAATGCCTTTGTCATAACTGTGGAGACACATCAGTCCCTTCAGAGAGAGTGCTGTGAAGACCATTCATTGATGGACAAGATACTCCACAGGAAGCTAGGCAGAGTAAGACCAGAAATTTCCTTTCCTATGAAAATTCAGGTTTAAAGATTTTAATTCTCTTAAAAACATGCTTTATTTCAATTCAAAAAATAAATCTCTCACGCTTAACGAAATACCATATTTTAGATTTGGAGCTGGTGTTCAGCCATTAGAACACCGAATTTTTGGCCAATTTGGGTAAGCTTCTGGCAGCTTTCCACAGAAATCATTCCTGTATCCTCCCACTTTGCCACACAATACCCAGTACCCTTTGGGGGTTTTTCCCATCTGCAGGATTCAATAAAACCTGATAAGAGGCCCCAAATAAGTGGGGGGAGAGAACCAAGGCAGTGCAGGCAGTGTCCCCCCGTGTGCAGGGTGGGAGGAAGGTGGGTGCTGGGTGTGTGAGCAGTGCCAACACATATCTCTTTTGCAAATTATTACAGTGACAGAAAACTACTTCAGAGCTAATTAGGAGCTGTTTAAAGAAGCCCTTCCACAGTGTCGCCTCGTTCCCTTTCTTGTGACAATTGCACTTGTCAGCAGAGCTGTGTGGAACTATTAATTCCTGCTGTGTGCATTTTCAGAAGGCAGTGAGAGCTGATGGATGTGAGCAGGCAGAGGCTGCAGGCAGCCTGGATGCCCTGATCCCCCACCTAAAACACAACTTTGGCCTCTGTTATAGGGTTCTATGACAGATTCTCTAACTCAACAATGGTCTGGTTCTCTCTCTGTTTGTGAGCTTTAGAAATAATTGCAAAAATTTCACTGCAAATATGCCAGCTCAAGAGGAAACTCAGACCAGCACCAAAGCTTGGGGGGTAGGAGAAAATCTCTTATGTTCCTTAAAATTTGTGGGTATTTAACTTGGTTGTACTGAGAGAGTAAAAGAAAATGTTGTGTGCAGAAACCTCTGGTGCTTGCATTTGATTTGAAAAGAAGAGACAATTGGGAAGAGTGATTAAGGAATAAAATGCTCATGAAAGACCCCAGCAGTGACAGTGATGTTTACACTGATGTCTAGTGTACAGCAAAACCCCTTTGAAACCAAATTTTAAACTATAAATCATGGAGACTTCTAATTATTCACCATTCCCAAGCCATTTTCCCCGGAATTTGTTGAATTTCCAGTGTTGTTGCTTTCTAAGAATAGGAGGTCCCCCACCTCAACACACGAAGGCTGAATGAATTAGGAAACCCACACAGAGCAAAATGCCAGAATTAAAGTGTTCAGATTCTCCCATTCATATTACAATGCAAACTCAGTTTGAAGATTAGCTTGTTAGTTTATATTGATGGCGTTGTTGTTCCCCCCTGTGCCCTCAGGACTATGTGATCTTTAAACAAAATGAAAATTAAACTCCTATCTCCAGCTCCCTGCTAGTGCCACTGTTCTTGTGGGGAGGACAGGGGGGATTAGAAACACAAAGGCAGGACCTCTGAGCTCTCCGCAGGTGCTGCACACGCTCACACCAGTAATTTCCTTTCCTTGTGCTCCAGGGCTCAGACACACAAACAAGCCGGAGATGTCATCTGATCTCCCGTAAATATGTGTACATACATTTAGCCCATAGCAAAGGGAAGGTAATTCAGGATCGTTTTACCTACATTAAAAGAGCACTCGGTCCAATTATTTCACATTTTATGAGCATATGCAGAAGCCATTACCACGGAGCAGCTGACATTAAGTAATACATTAAGCACAGAAACTCGTTCCTGTGACTAAACCTATGTTTTCCCTACCTGTGAAAGCTTGAAGTTTTCCTCACGGAGATGTTGTACAGCTATAACATTGGTAAACCTTCATCCAGCAGCATTTTTTTCAGGTAGAGCATTGCATTGGAGTAATACAAGGTCAGAAATCTTCCTGAGTGAGATAATCTGGAAATTGATGAGAGGAAGACAGAAGACCTCTGCCAGGTATCTGCAACCACAGTGCTAGTAGTTTGATATTTAATAGAAGTAGAAAAACCATACAAAGAGATATAACATGCTTAAACATTTTACTCTCTTATTATCACTTTTCTACTTATTCTGTCACCTCCAAAACAGAATTCATGCTTATCCATCTGAACCCTGCAGAATCACATTTGAAGGTGATTTACTGGCTGGATCAAAATTAGCCTAAATAAGTCTTAAATACTGCAAAAGCAGCACCAGAATCAATACCAGCAGAATGAAGTGACCAGCCACAGCCAGGCTTCACATTTCCTCTCCAGAGTCTATACCAAGGAACTGCAGAACTCATTCATTTTTTTTGACATTAGCACTAAATGAAGTCCAAATACCAAAATCAGCTTGGAAACCTGCAATTAACCTGAAGATATTTTCCTTCTCACTCTCAAAATATTGACACCACTTTTGCACTCACATTGCACACCTAATTTCTAATAGGATTATTTCAATTTTTAAACCAGTGACATAGATAAGAGAATGGCCAGGTTCTGTTAAAAATGGGAAGAAAAAAAAAATCTAATTGGATAAATTATTCATTCTGAAGCCAGCCCGAACTTTATGAAATGCAATTGAAATATCACTGTGTAAAATACCCAGTTAACTGTCCATATTTCATTTATATTAAATAGAGGATAGACTTCCCCTGTCAAAATTATGTGTAGCCAAGAAATATATATATTTTAATAAAGAGATATTGCTTTTTCTATTTGGATGCTTTTCTCTCTAACAAACCCTTCATTTTCATTCTATTTCATTTAAGCACAATGCTCATAGTAAATGATTGCCAAAACAAATTTAATTTATTTGAATGCAGAGGACTGATGGTGTTCCATTTGTGAATGACTAGACAGAGGCTTACCCTGCTGAATAATGTCATGTTGCCCCCCCTCTCTGGAAATAATTTTCTCTTCTACACAAGGGAAAGGGTTAAAATCGAAGTAAAAACACAAGTCATGACACTGGAATTGATTTTCAGACTCTGCTGGAAGTGACTCAAGGCTCCTGTAGCTGCTGGATGTGAAGATAACATCTTCTGGGTCAAGACCAGGCCAGTGGAAACTGCTGGTGTTACTGGTTTAATGGGAGGCTGGGACTGTACAGAGCACCAGGGGCAGAGAGAGGAGCAGGCAGGCTTGGTCAGAGCTTTGTTTCTCTGGGAACATCCCCATCCAACCTGCCTTCCACTTTGTCACTGCCCAGTGGCAGGGTCTAGGGAGAGGGCTTTGACAAGGGCTGGCAAGGACAGAGCAGGTAATGGCTTTAAACTGGAAAAGGTGGGGTTAGGCTGGATATAAAGATGAAATTCTTCCCTGTGAGAGTGGTGAGACTCTGGCACAGGGTGCCCAGAGAATCTGTGGCTGCCCCATGGCTGGAAGTGTCCAAGGCCAGGTGGGACAGGGCTTTGAGCAACCTGGGATAATGCAAGGTGTCCCTGCCCATGGGATGGCCTTTAAGGTCCCTTGCAACTCTAGATTTTCTGACTCTATGAAAAACCTGTCAAGTGTTCAATACACATGCACAACTCACCTCGAGGAAGGTGTATTCAATCACTTGACTGCTGTGAGATGTTCCCAATTTTTCCCTGCAGAACCTCTCGCTGTGTCCCTCAATACCTCAGACACAGCAGGTATAAAATGCCTGTCCCTTTCCCTGCATGCTGCAAGTGTGTCCCAGCCAGATCTGCCCAGGGAGCCACTGAGTGCACCCAGTGCCCTGGCAGAGGAGACCCCTGTGAGTCTGTGGGACAGAGGCAGGCACTGCCCTCACTGGGCTGCTCCTCTCCTGGCTGCTGACACAGCCCTCACAGCATGAGGCTCCCTGTCCCACCCCTGGCCAAACAGCCCATAATGCCACCCCTGTGTTGAGTGGTCACAGTAAAGATGTACTAAAGAAGGAAAAGAGGAGGACAAAATTATAGAAAAATACTTAAATTAAGAGCTTTGATGCTTTAATCCTCTTTTGGCAGACCCCTGGGCAGCAGTACAAGGCAAAGCCCTCTTTATCCTGATGCCCAGTAAATGTTTCTGCTGTACAAAACATCCTTTCCCACAGACGTAACTATTTCAAGCTTTTCTATTGCTTATAAAAAGAAAACATTTTTTTTTCCTACCTTGACAGCCTTTCTCTTGTGTCATCATTGTTTTTCTGCTAAAAATGTCTCTGTTCTAATTTAAAAGTACCTGGCACTCCCATTGCAAAACTGAGCACAGACACATGCAGGAAAAGGGAAAATTTGGTTTGTTGAATGTTCAAGTGGACTTTACATCAGCCAGATGCAGCAGTACAAAAAGCTCTCCAATTAGCAGAACAAATTGTGTTATATCTGTCTTTTCTGTTTGTCTCACATTTAGCATCTCTGACACACACAGTATGCAAAGGTGCCAGAAAAAAAGGTGGCTCTGAAAGGGTAAGAAACAAAGGGAAAAGAGAGAATTCAACCCAAATAAGCAATCCCATGGTAGCAGTTTAATGAGCCCTGCAAGTGAAGTAGAACATGGAAAGTTGGCCTGGTTTAGGTGATACCAAATTGGGACTTCGAAAATTAACCCCAAAAGGGGTTCCCCACTGCGTTTTTGTAGTAGCACATCCTCCTTCTTGTTTTGCTTTGAGGTGTGATGAACATCAGTCATCTGTCTCATGAGGAAGAACTGACAAAAACAGTGATGATGGGAGAATCCCTATCCTGTTTCCCCTGGGTCCATCAAAACTGCCTAAATTTGGAGCTGAACTCTTCAAATCCGGAGGAGTCATAGTATATACACTGAGATTTGGCTGAGACTGAATTTGAGTAATGGTTTGTGACATAATAAATTTATCAGTGCTATGGAGGCCTTGGAAGGAGCTGTCACCATGAGAAACACAGTTGGAACTGAGGATGGCCCCTTATTTGCAATACTTCATCATTAAAAACCATCTCCATCCTGAATGATGAACAGTTCTCTATAGGAATACAGAACACAGCAGAATTTAAAATGCAGGGAAATTTATACTGTGGGAAGTCATCTCAGAGACAGAGAAGCTGTAAGACTAAGGGACAGCATTTGTCTACATTTTGCTTTGAATGACTGAAAGCAGGCAGGGTTCCCAAAGACTTGGCTCTGGAAGCACCCAAGAGGATCTCTTAGGAGATTAGGCTCTAACTTCCCTCAGAAATACGTGTTTACACTCTCAGCCCTTTGGATGTGCAGAGCAGTGGCTTTTTGCAAGCTCTCCAGGAAGGGAGCAGTTTCCCACATCCATGAACCCACACTCTACTACAGTAGTACACACACAGTACAGGCCATCCTGTGCCCACAGATCCTATCTCTGGTTCCAGCTCCTGCTTCCTCTCCCCATCCTAGAGGCTTTTTCCCTACTCTGCCTCCCTGGAGGAAGCCCTGCAGACATGCTGAAGAAGATGGTTTGGTACAATTTTAAAAGAGTCTTCTTGTCAAAGCCTGTGGAAATCATCCTGGGCAAAAGCTATTTCTGGAAGCAATAGAGTTACTGAAGCCAGGCTTGCTATTGAATGCAGTTTCACAGCTGACCAGCTGTGGCTGAGAGCACTGAAGTGCTTGGGGCAATCTCTTCCACACTTTCCTGGTCCACAGAGCCTCCAGAGTGTACTAGAAAAGCCTTTTTCCTCACCAGTGGTACATCACACACGTCTCACTTACACCCAGACTCCTATTTTTCCTAAAACACTAGGAACTACATTATCTTTGGGATTTCTCTGTAAAACTCACTTCGAAAAAGGCCAATGAGCCTGTAAGTTTGTAGGGCAAGGGAACAAAAAAGGGAAGGATTTTCTCAATCATCTTCCTAAATTAAACTAAAATAAAGGACAGCTGTTAGAATAAAAATCATTCAATGCCATTTTCACACAATCCCTGAACACATCAATAATGTGACCCAGCAGTGCTGGCATGTCCAAGACCCCTCCCTCTCAGATCTGTGGTGGTTGCTATGAACATGATACAATTGTTAACAAACCCCAGGCTGCTCCTCTTGCCCAAGCTGTGGCAGCTCATCCTTTTAGCTGTGGCTGTGCCTGGTACATTCCCTGGTGTGCCTATCAGTAGCACTTGACACGTGCAAAATGCAGCAAATATTAATTCATCAAGCCTCACAACCTCCTCTTAGGGTTGAGTGAAACAATTTTTTTTCCAGTTTATACTTTGCCAAGCTAAAGAAGAGTCTCTCAAGGACACAGCCAACATTGGTGGCAGAGGCAGGGGGACAGTACAGGTCACATTGCTCCCAGTGCCACCACGGGAAAACTCAAAGCACTAATACCTAGGATGGAAGGGGAAAAATGTTGTCATCTATTCAGCTGTTGCATTTTTCTCCCAAAAGCCAAAGAGGCTGTGGCCAGGTGCACATTTGTCAGTGTTTCAAGCAGGCAGAGCTTATTACTGATGCCTGAGCATTCATCTGAACATCTGCACCCCTTTGTCCTTTGGGCAGCATTTGGCGAGCCCTTGGTTTGTCCCAGCAAGCTCCTGTGTGCATCTGCCTTGTTCTGGAGACAGCCTCAGTGAAATCATGAGGGGTTTGACTCATTTCTAATGAAAACTTGCCTCAGAGACCAGCTTCAATTAAGAGTGGCCACAAAGGTTCATACCTCCCCCCTTTCCCAACACAACGTGGAGCCAAGTGTTGATTATTCCAGGACATGTCCCTGCAGGCTGCTGGTGGGACAGTGCTGGCATTGGGACAGCCTTGGGCTCTCAGGTGGAAGCCAAAACCTTGTGAATTCAGGCTTATCCTGGTGGAAGTGAGGAAACAAACACAGAGCCAGGGAGAGCCACAGGAAACAAACTGCCTTGCAACTTCATTATCATAAGTGTTTCTTGTTCAGCTCATTATGTGAATCCAGTTCTCCATGTATTTCCCCCAGAATTTGTTAGGGGAGGGGAGCCCCGTGGCTTGATGTATCCACTTCACCTCCCTCCTCCAACTGAAAACTCGTCAATCACTGCTGTCTCTTTTTCAGTAAAACCTTCATTTCATTAAAATTTAATTATTGGTTTAATTAAAATAGGCAAGCAGCAGTGTGAGATGTGTATGGTTTTTTATGGCTGAAGGAGATTGTAAAGTCCTCATTCATTTCCCAAATGAGCTTCCTCTAAAAATTGGGCTGCCTTTTTACAGGCCAAATTCTCAATGCTGCTTTCAAATGGATCCCACAGCCATTCATATAGATTAATTCGGGCAGTGAATCAGATCCTGCTTATTGGCTGTCTTTCAGAACACACTGACGATGCTCCAGGAGCCCTGTGGTACAGCCCTGGGAGCCCATGGGTCTCTCCAAATGATTAATTAATCCTCATTCGGGAATGTTTCTGTTCCTTCTTAATTTATTCACATTGCAAAACAAATTTGGTCTTGGTGAAATGGGCCAGATTGACAAGCCTTGTGTGACTGACAACTGCTCTGTTATTCCCACAGAAAGTGTGACATGGGGAAGGTTCTCCTCTACTGGTGAAACTTGTGCTTTAACAATTCTTTTCTTTTTTTTTATACAAAAAACCCAATGGTTCTTGTCTCTTTTCTCAATGGCTTCTCCAGCATCTCTGTGCCCTCACCCAGCATCTTGGGAACACATCTGTGCACAATGAGAAATCAGCACAAAGCAGACAACACACAAAGAATTGGCCTGGGTCACTGTCCAAGGAGGTTTGCAGCTGTCCCATGGAAGAAGTGGGGAAGGGACAGTGACACACTGCACACTGGAGTGTGTGGATGTATTTCTAGGGGTAGAGACAGACACAAGGACTAACAATGAGACACCCTAATGCAGCCATGGCTTCCCTGAGAACCAAGTCCATGAGTTGCTTATGATTTTCAAGTAATAAAAGCAGTTTTCACCTCACAATAGAGATGTGAATCTTTAGACTCTCTCGAATCCCCAAACCATCTGGCATTTGGATTTGTTTTAATCACTCTTCTCTTTGCACCAGTGAATTGGGTTTCAAAGAGCTCTGTAGCTCTTTGTAAATGCTGGTTGCAAAATAATCACAACAAAAAAGAGGAATATTGAAACTTTCAAATAATTTCTGCCCGTGCTCCCAGGCAATGCTGGGCTGCCTTCCCAGGGCTTTGCAATTTTCAGATCTCTTTGGCCATGGTCTGTGAGGAAATGAGAGAAGCAACCTTTCATTTTGAAGCAACCCCCCAGACACTTTTGCAAGTACCTGCAATGACCTTCAGATCCCCAGCCCTCTCCAGCAGCACCAGCCGAGAAAGCAATTTAAGTGCAGGGCTGGGAACAGAGTGTGCTGTTTCAAAAAGCTTTTACATCTCCTTTGTACTCGCTCTAGTCTCATCATTTTTCATTTTAAATATCTTCCTACATGTGCCTGAAGGTTGTGGATCTCCTTTTATAACAAAAAGTGTAGATCAATCTGCAGGTAGAGGTCTAATTTTCAGCATTGTCACCGAGTTCCCAGGGAGCCTGGAAGCACTTGAGGAAATCAGGCAGCAATGCTGGCACCCTATATCCTTCTCCTAAAGGTAAGAGCATTGTATGGTGTGAAATGGGAGGACTTCTTTTCCTCTTCATATGGTTTGACTGAGCAATACCTCACAAACTCCTTGTTGTTGATGTTAAAATGATACTTGGCTCCTTGAATCATGTTGGATCTCTGTGAATACATTAATAGGTTGTCATGGTTGCTGTTTGGAACAAATGAAACCACAGACTGGCTCCAGGTTTGAGGGAAAGAACACTTGGGGGATCAGAAAGTGTTTCAAACTGAGATGCCCACAGGAGAAACAAGGCTGGGCTAGACAGGCTTTCATGGGGGACAGTAGATCCACTGGACATGGCTTTATGCTGTTCATGTCTGGGCTCTCCTGCCTTCTGCAATAGCATCAGATTCACATCACAAGGTGTTGTGAGCCTTTGCAGCTTTGAGCTCCTCAGCTGAAAGGAGCCATGGAAGTGTGAACATAATTGTATCTTATTGAGGAATGCTGCTGTAATAAACAGCCTCTATTACCAACTGTCCAGCTGTAATATTTGTGTTTATGTCAGCACTTAAAAATCATTGATCTGCAATAAGCTCAGTGTGGGGGAAAGAATCTGATCCAGAGGTCAGAGAACAGAAATTCAATTTTTCCTTATCAGGCTGGAGAGCTCAGCCAGGGAAATGTGGGATTGCAGAAAGCTTTGCTGCTGCTCCCTTCCCTGCTGCTAGAGCAGCACTCAGGGAGATGACCCAAGATCAAAGCTGCTTGCAGCAGCAGTCTGGTTGCAAGGCTAATCATCATCCCCCTGCTTGGGCTGCCAGGCTGCAGGTAACCACCCACTGAGGTGCTGGCTGCTGTGCCAGAGCTGCACAGGCACTTCCCAGAGCCACCCCTGTGTGTGGCAGCAGCAGGGTGAGCTCTGTGGAGATCTGCTAACAGGTTTGGCTCCTCACAGAGCCTTTGAACTGGGAACTGCCTCACTTATTTTCTCTGGGAGCAGGAGGGTTGGTGAACAATGGGTGTTGTGGAGAGCAGCAGCAGGTGGAGCCTGCCCTGGGCACACATCAGTGAACACACAGAAGTGTAAAACTCTGCTCTGCAGCACCTGAGTGCAGGATGTTGCATTCTTTTAGCCCCTGAGTGTGTGTCTCTCCCCAAAGGCAGACCCATTATCTTATGACAAACCTGAAAGTCTCCTCCTCAGGCAGCTCCTGATGTGTTCCCTTGCTCATGAGTGGCAGTGACCATCCTGCCCCATCCAAACAGTCTGGGATTCTCCTTTCTCCCATCTCCTGCAAGACAGCTTCCCTTCCTTCAGTGAGGGGCTCAGGAATCTGGTCCTTGACTCCCCTGTCACCAAGCATCTCAACAGTCCACAGAGATCAGCATCTGTGTCCTCCTGTCCCAGAAAGGACTTGGGACCATCCATGCTATTCCCTGCCTACCTTCTATGTCCTTTTTTTTCCTCACTTTCCCCATTGTTGTTCTTTAAGGCATTAAAGTTGCATTGAAGGGTAACATCTCCCAGTGACTGGGTGCTTTGGAAATGGGATTACTGGAGTACAGAGTGTTCCTCCCATCTGATCTCCTTGGTCCACACGTTCCCACCTCCCTCCTCCGTGGGCTGCAGGGACTTTGCACCAGGGCTCAGGTGGAGGCAGGAACTGCCTCACTGGTTCTGTGGCAGCTGCAGGGTTGCTCAAGGGTGAGCAAATCTGCACTCAGAGGTCAAGGAACCTGCAATTCCTCTCTGAGTCTCCACTGGCAGGTTAAATGGGATGAGAAGTTGGTCCTATCTCATTACAGAGAAACTGCAGGGAAAAAAAAGAGAAATTAGGCTGACTTTGCCTTTCCAAGCACTGGGATGTGGAAGAAGAAGGGGTGATGCAAGGGCAGAGGGGTGGTGATGGGAAACAGGGCTCATGGAGAGTGCCAGGGATGGCTTCTGTGCTAAACCACAGTAAAACAGCACAATATCACCACCTTCCACCTCCTTCCTTTAATCCTTCTGAGCAGTCCACAACTGGGTACTTGTCTCCACCATCTAGGGCACCTGGCAGCCCACAGCTCACCTCCCTGGAAGAGAGATCTGTGATCAGATTGAAGCCCATTTCATGTTCCCCTGCTCAGGTCTTCCTCAGCTCCCTGCTCCCCCTGATGTTGACTCAGGATGCCTGACTCATTTCCACATGAAGAGCTGACATTTCCCTCTCAAACCCAGCACAGGGGTCATGGGTTGCTGTGTTAAAGGGGAAAAACTACAATGAAGAGATTTTTCTAATCACTGCATCAGATTACAAAGACATGCAAATCACTGAGCAGTGTTTTTTTGTCAGGAGCAGAGCAAGGTTACTCCAGGTGGTTCTCAGGAGCATTTGGATATCTCACATGATACGCCCACGTGCAGAAGCTCACACACGTTCACATGGACTGGGCTGGAATCCTTAGGAGAAGTTAACATGGCATGGGAAAGGAAGATGCTCTGATATTGAGGAGTGCCTCCACCCTGTGCTGCACCCCAGAGNATGCTGTTCATGTTTGGAATTTCTTGCCTTCTTGCAATAGCATCAGATTCACATCACAAGGTGTTGTGAGCCTTTGCAGCTTTGAGCTCCTCAGCTGAAAGGAGCCATGGAAGTGTGAACATAATTGTATCTTATTGAGGAATGCTGCTGTAATAAACAGCCTCTATTACCAACTGTCCAGCTGTAATATTTGTGTTTATGTCAGCACTTAAAAATCATTGATCTGCAATAAGCTCAGTGTGGGGGAAAGAATCTGATCCAGAGGTCAGAGAACAGAAATTCAATTTTTCCTTATCAGGCTGGAGAGCTCAGCCAGGGAAATGTGGGATTGCAGAAAGCTTTGCTGCTGCTCCCTTCCCTGCTGCTAGAGCAGCACTCAGGGAGATGACCCAAGATCAAAGCTGCTTGCAGCAGCAGTCTGGTTGCAAGGCTAATCATCATCCCCCTGCTTGGGCTGCCAGGCTGCAGGTAACCACCCACTGAGGTGCTGGCTGCTGTGCCAGAGCTGCACAGGCACTTCCCAGAGCCACCCCTGTGTGTGGCAGCAGCAGGGTGAGCTCTGTGGAGATCTGCTAACAGGTTTGGCTCCTCACAGAGCCTTTGAACTGGGAACTGCCTCACTTATTTTCTCTGGGAGCAGGAGGGTTGGTGAACAATGGGTGTTGTGGAGAGCAGCAGCAGGTGGAGCCTGCCCTGGGCACACATCAGTGAACACACAGAAGTGTAAAACTCTGCTCTGCAGCACCTGAGTGCAGGATGTTGCATTCTTTTAGCCCCTGAGTCTCCTCCTCAGGCAGCTCCTGATGTGTTCCCTTGCTCATGAGTGGCAGTGACCATCCTGCCCCATCCAAACAGTCTGGGATTCTCCTTTCTCCCATCTCCTGCAAGACAGCTTCCCTTCCTTCAGTGAGGGGCTCAGGAATCTGGTCCTTGACTCCCCTGTCACCAAGCATCTCAACAGTCCACAGAGATCAGCATCTGTGTCCTCCTGTCCCAGAAAGGACTTGGGACCATCCATGCTATTCCCTGCCTACCTTCTATGTCCTTTTTTTTCCTCACTTTCCCCATTGTTGTTCTTTAAGGCATTAAAGTTGCATTGAAGGGTAACATCTCCCAGTGACTGGGTGCTTTGGAAATGGGATTACTGGAGTACAGAGTGTTCCTCCCATCTGATCTCCCTGGTCCATGCCTTGCCACCTCCCTCCTCCGTGGGCTGCAAGGACTTTGCACCAGGGCTCAGGTGGAGGCAGGAACTGCCTCACTGGTTCTGTGGCAGCTGCAGGGTTGCTCAAGGGTGAGCAAATCTGCACTCAGAGGTCAAGGAACCTGCAATTCCTCTCTGAGTCTCCACTGGCAGGTTAAATGGGATGAGAAGTTGGTCCTATCTCATTACAGAGAAACTGCAGGGAAAAAAAAGAGAAATTAGGCTGACTTTGCCTTTCCAAGCACTGGGATGTGGAAGAAGAAGGGGTGATGCAAGGGCAGGGGGCTGGTGATGGGAAACAGGGCTCATGGAGAGTGCCAGGGATGGCTTCTGTGCTAAACCACAGTAAAACAGCACAATATCACCACCTTCCACCTCCTTCCTTTAATCCTTCTGAGCAGTCCACAACTGGGTACTTGTCTCCACCATCTAGGGCACCTGGCAGCCCACAGCTCACCTCCCTGGAAGAGAGATTTGTGATCAGATTGAAGCCCATTTCATGTTCCCCTGCTCAGGTCTTCCTCAGCTCCCTGCTCCCCCTGATGTTGACTCAGGATGCCTGACTCATTTCCACATGAAGAGCTGACATTTCCCTCTCAAACCCAGCACAGGGGTCATGGGTTGCTGTGTTAAAGGGGAAAAACTACAATGAAGAGATTTTTCTAATCACTGCATCAGATTACAAAGGCATGCAAATCACTGAGCAGTGTTTTTTTGTCAGGAGCAGAGCAAGGTTACTCCAGGTGGTTCTCAGGAGCATTTGGATATCTCACATGATACGCCCACGTGCAGAAGCTCACACACGTTCACATGGACTGGGCTGGAATCCTTAGGAGAAGTTAACATGGCATGGGAAAGGAAGATGCTCTGATATTGAGGAGTGCCTCCACCCTGTGCTGCACCCCAGAGCTCCCACTCCATCTCCACAGGGTCATTTTTTGCTGTGTCTTTCTCTGACATCTGATAAATTGGGGTAATGTCCACTCTTGGCGTGGACAAGCACGTTAAAAACACAGCAAGTAAGAGGAGGCATAGCAGGAGACAAGGCAGACATGGACATACATCCATCAGCTGGGACCAGATTTANTTCCCACTCCATCACCACAGGGTCGTTTTTTGCTCTGTGTCCCTCTCTGACATCTGATAAACTGTGGGGTAATGTCCACCCTTGGCATGGACAAGCACGTTAAAAACACAGCAAGTAAGAGGAGGCATAGCAGGAGACAAGGCAGACATGGACATACATCCATCAGCTGGGACCAGATTTATCAGCATGTCTTATTCACAGAAATGTCACTACAGACTTGCAAAAACATCACCAGAGAAGCTGTGGCTGCCCCATCCCTGGAAGTGTTCAAGGTCAGGTTGGATGGAGCTCTGGTCTCATGGAAGGTGTCCCTACCCGTGGCAGGAAAGTTGAAACTTTAACATCCCTTCCAATCCAAACCATTCTGTTATTTTATTATTTAACCTCAATTTTGTCCTCTCCCCCTAATGAAATTGAAGTGGTCCAAGGGAAGATGGGGATGAAACAAACCAATAAAAAGATACAGCAAAATTATTTCTCTTTTGTGACAGGTGTTAGAGATGGTGTGAAAGAGGGTAGAAATTGTCCTGGCCTTAGAGGTGTCAGGCACTGCCTGCAATGCTTTTGCAATAAAGGTTGTGAATACATTTTGTGTTTCTCACTCTTTCCTGTGATTTTTTGAGAACTTTCTGTGAGCCACCTGCTCAGGTCCTGCTTCTGAAAAATTATGATAAAAATGGAGAGCAGTTAAATGTGACCTGAACCCCATGAAATTCTCTGGAGGGGTCTCCACACAGCCCTGCTCCAGCCCTTTTTTGTTTTGGATGAAAAGACAGTGAAGAGGAGGGGAGGACAGATGGGAGCTGCCTCTCTGGCAGCCAGCAAACTGCCACCCAAATCAAGCAGCAGAGTCAAGGAAAAAAAAATAAAAATAGAAATAAAATTAAAAGAAAAAAAAGAAAATAAAGAAAAGGCAGGAGCCCATAATCATTTTATGATTCTAATTTAACTTTTATGAACATGTTTTGAGCTCCCCTAGTCAGACTCTGGTATTGATCTTCTCAGTATTGTTAACTCATAACCAGACCATATTTGAAGACATAAACTTTAAGAGGGGTAATAAAGAAGAGCCAGACTGCACTGGCTTTATTCTTCTCAGCACAGGGACTGGGAGCTGTAAATCCTGCTGGAATCAGTGAAATTATGCAAATGGAGATGAACTCCTGGCTGTGTCAATTTTTTAGATATTGGGCACCAATGACATCAGTCTTTATTTCTACTTCAAAGTGGAACTGTCTTGGGATATGAAGCAGTGTGAGAGTAAGAAGCCAAACAACAGAAAAAAGCCCTGATTTCTCTGTCTCTGTGTGCTTTTGAGAGATGGGCCAAACTGCATCATTTTGGCCCATCTCTGGACCAGCTGCAGATTCTCCCAAAATGATTCATTTCTTAGATTTGGGTCCTTCCTTCCAACTCCATTAAAGATTTGAGCTGAGCAGGAACATTCAGATCTTGCACATGCTTGTAGGGTGAGCTGCCCTGAGCACCAGCACAGGGTGATGGATCTCCTGGTTCTGCTGTACTGCATGTCTGCCTGGTGTTTTAGGTCAGGGACATTCGTGTAGCTCCCTCCCTGCTTCTGACTGATAACACAAAAGGCCTAAATAACAATGTTAATGGGCTTTTTTCTCTCCATGGTAACAGTACAAGAAGGACAGCTTTCCAGCCTCTGTCTGCTTCTTGGGAAAAAAAGGAACATGTAAATATGACACAAATAAAATAAATAAACATGTGACATACTTCTTTTCTTTGTTAAATTAATGCCAGTCTAATGAAGTGAGGGCAGGGTGGGGAGGGGCACTGCTTTCCACCCTGCCTATGGGAGATGGGAAAGGTGTTCTCAGTTTGAGCAGCAGGCTGAAAAACCTGGAGGTGTGACTTACACAATTCCTCAAATGGCCTTCAAATTCAGAGTGCAGGCTGCCCAACAAGTCAGGATGAAGTGTGAACCTGCATGTGCTTGCTGCCAGACCGAGTGGTCCTTGTGCAGACCCAGCCTAAAGCCACAGGGAACTGCTCACAGAGGTCACTGTGGTGAACCTCACAGGCTCAAGGTGATGCTGAAATCACAGGAACTCAGGGGTGCTTTTTGTTAAAAACCACCCACAGCCCTCAGTTTTCAGTTCTGAACAATGCCCCAAAAGAGGTGAGTTGTTACAACTTCAGGTCTTGTTGCAAACACTTGAAATGGCCCAACTCTCTTCCCACTCACCCTCTCCAAGCCCCCCTGCATCTCCCCAAGCTTGTCAAGGTTGGAACACACCCCACAGCTCTCATTCTGCATTTTCCACAACTCACACCACCCAGCACCTCCATGCTGTCCCATGCTAGTTGGAACTAAAACACAAAAGGGATCTCAAAAAAAAAAAAAAGGCTGTGGGGCATGTCCTGCCAACAACTTGGAGGGAGCTCAGCTAAGAAGAGTGGCTGAAATGATCAGGGTACTCAAGGCAGTGACTTTGGAGGAAAGATTAACATTGCTAAAAATAGCCCTCATGGGTGACCAATGACTAGCAGGGTCTGTGATAAAAGTCCCTGTGTATCAGGGGGTATAAATAATCAAGGATGGAATTAAAGTATTTAGAGGGCACAGAGGGCAACTACCCGAGTGCACTGCTAGGAGAGATGATATTAAATAAGGAAAGTAGGGGAAACAATATAGGGACATCACCTTCTCTCTCCCTAAATGAACTCTGTTTAACCAGGTCTTGAACTAAAGCATACTGCAGTCCCTGGAAATTTCCCTCCAGCACAGCAGTATCCCCTGCAAGAAGGTGACAATTCTAATTTACAGTTATCTCCTCAGGGTCTTCTTTAGAGGCACATGGAACCCAGGGCACCAGGCTGGGCATCATCCCTGTTATTCTCTCAGTGGCCTGTCTGCCCTGCAAAGCTGACAGTGTCTGCATGGAGCCAGACCCTGGTCTCTTTACCCACAAGCAGTAGCTCACTGCAGCTGGCACAGTCACAGGCAGAAGGGCTCACCAGGGAAAATCATTCTGACCTGAGCCACACAGTCCTTCCATGCTGCTTCTGCTTCCTTGGGTGAGAGAGGTGCAAATCACTGAACAGACTACACACTGCCTTTGCTGCCTCTCTTTTCTCTGTGTGTCCTCAGAGTTACCATGGCACCAGCACAAATCACCACTACAAGCTCCAGGTTTGACTCAGAGACAGGGAGAGACCTGCTCATCCCTTCTGCTCTCGTTTCTGCCCATTCCCTTAGGCACCCCTTCTCTCTGGGGTGCATCCACACATCCAGGAAATTCCCTCTTGCACTAAAATCCATTTTGCAGTTTTCTTTCCCCCTTGGGATATCAGCAGACAAGGACTGTGTATTTATGTTATATATGTCATGTATGTTAAGAAAGTCACAGTAAGTTATTCTGCCCTTCCAGAGTAACAGACTCTGCACCTAAGCAAACACAGTAGCTAAGCTGTAATTTTGCTTTCCAAGGTTTTAAATATCATTGCTCATGACAAAGTAAAGAAACATGCTCATATTTTTTGTGAAGAGCTGTTTGAAAAGCCACATCCAGAATAATAAATGGCTCATTGTTGGACAAGCAGGGTAAGTCTCGTGGAGGATTTACATGGTGCTTCTTAATTCTGGTGCTGCTCAATATTTTCATTAATAACCTGAGTGATAAAATAGAAATGCAACTTATTAAATTGAGTCCCAAGATCCTATTCAGAGCAAGTAAATTTACTCCAGAGGACAGGCTTTAAATGCAGCAGAGATAAGCAGGGATGGTCAAAACTCTAAGGACAAAGTGGCAACAACTGGTTAAATAACTGTATGGAAGGGTATCTGGAGTGACCAGTAAGTGAAAAAAGAGGCAAAAACGTCACACTGCTGAGAAAGGGACAAACCATGCTGGGATACAAACAGCAGAAAGGCCTGTGGGATGCACAAAAGCAGCTTTTTGTTGACTTTGGGCTGGTGCAGGCTCAGCTGAGAACTGCAGCCTGTGGCAGGCACTGCCTGCATCAGCTGGAGGAGAGCAGGGAGACAGCAGGACCTACAGGAGCCAGAGAGGAAATGGGGATGTTTGACTCACAGAGGACAAGATAAAAAGAGAGGCCACTGTCCTGCTCAGTGCATAAAGTGGGGCATGAGCAAGGGGCTGGTGGTACTGAGTGCCCAGCTGGGGTTCAACCACAACAGAACCCTGCTTGTAGTGACCTTCACCTGTGCTTGAGACCTGCATCCTGACTCCTCTTCAGTTTACAGGGAGGTGACATTGGAGCTCAATCAGGAATTTTTGGGATGCTGTTTTATTTTATCTGCACCGAGGCAGTATTTATTTTATTTCATCTGACAGCTGTTTTAGACCATTTCACTCTGCTGGAAGCATGATCAGATCTGAAATGTGGGTTGTAAATAGCTGGGAAAACTGCACATTTAAGTCTAATTTTATGTGTAGCATCTTTTATTAATGTTACAACATTTACCGTGTATTTTAAGTCATCATTGATTTTTATTAAAAAATATATTTTTTATTATATGTGCATGCTGCCAGCAAAATAAAATATTATGGTTTTCCCCCCTCAGTATGAATTCTCATTAATCTTCTCTAAGAGCACAAGAAAGAAGACAACTCTCTCAGTTCAAGGCAGCATCACTGCCTAAGCTCTGTGACTGAGACATTGTCATGCATTCATTGCACCAGGATGCAGAAAAGAGCTGCTTAATTGTATCAACCAGCACGTGCAAGGTGGGGGCCAAGGCAAAAAAACACTCCCTTGTGACTTATTACATCTGGGGCTCATTAGTGCTGTTAATAGATCATTAAGATTCAGAGGAGAGGGATAAACCAGCCAGTAAGGACACAGAGTTCTGAGGTGTGTGCAGGCAGCTGGGTAAAGCCAGGGACAGGAAAATTCCTGCATTTTGCACTCAGTCTCTTGGTGCTTTCTTAAGTCAGGACATCCTGGGCTTTAGCAGTGACACAAAAGTTTCCCAGCAGTAGAGCAGTGCATGCTGCAGAGAACAGAGCCCACCCCAAGAAGCCTCATTCATTGGGAACTTTACTACCTAGAATAGGTGAAAGTGTAATGAGGACAATGATTTTTGTTTGATTTTCAGCTAGATCAGGTAACATGTTGCTTTGCATTAATTGAAGGCTTGACTTTGACCTTGCATCAACTGAGGAGTAAACTATAAAGATCTGGTTGCTTACTAGAGTAGAATGCTGGTAAAAACCAAACCTCAGACAGCTTTGGTTTTGGGCATTTTGATAAGACACATGCAAGCATCAGCTTTAATAATAATGAAGCCATGACAGTGGGGTTAATGCAAACATGGCACAAATTGGAACGAGTGAGAGCTGTTACAACCAAAAAGGGGGTGTAAAAATGTACATGATTAGGGAAATTTATATGTAAACTGGATACAGGGTGTGTGAAAGAACATACAGAGGTCTCTAAAACTCTTTTCCATAAGACTCCAGCTTCAGCACTAGGGGACCACAGTGTCATGCCACACCACGGAGCCTGTGAGCACATGAAAGGCAGAACTGCCTGCTGGCAGGTTTTGAGTGTTGGAGCATTGCTTTGATTTTAATGATAAAAAAGGGCTTCTTTTCCTCTCATTTATCTTTCACCATGCAGGTGTGCAAAAAAATCAAAGTGCTAATTTCAGGTGCCTGCTCAGACATGTGAGCCTGCACAGGGAGGCCACCTGGCCCAGATGCACCCAAACCATTTGCAGTCCCAACCACCTCCCCCAGCATCACCTCACAAGGAGGGTGTCACCCCCAAGGTGCTGGCAGCACCAGGATGGGGCTGCTTGTGTGGGCCTGGCTGGAAAGACCAGATCTATGAGAAAACCACCTCCATTTCCCTCCCAGAAAAACATCTGCAAAAAATAGTGGCTCATTTCTGAGCTTGCTCTCTCCCAAACACATCTCAGTGCTTAGGGAGCATCCATCGAGGAGGGAGAGATGCTGCTCCAGGTGCCATCAAATGCCCCACAGGAGCAAGGCTCATCCTCCCTGAAAGTGTTAAGGCTTGGTGGCTTTTCAGCCTTTTTCTAGTCCTCACAATTAAGGCCCCCCCAATCAGCAGTGGGATTCCACAATCAGCCCCAGCAATCAGCCTCCTGCCTCTGCCGCTGATGAATGCCTGGAAGGGACCTCAGAGGCGAGAGACTAATTGACCACTTTGTTAAAAAAACAACACAACAACGAGAGGAGAGGGTGGGAGTGTGTTTATTCCCCCCAGATCTGGGGAGCCCGGGAAGGAGGCTGGTACTTTGCTGATGCCTTCACAGCTGGTCTGAATTTGCCAGCAGCTCTGTGTTTGTTGTGAACAAAGGCTGCACTGGCTCATGTCACCCCCAGAGACTGATCTGATCTAGCTCTGCATGAACCTGAAATCAGGAGCATGGTTGTTATCACAGGTTATCACATGTGTCACTGAACTGTTTCAGAATTCTCTCTTGATTCAACGTTTTGTAGAGGGACCATCTCAAGCATTCAATCAATGGACAGCACTCGCTTCCTCTCCGGTAGTTTAGGTAGAAATAAATCTAGGATTACTGAGCTCCTGTTAAATTATTCATTGTAGGTATTTTCGTGGTCCTTAAAGTCCAGTATGTGAACTGGATCACTGCTTTGTATCCCAAAGAGAAAACAACATACAATTAAGACATTTTACATATGAATCACACCAGCTTCCCCAATTTAGTCTTCATTTTACCCACTCTTAGCACACCCAGCTCAGTGCTGCTGATTTCTTTGTCCAAGGCTCCATGACAGAGGCAGATGAGAAGTGGCTGAGAGACAGAGGGGCCATGCTCCTGCTCTATTTCATCCAGACCATGGCTGGAAACGGGCAGTGCTCCTGCCTGAGAAATCATCTCCACCTCAGAGCTCACCTTTAAAAAGGAAAGATTTGTTCCCGTGTTCCAGATGCATCACTCAGTTTGTTTATTGACCCATTAATTATGGTCTGTGTCTTTCAGTGGTCAGGGCAGAGCAGCAAACTGGGATTACAGCTCCAGTGTGACTCTTACAGACAGAATTAGCAGAGCTATTCAGCCCAGTCACTGTAACAAGGTTATAATGTAAAGCACTAAACAATTAGCTGGGAGATTTACCTCCCTGTCTTAAAAGCATTTTTATTACTTAATCAATCACAAGCAATTTATAAACAAGGCTGAAATTTTACATGGAGCCATAGGGCTGTCTTATTTGCTTCCACAACAAAGCAGGAAAAACAGACCTGAAGTTTCAAAAGACATTTGATCAATTTAAAAAATAATAAAAAAAAGGCAAAACGACCTCAAAAGAAGATAAATTATTTTTCAAAGGGAAGAAGGACTTCAGCAGAGCCTGGAGGAAAGAGAGTCCATCTGTCTGTCTATTTGCTAGTCTATAACATCATCCATAAGAGTGGCTTGAAGCAGTAGTAGAGTTGCAAAGTGAAAATGTGAATTGTTTGGGGCAGAGACTTTGTTTTTCTGTGCATGCCCTCCCCCAGCTGGATTGCAGCCACTGCAGCACTGTGCAACTGCAAAATGAATGCACTGAGAGTGCTGAATCAGCAATATCACGTGTGCTCCAGGTGCCCTTTTTGCTTTCAGAGCTTCTGACTCAGTGCCAGGACAGGGCTGCACTAAGAACCTGTTAGGCAGAGACAAGATCCTTGATGCCTCCGAGGAGAGCCTCCCCAAGCCACAGGAGTGCTCAGACTCTCCCCATTGTCTCTCTTGATTTGCCCTGTCCTTAGGCTGGGTTACTGGCAGTAACTCACAGCAGGATTTGTGCAGACAGGGGCAGCTGACCACGGGCTGCACCACACACAAAGGTGCACAAAGGTGCCCCAGTCTGAACCCTTCCCCAGCCCCTGTGGCCAGGAGGCTGCTCTGTGTCCTCTCCCCACAGCTCCCCAGCACAACTGGTTGGACCAGTTGGATTTCCAGGCTGGGCTGCTGGGATGGTTGCCTCGATAGAGATGGAATCAGCACTGGCTGGCTGAGTGTGTTGGAGCTGGTTTGGCAGCAGTCCCAGCTCTGCCAGTGCCTGTACCTCTGACATTCAGTGCCTCAGCAATAGTGCTGACTGCTGCGAAACTGGGGCACTGACACACACATGAAAGTGCCTCTTTGGAGAGAGCTCCTGAGGAGCTCTGTGCTGCACTGCCTGCAAAGCTACACTGGAGGCTAAACTCACCTTGGCTCGTGGGGATCTAATTCTTCCAGCATCAGCTTTTTACTGGCTTAGCCTGCTCTGATCTTACAGCTCCCAGTCCTGATACTTCTGCCACTTCCCACCCCACCTGTCAGCTCTTGATTCACACCTTTCCAGAGCAGGAACACGCTTATTTCATTCAGAGGAGTGTTACTTCTACATGTCCCTTACTTCTAGCAAATACCCAAGATGCAAACGGATGGAAAAGCAACCAGCTTCTGATGGGGTGATTTTGGGGGAATAAATGGAGTGGAAGCTCTTGTGTTTGTGTGTGGGGAACACAACACAGTGTGGGAAGTCCAAGGCACGTTCACCTGGGAGAATGTGGGGAGCTTCACCCAACCCCATCTGCAGCTGAGGAGATACAGAAATCTGTGCTGCTCCCCAACCCAGGACAGCAACACGCTGCTGTGAGGAACAAGATCCTTCTTCTTCCCAAAGGCAGGACCTTGAAATGCCCTGACAGACACTCACTTGTGCCCTTTACTCCTTCAGGAGAACCCTGGAACCACCCACCCACCTAAGGCCTTGCTTGTGTGGCTGATGACAACCAGAAGCAGCTCAGGGACACACTTTGGACTTTGTAGGTTTTGTCAAACTGCCTGTCCCATGTTTCAGGTTCCTATGTACAGGAGGCAGCAGCAATTCCCCAGAACTCCACAGTAGCAGGAGGAAAAAGCTGCCCAGAGGAATAGCCCAGAGGAATAGCCCTGCTTCCAAGGTATTCCTGACTGAGATTTCCTCTCCCTGAGCCAGGTGGGAGTCTCCTGTGTTGGGCAGGCTCTTTGCAGTGGTATCCACGGGCAGGTGTGTGGCTGAGCCCCCTGGGTGACAGCAGGGAGAAGATAAATCATTTCTCTGGTGGCACCACAAGTGGGTCTCACGTTTCAGGGCCTGGTAGGAACAAATGTGTCATCGCATTGTTCAGTGATTTAACAGCTCTGGGTGTTTTTGACAAATAATGATGGGGCTTCCTTGTTTCAACTCGTGCACTTTCATGGCTGATAATGGAAGTCAGATGCTCACTAGTTTAGGACCTCCTGAATCCCAGCTTGTGCTCAGATGGGAAAAGTCACAGTCAGAAACTGTCACCCCTGAACCTTTGGGGTACAGATTCCTGCCCCATCCTGAGCTTCAAGAACATATTTACCAAAAGTAATATAAGTCATAAAAATATGGGAAAAAATTTAAATTTAAGAGGAGAGGAAGTGTTGTCACAATCACTCTTCCCACCATAGCAGTCACAAATAATACCTGCACTTAGTTCTTTAGCATGGAATTATCACTGGATGATTTAATGTCCTGGCCCACAACACTTGCATGAAATAAATACTTCTAATTGGCAATGAAAATGCAGGTTAATTTTCATTGCATCCTGGCACTTATTATCAACATTATTTATTATTGATGAAGTTCTGACAAATGTTTTCTATGTTCTACAGCCATTAGGAGAGAAAGCCCCTGTCCCATTAAATATACACACAGTGTTTAACTGAGGGCCACTGAGAATCCCACTGAAGTCAATACCCATTTATCTTCTCAGGGGAGTTTCCACAGACAGAATAGTTTGGACATGTGAAATTCTCCTGTTGAAGCCTGGACACGATGTGTTCTGAAGGAGATTGTCCCCAAAACTGAGCTCCATCACAGATTTTTTCCTCTAGGAGAGTATGGGATGTAACAGAGAGAGGCAGGGAAAAGCAGGTGATGTGTGCAACATCCATGTTCTGATCAATACTCTGGGAGACAACAGGACCCTGGAACCCAAGCAATCTAAATATCATGTTTTATTGCCACAAAAAGCTCTGGCTGCCCATGCCAAAGAGAGAAATGTGGATATTGTTTCACTAGACTCACTGAAAAGCTTTGACCTGTTCCAGAGCACCCAGTAACTGATGGGTCCACAGCAGTTGTGGGAGAAGGTTTCCTGTTGAGTTTGTTCCAAATAAACTTCAGTTAACTAGAAATTTTATTCATAGCCAACACAGATTATTTAATTTCTTTGTAATGCAGAGATGTTGGTGGTCTAAAAGCAGATTTTTCTAGCGAGATTCACAAGGAATGTTCAAATAGGTGCTAAAAAACACTGTGAGATTGAGCTGTTATGGCATCTCAGCATTTGTGAGACCAATTGTTCTGGAGACTGAAAGTGAACTTTACTTCACTGAGAATATCACAATACCCAGGAAGATTTTAGATGGATTTCATTGAAAATTCATGAACCTCTTTGAATTAGCCAACCCATTTCCTACACCACTGCTGCAAAGTCTGCCTGGATCAGCAGAGGTTTCAGGGGGTGAATTTTACAATTGTGTGCTGCTTCCAGACTCAGAGATCTTCAGCACCTCTTCAGCTTGCAGGGCTTGCATTTCACCTCTGCAGGTGTTTAAAATTGCATGCAGGATCTAAAAAGAAATGTTCTGCTTATTTATGTGCACCTGCACTTTGGCATTTCTTGAACTACTGAATTGAATTTGGTGTGGAAGATTTAACATATTTCCACTTTTTTGATAGGATAAATGATATTTCGTGCTTCACCCAGTTTCTTAAGCCCAGACTGGCTTCAATAGTGATGCACATCCATCCAGAGTCTCTCAAATGATGAAATTTAAATACATTTACTTCCCATCCCACTTCTGCCATTTTTCTGTGTTGCAGGCCATTGATTAATACAATAAGCCTCATCAACTGCAAATGCAGTACAGCAGTTATTGAGCTAATCTATCTTATTTCTAAGCAGTTTTTTATCATGTAATTATTGTAATTATTTTAACAGACAAAAAACTTTAAGTACTGGGAGCTTTCTTCTCCACTCAAGCCAGAAATTAGCAAAAAAGAGCTTTTCTCTTGTTTGTTTAAGCAGCAGCCAAAGTACAGGATTTTCAAGAGAAAAAGGGAATATCACAAGTTTTACAGCTTCTGAACAAGCATTAGCTTTAAACCAGGGAAGAAGACGACAGAAATGAGGGTCAGTCAGAAGAGCAGTTGCTCCATCTGGGATGGAAATCTCATCTCCAGCTTGTAAGTAGCAAATGTGGGCCATGAGTTCTGCTCTCAACTTCCATGAACAAAATCAGAGGGTGTTTTGTGAGACTGAGGATGAAATCCAGTGCTTTGGAAACTGTTACATAATCATGGAGTCACAGCATTGTTTAGGTTGGAAACGAACTTTAAGATCATTGACTTTAACCTTTAACCCAGCAGTGCCAAGCCCATCAGTAAACTGTGCCCTCCTTTGAAATATCTCCTCTGCAAACCATATTTTTATTCTTCAGAACACTGTTTCATTTATTTGATTTTTTAAAAATAAGAATTCTATATTAAATATTCATAAGTATTTTAATATCCTTTACTTCCTCTCTTTCCTCAGTTTTCTTTTTCTGATATATTTTTCTTCCCAATTCCTTTTTTTCCCTGTTTATCACAGAAAAGGAGGCTCACAATAGGAATAAACAATACATATGGAAAGACTTAATTGACCCAAATATTCACATATAGGAGAAAGAGAATTTATTCAAGCTCAACAGATATTATCAAGAAAAAAACCTCACAGTTTCTCTGAGCAGGGATTAAACATTGAATGTAAATAATGTGCACCCTTGGCAAGAGTCTTCATACTTCTGGCCTTACCTCAAACACATCATAAACCAGCACAGCTGTGAGAAGCTCTCTGGGGACATTCAGTTTAATTGCCAGAGCTTTTCTCCTCGGTGCAAGGTTTGCAAATGCTGCAGCAGAGGTGCCTGCAGCCTGTCAGTGCAGCATTAACTGCAGTGCTCAGTGTCACCAGGCAGGGAACAGTCCCCTGGCATTCCCAGCTCTCTGGCTCTGGGATCCACAACAAGGATTTGGGCTCCCCGTTCTGGGGGCACTGGGGGCACAGAGCAGGTGTGAGGTGACAGGGCATTGCTCCTCCTCCCTCAGCCCATCTGAGCACACAAATGCTCACCCTTGAGCTGATCCAGCAGCCAGGACAGAAGTTTGTCATTGCTAAGGGAAGATGTCCCTGCCCATGGCTGGGGGGTTGGAAATAGAAGATTTTTAAGGTCCCTTCCAACCCAAACCACTCAATGATTTTTTTCTTTTTTGATGATGATGATTCTGTGATCACTCCCTTCCCTGCAGCTGCTCAGCAAATCTTAAATCCCTTCCAAGCAGTTTGATCTTCAGTCAGCTTAATTTCTCTCTTTCTCACTGTTAGATTCTTCCCAGCTCTCTGGGCAAGGGCAGAGCAAAGCAGAGGAACGAGGCACTGCAGGATGAGCAGCAGAAACACTCAGCAACTTGCTGCCCTCCCTGACACCTGCTCTCTTGGAGGTACATTTTACCCCATCAATCTTCTCCAAATGGGACAGGCATAGTTGTGCCCACATATTTCTGCCTTTCCATGCCCTCTGCACCTGGAGAAATCGTGCCTTTTATGCCATGGGCTAGTTAGCCCAGCTAGCCAGTGTTTCAGGGAGGGCCTGGGGAAGCACACCCCAGGCTCATAAATTAGGTGCCAGCAACTTTGGAAATTGGTCCCTGTCACCTCCAAGCACGCTCCCTTCCACACCATGGCTGCAGAGCTGCTGTGGGACTCACTGGGGTGAGGAGCATTTCCAGGCACTCCCTGAGGCAGCACAAAATGCACTTTGCTGTACCTGGCATAAAAATAGAACTTTCAGTGTGCAAGAACTTGCTGTGCCAACTTTGTCAGAGCTGTTTTCTTCTCCTTGCACCCTGCTAGACTCAGAAGCAGAAGATGTGATGTTTCTCCTGCCTCATCATCTCCAGTTCTTTTCAACATTCATTTTAAAATTAATTTCCTCTCTTCTCCTTGCATCTACCTCTTAATTTGGCTCATACACTGTTATGAGTTTTCTGACTGAAATTTATTCACCAGACAATGTCTTTATGACTGTTTTGCCTCATTTCATTCTAAAAAATACTTTGCAATCCAGTTTCTCTTGAAGCCTCCTTACAAAATAACTTTTTGTTTTATGTTATGGGTAAAATCTGCAAAGCTCTTAGATTGCTGCATGCAGGATATTAATTCCAGCTTGTGAACGTGTTTTTTTTCCTGGAATCCTGCAGCTCTATAAGTGGAATTACTTTGATGAGTAAACTGCTAAATCAACACTCATTTCACTGTCTTTAAAAAATAATTAAATCAACCCCCCTTCACCTGCCTCTGAAACAAACAGAAAACAGACAGATCCCTTGTTGTGCCTCAATATTTCCAGCAGCTACCAAGTGCTGTCATAATTACATTTTTCTCTTCCGTGAATAGTTTTAAACTCACATCTTTTGGCAGAAGTAACAGAGGTCACATTCCCATTTTCTGCCCACTTTCATGTGTTTCTGAGACTTGGAAAAGATTTCAGGACCCCGCAGCAATGGATGGATTGGCAGTGCCAATGGGACAGAGGTGACAGATAAAGCTGGGTCACTGCCCAGCCCATGTACACACAGATGGGATAGCACTGCTATCTGGTGGCTGCTCCATGACTCATGGAAAATGCCTTGGTTGTCTCAGGCCTCTATTTGGAGGCCAGGTATACATAGCACAGAGGTTTTGCCATACAGCTGATCCCAAAAAAAAATAAGCCAAGGATTAGCCAGGCTGCCAAGCTTACACTCACTTTGACTGACAGGCCAAAAAAAAAAAAAGGGGAAAAAAAAAGCAAAACACTGTTGAGAGGGATGAAATGGGCAGAATTTATTTGCCAGATTGCTGGGGGACAGATAAAGGTTTGCAAAAAGTTGTTTCCAACATGACAGTTTCCTGATTGTCATCAGATTTTATTCTGCAAAAAAATGAAACAGATAATATCAGCATGTCCCACTTTTAACAGTCGTGGAATTGAGAGCTGTCATGTTGTTGCTCAAAACATGCTTTTGAAAAGAAAATGGATGTTTCTTTTGTTAAAAAAAATATTGTTTTAAAGAGCTGACATCTGAACTAAATGTTTCAATCGTGTTGAAATGTTACACTTTGACCCGAGATCAACGGGGATGTGGGATGTGGAAAGGGTTCATTTAATTCCATGATTCTGGTACAGTATTTCCATCTTTTCAGTCCTATCTGAGTCTGATGACAAAATCAGGCTTAAAAAAAAGAATTCTTTTCAAGCAGAGCACCAGGATCCCAGCCAATTTTGTCAAAAAAGTGATTTGGAAGAGAACTGTTCAATTAGATGCAATGCAGACCATCACTGCTGCTTAGGTTAGGGGTGTACAGAAATGAGTCAGCCTGGATCCAGAGGCACATCCAAAATTGGGGCTGCTCCCAGTAAAACAGCCTGTGGCCATCCAGCACCACCCATCCCAGCTGAGGATCTGCAGTTCTGCATTGAGGAGCAGAAGATGTGGCAGGGAGAGGTCTGGGCCCAAGAGCTGGAGCTGTTAATTACAGCAAACCCTCGCCTCACCTTGAGCTTGACAGCCAGAATAAACACTGGGATTGGCCAAGGCAAAATGAAGTAGCAAAAAAAATCCATCCTGCAGAGATTGTTCAGGGACTTTCAGGCCCATCTAAGGAAGCCTTGCTTTCTCCTTGACAGTTTAAAGACCAGCCGTGAACAACTGCGGCCGTGACTCGCTGCTCTAAATATAGAATAACACAAATTATCACATGCTGACAGGTTTCAGTTCCAGGGATGAGCCTGCCAGCGAGGCCATGAAAGCATCTCCACTCGGCTGCCTGCAAGCCCAGCAGATAAACTGGCTGGCAATAACATGGTCAAACCAGCAGTTTTCTTCTTCCAGCTCATCTCATGCTCTCCCCCATCCCTCTGAAGTTAAACTCAGCCTACATGAGCACCCTTCTCCTTCTCCTTCTCCTTCTCCTTCTCCTTCTCCTTCTCCTTCTCCTTCTCCTTCTCCTTCTCCTTCTCCTTCTCCTTCTCCTTCTCCTTCTCCTTCTCCTTCTCCTTCTCCTTCTCCTTCTCCTTCTCCTTCTCCTTCTCCTCACAGCTTTGTCATTGACACAATTTGATGGGGGAGAATTACAACCCCAGAATTAGACCCCACCCGATTTTTCTTACAGCAGCAGTAATAAATCTGTGCCTGGCACTTCATCGTGTACATGAATCTGGCCCTGCAGACCCCCAGCCAATGTATTTCCCTACTTCTCACACAATCAAAGGTGCCAAAGCATTTTTCCCCTCTTAAGTCACACTTCTGACAATTTCACGAAAACAGTATTAAGGAGGGGAAGAGTCAGCATCAGACCAGCAAGCTGTGAAATGTAACAATGTTTGGATGTTTGCATTCTGGTGTTTCCTGCAATTAACCGTCTTCATGCAAATTTATTACAGTTTTCAAATTAAAAAAAAATTCTTGCGAATAAAAAAAAGGAAAAGAAATCACAGCAAGTGTTAGGGGAAAAGCATGCCAACCACTTCAGTGTTATTCCTTGAAATTTTAGTTGTGAGATTTGTAATACAATAACTTGTGGGATCTTTTTGTACGTATTTTAGCCATTGTCTGGAATATGCTCTTTTAACTCAGCAAAGGCAGTGTCTGATCATCACCACAAAGGACTGTCATTAAGATTCAGAAAGGAGTGGGCACATTTAGCTCTCAAAAACAGTAGAATTCATCCTTTCCCCACTTTTCCTGCAAACCTGTGTCTAACTGAGATTACCCCTGAAGGAGCACTAGCACAAAAACTGTGACAAGTGGGGTGTTCATACCGGAAAACTCCCCAAGCAGTAGAGATGAACAATGAGTTGGTGTTGTTACAGCTGTGGGACCAGCTGGAATAAAAAAGGAAGCTGAATTCTAGGTGGATGTAGGGGGCAAAACCACATCTGCAAAGCACTCAGGATTCAGAAGGACTGAGCAAACACACAGTGAGCAGGAAAAGTGAGCAGGCAAATGCAGACAGGGTTTATCCTTCTGGCATGAATTGATTTCTGTTCTTCTCAAAGTTCCTAGGAGTGCCTGGCAAATCCTGGGCTGTTTGTTTTATTATCATGTGTCCCTGGAGATGTAACTGCAAACCCCGAGGGAGCCATTCATACCATCAGTGTCTTATCACCTGTCCAGATAATCATGGAGAAGAAAGGGCACTTCAGCTTGCCCAGGATACAAATTACACTCCAGAAGTGCTGCTCTGTCACCGCTGGTTTCCTGGGGAGCCTGGGGCCATCAGAGCAGAGCAAACTGAATCTCCCTGGGCTCTGGGGACCACAGGGCAAGTCATGGCAAACAGCAAGAGCTTAAGCCATGGGAGAGCAACTGGACCATGGGCTCTGCTTCTGTGATGGCAGAGGAGCCTCTGCCCAAACCTGTGCCACAGCAGGGCACTCCCAAAGCTGTCTGAGGAGTTGGATTCGTGTCTTTAACTCACCATGGACTGACCTCTTCAGAGTGAAATTACTCAGCCAGCAGACTCCCAGCCAGCAGCCTTTCCCTCCAAGCCTCCTCCAAGCCCAGAGGGTTTTTTTTTTATCTTTCCTCACGATGTTTGATCTCCTGAGAGAATCAGCATTGCAACAGGGAACGGTTTGTTCCCTTGATCCTCTCCCTGCTGATGCCTCATCCCCTTTACTTCCACGGCTCCATTAATGCCTCGCTTTGAGCACATGAATGCAGGTATTTTGCGAGTCTCCTTCACTCTGGGGACTGGGATAGCTCCTTATTCAGGATGGAAAAGGACATAAACAGAATATTTAACGAAATGACTGTAAGCACCAGTTATACCTGAACAAAGAACTGCAAATGGCCCTGTAATGTACTTTATACCTGCTTCTTCTCACAGATTGCACTCCAGGCTGTTTACAATTCGCATTCCACATACCCCTGCATCTGAAATGTCTTTCTTTCTCACTTGCTTGCTGATTAAGTGACAGAGTCTAATCTCAGCACAGCCTCCAAAGCCGCAGCAAACACAAATCTTCCCGGAGACAACCGAAATGGCTGATTCATTTATTTATTTCCATTCTTTTGCAACTCAATATTTGCATATTAGAGTGGTTATTGGGAGGAGAAAAGTCACGGATGCAAATCTGACATTCAGATGTCAGCTTCTCCATACATAAGGTCAACTGTGATGAGGACACTTGCTGATCTCCAATTATAGGTCTCCTAATGCGTAAATAACGCTAATGAATGGCGTCTGCCATGGAGCACAACTCATAAAGAAGATGTTAATCGAAGCCAACCCGGCTGAAATTTGCTCCTCTTGCTGTTTCACGGCCTTTTGATTCTCAGGAGATTAAGATGTTGACTTGAAAGTGGTTTGAATCACCCAGCGCACATAGCTGGGGTCTGCCCAGCCCTCCTGGATCAAAATGCGTCCCCTGTCACCTTCTCCCTTCCCCGGGCACCCCTCCCAGCCCAGAGCAGAGTGGCCTAATTTTACAAAGGAGGGTGACTCCAGCTCAGGTTCCAGCCCAGGCGTAACCACCTGCAATTCAATCCCTGTGGAAAGAAGATCTTGGTCCTTTCCAAAGAGGACACTGGCCACTGCTGTGAGGACAAGTCCTCTCAGCCCATCTTCAGGAGCTGACAGGGTGGATGAACTTCACTTTGGTGCCTGGGAGAGAGGGCTCTGACACAGGCATTGCCTGAGCCTGGCAGAAGAGCCAGCGCTCGACCTCTCGCTGCATTTTCCCAGGCAAATATCTCCCTGCAGGGCTGGAGGCTTCCGATGGCACAAGCACCTGTGGCCGGAGCTAATTGGTGACTCCTTTTTGTCACCTCTCCGGTATCATCTGGATAAACTGGCTCTATCACTCCACAGCCCCAGAAACGTGAGTAGGGTATCGGGCTAAAGATGAGAACACAGGGCTGGCTGCCAAATGCTTCTGGGGCTTGTTCCTCGGGCATCTTCGTTCCTCACTAAGACTTTTATCCTCTCCCCATAAATCTCTGTTTTCAGGTCGGTATTTTTTGCTTTTTTTAGAGCAGTGCCATGGCATTCCCTCAGTTGGAAGCCCTGGCGCAACCTTGAAACAAAAAGTGAAAGGCTGGCAGGGCCAGCGAGGGGACAGTGGCACAGGCAGCGGCACACGCGGGAGCTCCTGAAAAACCCTCGGCTTTCAGGGGAACTTAAATAAATAAGCTTTTTATGCCTCAGTTTTTCAGGAGCTGTTTGCAGCCATCTTTGTAAAGTACTTGAAAGCTTTGTGGACGGGAACTGCGCAGCAGCGAGGACTCACTAAAATCAGGGTGAGATATTTTGTCTTTCTCAGATCAGGGCAATAAAGTATCGATGCAAAGAGAAAGGCAGCAATAGTTAACACCAGGAAAGAATTGACTTCCATCTGGTACAATAACTTCCTTTGGGCTTTTCTCCAGCTCTACCTCAATAATCTCCCCTTTATTACCCTTTATATGAGTTTCAAATTCCCCAGCTGCAGAGGCTGGCAGGGAGGGAGGTGGAGCTGCTCTTCTGAGACAGATCCCTTGGCTTTCTCCAGCCTGGTGACTCTCAGCTGGAGCTCAGAGCAAAAGCTGTGGTGAGAAACGTGGGCAAAGAGCAAGTGAAAAAAAAAGCCCACTGCTCTCCAACCTCCAGGTCGCTCCATGAAGCAGCAACAC
This sequence comes from Alaudala cheleensis, assembly GCA_013398995.1. Taxonomy (NCBI): domain Eukaryota; kingdom Metazoa; phylum Chordata; class Aves; order Passeriformes; family Alaudidae; genus Alaudala; species Alaudala cheleensis. The sequence continues at coordinate 53,591 of VWYE01014597.1, forward strand.
CAACCCATAAACCTGGAGTTACCCCACTGCACTCCTTGGGGCCACTCCGGGGTTGAAGAGGGAGATCAGCAAGCGCAAGGGGCTGAGAACAGAGGGCAGGACAAAGGCAGGAGTTACCTGCAGATGAGACCTGCAAATGCTAAGCACTTGCAAAGCTTTGTTTACACGCAGCATGAAAAAAAAAAGCTGTGGATCAAAGTCTTTGGAGTGGTGATAAGAGAGCTGCGCTGCTGTGAAAGCCCGTGGCTCCCGGCGTTAACAGGAGCTTTTTAGCCTTTTCCCAGCCTCGTCAGGAAGGGGGTTATTTACAGTTTCCAAAGAAGGGGGAGCTGAGAGATGTCTGGGAGTGGCCACAAGAAAGGCAGGAATTTTCTCCACTTTTAACAGGCACCAGTGAGCTGTGAGCCCTGGAGCATCCCTTTGCTTCCCTCGTTCTGTGTCACTGCAAGGGCTCCCCTCAGCACCCCAGCAAAGTGACCCCTGGAGCTGTCCCTCCTCCCTGGGGAGCTTCTCTCCCTCCATGCAATGGGACACGTTCAGTGTGCAAGTGAAGACAAGACCAAACCTTGATGAAGTCGGTACAACACCACCAAACCTTAGGCTACTCGTGAAATTAGTGCAGAAGTCTGGGAATTTGTTTTAAGACCTTTTTTATTTCAAGCTAGCAGATAACCATTCAGGCAGGTCAATGATCTCGGTCTCTAAGTCCTTTCTTCATTACTACATTTAATGAAAATATTTAAAATTCTCACATCCACCAGCCTAAAACCAATAAAGAAGAACAGCTCACACTCAGGCAGCAAAGTCTGGCTCTGGGAGTTGCCTGAGACCTGAGACTCTCTTGCCTTATCCCGGGGATTTTCTTATTAACAGGAATTCACCAGCACAAAGGGAATTGCTAACAACTTTCAAACCACAAAGTTTCCCTTTTGTATTCAATGGAAATGGGGAAAAGCAGTCATACTTTCTAATATACCATCATCTGCTCATATATTATAAGACTTGCTTATTGCTCTGGTGATTGATATATTTTTAGTATGCAAGAAGCTGAGCATCGTGTGCCTTCCAACTGCTAGAGCACAATTATTGTATTGATTTGATGTGACAGTAGCTCTGTGTTTAAGGTGGTTTATGTTTTTTAATTTGCAATTAAATAAAAGGATGTCTACTCCACAAGATGGCTGACGGTTGTTTATACCCTGCAGTAGTTGATGAAGCAAACTTTTATTTGGCTCCATAAAACACAGTTGTTCTGTCACTCCCAAGCACATTAGCTAGAGTTCTCAGAGTGGTTTCTTACCTTGCAAAAGATAAAACTAAACTCCAATCTATTTTAAAGTAGGCGAGGTAACAACATCAATGTTGCAATGGGACTATAATGAAGTAAGTGAGCTGGCAATATTGTACTATTGATAAAAGTAATGGTGATCATATATTTCTACAGCACCTTTCATCTTGGAGTGCCTTGGGTAATCACGTGTTCCTTTGCTCTGCCCTCTCCCTCCCCTCCTCTCTTTCACTGTGTATAAATACAGTCATATACACATATATTTTATTTAAGCCCTCCTCTCCTTTCATGGATTATATCTTCTCAGCTTTACAGAAAGGAGGAATCTTGGCAGCTGCTTGAAATCAGGTGGTGCACAAGAGTTACTGAGCTATGGATGAGGTCGCTCCATCATCCTTGAGCAGAAGGGAATAGCCCAGCTGTGGAAGGTCCCCAGTGTCTCACCCAGAAGCAGGTAATGCTCATGCTGCCTGACTGCTTCATAAATCTGAGGTGCTGCACAAAAAAATGGGAAGACAACATTTTCTCCCTGTAAATGTGCACTGTAGCTCTGTAGCTTAGAGAGGAGGAGCCATAAATGTGACCTGGGTGCATCTCTGGGTCTGTCTCTTCTCCACAGACCATGTGTGCCAATGGCAGAAGATGGTTGATCTTCCTCCCACACACACACACACCATAACCTCACCTCAATGTGCCACTCTTAAACCTGGAAAATTTCCTCCACCAGGGCTGCCCAAGAAAGAGGAAAATCACTGAGTGCTCCCTTGAAAACCTGATGCATTATCTCTTGAAGTTCATAGAATATTTTCTGAATTTATCCCGATTCAGAGGCACTGGATATTTGCCAGCACCACATAGTTCAGCCTGCCAAGCTAAAGAGTGAAATCAGCTGTGGGGGGACATTTAAAACCAATGCATGTTTCAAGCATAGATAAGGGCTGGCCTTGCTGACCTCCATCCAGCTGGCCTGTGCCCAGAGCTGAGCCCTCCGGGAGCTGCGATCGCCATCTCCCCATTGCCTTCGCCATTCCTCAGATTCTTCCCCACACAAATGTGGCAGGCAGAAACACAAAACACCAGCAGGGTCAAATGTTTCCAAATGTTGTGTGGCACATCCTCTCCAGCCTCAGGTGGGCCTCCAAAAATTCCACAGATTCTGGGCCATCCATCCATCAACCTCAATTGAGTTCTCGCGCTTGTCGTGCCACATGGGACATGTGTTGGTTGTCACATGATGTGCTACAGCACACACACAGCTGAATTCCTGTGTCACCTTGTGCTCCTTCAGACAAAATGATCTATAAATACCAGGTCTGACCCTGACAATGGATTTGTTTTGACTGCAGCAGTGCCACTTCTGCATGAATATTGCAGCAAGCAATTACAACAGGAATGTAGCAGAGACTCACATTATCAAACACTCCTCTCAAGGAGACTTTTAGAGGAGTCATGTCATCCTTTGCCATTATTCAGTCCAGAGATCTGGCATGAGGGGTTGGGTCCATCCAGTGTAGGAACCAGCTTGTGCCATGTGATCTCATGTACCTCAAACATCCAAAGCAATAAGTTATGAAAATCAAGTACACCAAACACTGCTGATGGCCAACAGGAGCTAAAATGTGCATTCCATTGTCTGTCTGATCAATTATTAGGGCAGACAGGACAATTACATCATCCAGCTACCAAACAGGAGAGGCCATTATATCCCAGTTTATCAGCTTTACTTAACATGACACAGACTATGTCATTTTGCTGCACACAATGACACACATTGGTGCACACACCCCAAACAAGTTTTAGTAGTAGCTGAAGGCACATGCAATGTGAGTTTAAGACATACAGATGCATTTCTGGCAAGTTTTGGCAAGAGATTAACACCAGATTGGCTCCACAGGGGAACAGAGAGGGACAGAAAGGGACATTTACACAACAGGATGAAAGGGGAATTGTGTAATGCATTAGTTACTGTGTGTGTCATTTCTGAACTTGATGCCTAATCCCAAATCTTCTAATTTTGTGGGGAGAAGAGGCTGCACATGAAGGAAGAATAANTCTGATCAATTATTAGGGCAGACAGGACAATTACATCATCCAGCTACCAAACTATATCCCAGTTTATCAGCTTTATATAACATGGCACAGAGTGTGTCATTTTGGTGCACACACCCCAAACAGGCTTTAGTAATAGTTGAAGGCACATGCAATGTGAGTTTAAGACATACAGATGCATTTCTGGCAAGTTTTGGCAAGAGATTAACACCAGATTGGCTCCACAGGGGAACAGAGAGGGACAGAAAGGGACATTTACACAACAGGATGAAAGGGGAATTGTGTAATGCATTAGTTACTGTGTGTGTCATTTCTGAACTTGATGCCTAATCCCAAATCTTCTAATTTTGTGGGGAGAAGAGGCTGCACATGAAGGAAGAATAAATATATAGCACAACATATAGATAACCAGTGTTGCACAGTAAAAGAATTAAAAACCATTTTTTCTTCTACCATATATGAAGCCTTTATTCCAAAATCTCTTCAACTTGACATATAATAACCTTTTATTTAACTACAGGTGATGCTTCTAAGTGACTGATTTTGGAGATATTAATTTCCCATCAATTTCATGTTGCTCACAGTTTAAAACACGTTTAAAGAAATACTTTAGGGGTTTGTGTCATTTTAAAAGCATTCTCAAGCAACCCAGCTTGTAAAAGGATATCACTTTATTATTTCTTTCTTAACAGAATACAGGTCATCAGAACATTGTAATTTACATATTTTTTAAATGCCTTAGAGTAAAAAAACTCCATAATTAATGGATGAGTATAGGAGAGACAGAAGAAATATCTAGAAAACAAGGAAGCCCCACTAGAACAGACCCACTGAAACCTGGAGTGTCACACAGACCTCAGTGAACCACAGCTTTGTCCCAGGATTTTTGATCCAACAAAGAAAATAGGATAGGCTACATAAAAAGAAAGATTCCTTTCATGCTATGCAGGTGTCTGAGAGAGATATGTGGTGTTTGGATTAACAATGACACAGCCCTTCTGGTGTGAAGGAGTGACTGAAATGGTCCCAGTTCTCTCAACTCTTGAAAACCTTGTGGCAAACCTTGCCATGGCAAGGAAAGATTGAATGGTGGGGACTTGGTGGCTTAAGGAACAGCAAATTTCCACCTTGCTTACTTAAGTCTGGGCCTTTTCCTTCTGTAGAAATGCATGTGGCAGTATCAGACCCTACCTGAAATACAAGACCTGGCTCCAAACCTTTCAGCAGACCTCTGGCCAAACAATCCTGGGGACTGCATCCCACACAGCTGCTGAGAGGAACCACATGAGTGTAGTTTCTGAGCACAGGTGTAGGTTAGGTATTAGAAGAAATTCTTCCTTGTGAGGGTGGTGGGGCACTGGAACAGGGTGCCCACAGAAGCTGTGGCTGCCCCATCCCTGGAAGTGTTCAAGGCCAGGCTTGGACAGGGCTTTGAGCAACCTGGGATAGTGGAAGGTGTCCCTGCACTAAGAATCATAGAACCAGAGAATGGTTTGGGTTGGAAGGGACTTAAAAAATTGTTTACTTCCAATTCCCTGCCATGGGCCAGGACATCTTCAATGAGACCAGATTCCTCAAAGTCCCACCCAACCTGGCCTTGAACCACAGCAGAGGGTTGGACTCGATGATCTTGAAAGTCCCTTCCAACCCAAATTCTACTATTCTGTGTTTATAAACTGCTTTGTGAAACAAACCAGATTCAGATGTCCCTTTCCAGGGATTCACAAAGCACTTTAAACAACACTGCCTCTCCCCACAGGAGTTTAGGGCTTATGTAAACACAGCTTTTCACACACCACACCTCCCAAAAGTGCCAACAAGATCCCATCATCCTCCTGCTTTTCACACATTACTCAGTTTCAGTGCTGAAAGCAGGGCCCAGAACTTGGAGCCTGCCCAGAACAAAGCCACCCTGACACTGTCNTGTGCCATGTGATCTCATGTACCTCAAACATCCAAAGCAATAAGTTATGAAAATCAAGTACACCAAACACTGCTGATGGCCAACAGGAGCTAAAATGTGCATTCCATTGTCTGTCTGATCAATTATTAGGGCAGACAGGACAATTACATCATCCAGCTACCAAACAGGAGAGGCCATTATATCCCAGTTTATCAGCTTTACTTAACATGACACAGACTATGTCATTTTGCTGCACACAATGACACACATTGGTGCACACACCCCAAACAAGTTTTAGTAGTAGCTGAAGGCACATGCAATGTGAGTTTAAGACATACAGATGCATTTCTGGCAAGTTTTGGCAAGAGATTAACACCAGATTGGCTCCACAGGGGAACGGAGAGGGACAGAAAGGGGCATTTACACAACAAGATTAAAGGGGAATTGTGTAATACATTAGTTATTGTGTGTGTCATTTCTGAACTTGGTGCCTAATCCCAAATCTTCTAATTTTGTGGGGAGAAGAGGCAGCACATGAAGGAAGAATAAATATATAGCACACAACATACAGACAACCAGTATTGCAGAGTAAAAGAATTAAAAACCATTTTTTCTTCTACCATATATGAAGCCTTTATTCCAAAATCTCTTCAACTTGACATATAATAACCTTTTATTTAACTACAGGTGATGCTTCTAAGTGACTGATTTTGGAGATATTAATTTCCCATCAATTTCATGTTGCTCACAGTTTAAAACACGTTTAAAGAAATACTTTAGGGGTTTGTGTCATTTTAAAAGCATTCTCAAGCAACCCAGCTTGTAAAAGGATATCACTTTATTATTTCTTTCTTAACAGAATACAGGTCATCAGAACATTGTAATTTACATATTTTTTAAATGCCTTAGAGTAAAAAAACTCCATAATTAATGGATGAGTATAGGAGAGACAGAAGAAATATCTAGAAAACAAGGAAGCCCCACTAGAACAGACCCACTGAAACCTGGAGTGTCACACAGACCTCAGTGAACCACAGCTTTGTCCCAGGATTTTTGATCCAACAAAGAAAATAGGATAGGCTACATAAAAAGAAAGATTCCTTTCATGCTATGCAGGTGTCTGAGAGAGATATGTGGTGTTTGGATTAACAATGACACAGCCCTTCTGGTGTGAAGGAGTGACTGAAATGGTCCCAGTTCTCTCAACTCTTGAAAACCTTGTGGCAAACCTTGCCATGGCAAGGAAAGATTGAATGGTGGGGACTTGGTGGCTTAAGGAACAGCAAATTTCCACCTTGCTTACTTAAGTCTGGGCCTTTTCCTTCTGTAGAAATGCATGTGGCAGTATCAGACCCTACCTGAAATACAAGACCTGGCTCCAAACCTTTCAGCAGACCTCTGGCCAAACAATCCTGGGGACTGCATCCCACACAGCTGCTGAGAGGAACCACATGAGTGTAGTTTCTGAGCACAGGTGTAGGTTAGGTATTAGAAGAAATTCTTCCTTGTGAGGGTGGTGGGGCACTGGAACAGGGTGCCCACAGAAGCTGTGGCTGCCCCATCCCTGGAAGTGTTCAAGGCCAGGCTTGGACAGGGCTTTGAGCAACCTGGGATAGTGGAAGGTGTCCCTGCACTAAGAATCATAGAACCAGAGAATGGTTTGGGTTGGAAGGGACTTAAAAAATGGTTTACTTCCACTTCCCTGCCATGGGCCAGGACATCTTCAATGAGACCAGATTCCTCAAGGTCCCACCCAACTGGCCTTGAACCACAGCAGAGGGTTGGACTCGATGATCTTGAAAGTCCCTTCCAACCCAAATTCTACTATTCTGTGTTTATAAACTGCTTTGTGAAACAAACCAGATTCAGATGTCCCTTTCCAGGGATTCACAAAGCACTTTAAACAACACTGCCTCTCCCCACAGGAGTTTAGGGCTTATGTAAACACAGCTTTTCACACACCACACCTCCCAAAAGTGCCAACAAGATCCCATCATCCTCCTGCTTTTCACACATTACTCAGTTTCAGTGCTGAAAGCAGGGCCCAGAACTTGGAGCCTGCCCAGAACAAAGCCACCCTGACACTGTCATGTTGTGTTGCTCCAAAAAACAGACTTCAACTCAGCTCAGTGCCATGTTGTAATCCCACTGTGAGATGCAAGAACACAAACAACAGGCACAGGAGAAGTCTTTCCAATCCTGCAGAAAGATTTCCAGAACTACAAAGCTGTTCCTATTCCACACCGCAGAAAAGAAAAAAAAAACCAAAAGAAGAGTTTTGATGCCACAAGAAGCATAATCCATATCTGAGTCAGTGACTGGAATATCAGGGCTTGTCTGTGCACTGCTTCTGAAATGAGAGGCAGCATATCTGTGTCAGTGTGACTCCCAAATTAATGGCTGCTTTTTCCAGAGGGCTATTCCTGGCCAAGGCTGGCATATGGTGCTGGGAACCCCAGAGCAGTGCTGGATGCATGCACAGCCATATGTGGGTGCCTCTGCCCCAGGCAGCACAGGGCACTTGCCATGACACATTTCACACAAACCAGTTCAAAATCCAGACCTGAACACGGTTCACTGTTTTAAGGAGACTGAAATTCTCTCTCCTGCTTTTTCTCTCTGTCCCTCTCAGAGATCTTGGACTCAAAATTAATGCTAAAAAACCAGCTCTAAATGCTACAGTGAATATTCCTGGGAATATTTAAATTTCTTTCCACAGATAACCTATACTGTGAACCTTCAATTTTTATTGTATCTTACAGCACCAAAATTAGTCACCTAAGGCTGTGCAAAGAGAGAATCTCCATTGCAAGGAGCTGTATAACAAAATAGATCAGAAAAGCAATTTCCTTCTTGTTCACAGGGAAGCTCATTAACTGCACACAACCTTGCAGGTCGTGGGCACAGGCATTGGATTTACTGGAACTATTTCAGGGATTTAGCCCCAGATAGGGACAACTGAGCCCCTCCCAGACAGTCAGGGATGGCCAGTGAAGCCTTGGTCACTACCACACATGGGGACCCTCCTGGGGCTGGTGAGCATCCCGTGCCCACCCCTCAGTGCCAGCTTTGGGCTCTGCACTGCCCTCCCTTCACCCAAACACACATCTAAGAGTCACCTCCCATCTCTCCCTAGGACAGGCACAGGAGTCACCAGAGGTAACCAAATGAATTCTGAGCCCAGGGGACAAGCAGAGCAACAGAGAAATGGGAGATGTTTTCTGGGTGTGCCATGCACCGAGTGCATCTCCAGACACACAGGCCCTGCAGCATGTGGACAGATTGCAGCCAGATTTTTGTGGCAGTTCCTTTGGGAGCAGAAGCTTCTATTTGTGAAGAGATCACAAAGGATGGGAGTGATTTTAACCTAGAAAGGACACATATAAAAATACGAACCTGCTATCATTGCAGTAACTAGGTGCTTTATCTTTAATTTCAAAGAATTTGAAAGATTGTAAAATGAGAGCTTGGCAGTTAAGAAAGAAAATTAACTCTGTGGTGAATCCTGACCTAATGCTCCTCTTCTCTCCTCCTCCTAGAGAGATGGAGAATTTTTTGTTAAATTAAAAAGGCACATGATTTGGAAGTCACGAGAAGAAAGCTGTTAGGTTGGTTTTTTTAGCACGCTGCAGACACCCTGTGGAATTAGCTATTGCAGCAGGTCAACAAGTCAAACAGTTTGTAAGGAGTCAAACAGACTCAGAGAGTCTTGAAATAGAATAGAAAACAGACAATGACTGGGAGGAGCACAACATCCAGCTAATGGAGACAGGGAGAAAATCAAGCTGCTTTCTTCAGACCCAGCTTGTCGGCCAATCTTACCCACAGAGGAGGCAAAGGAACGGCCACTAATGCAGGAACAGCCTCAGAAAGGATGAGGCATCCGTTACAAAGTGCTGCTAAAGCTCACCCACTGTGTCTGTGCTGCTCTCCCTCCTCGGGGTGCTGAAATCACTCCCCCCATCAGCTCCTGCTCTTCTCAGCCTCATGGGTTGGCAGAGCTCTTTAGGAGAGAGAAATCTCATCCGTGGGAAATATTTTCAGACACAAAAAAACAAATCAAGTCACATTTGGAGGGACCAAATGAATTGTTTCCACACATCACATAAGGCTGCCTCTACATTAGCATTTTGCTTCAGAACAGGAGTGGGATTTTGAAGTAAATCTCTCTGTCACCAATTTACCATGCATTGGCTCCATTTACAGAGCTGTTTTGATGCCCATGAGTCTTTTAGAAGAAAATTAAAACCAGAAGCTCCAACCAAAATGTGCAGCAAATGTGCTCCAAGGCCTAGGGCAGACACAGGACATAATGACCAAAGTGATGTCTGGTCCTGCAGACAGCTTTGGGTCCCATGTAGGATGCAGACATTTGGTTCACGGACCAGATTAGGGAGGCAGAAATAAAACTCCCAAATTTCAAGTAGGACAGCAGAAGTGTCCCAGCAGGACCTGCTCCAAACCACTCCTGCACCTCTGTTCCCCTGGTTTGCAGATCCTACATAACCTACAAATTACAGGTAGGTCTGCACGTACAGCTTTCCCCATCCAGCCAAAAGAAGGGAAATCCCAGCACACTGAAGGATTTCTGGCATCCCAGGATGAACAACGAAGGCAAATAGAGGCAATTTCTGCCTGCACAGGGAATGCCAGTCTCTGTCCATCAAGAAGTGAGGGGGTGACACCACAGGCATTTTCTGCAGGTCAAAGCCATGCCCAGACTCCTTTGTGTTCCCTTCTGAAGGAAATCTCACAGAGCTGAGTCACAAACCACACAAACATGTTCATGAGAGGCAGCTCCAGATACAAATTTAAGACACTTTATTTCAGCACTGCATGTGGAAGAACTATGCCAATCCTGAGCTCTCTCTTTGATTTTTTGAACATAGAAGCCCAAGTGCATGCAAAAAATAAATCTACTTAGTAACTAAAATATTTCTTATATCAGCTTGGTATATATAGGCCTTCATTCTTGCATTCATTTGGGTTATTTCAAAACTTTAAAGGGAAGACAAATGTTAGAAGTAAAAATATATTTTTCATTTTTAAGATCCAACAGCCAAGTAAATGTTAATCTAACATGTTTTTCTAGACTCAGGTCAAATCCATCATCTTTAATCCTTGGGGATCATCATCCTCTGATTTTTTCACTCAGCTTCCAAATATTTTTTCTTAACAGAATTTAAACATTCCTTCAAAGTAGTTTAAAAAACTCTATTTTTTAATTCCTTTTCTTTTTTTTTCTCTTCTTCTATCAGGACTAGCCAGCAAGGAGGACCCCTGCTGCTTCTGCTTCACTTATTTGCTGGAAATATGGCAATCTTATAGATGTTTGTAGGCAGGACAGAACTTTAATGGTTTTGACCAGTCAAATCTATTTAAAAGGTGCCAGGTGGTTGGTGGACTCAGTGGAACAGCACTTTCTTCAGATTCATGGTGGATAAACAGTGAAGAAATGGGTATCTCCTCTTTGCTTACCTTTTCCTACCCAATAGCAACAATTCAAAACAAGCTGCATTTGGAGAGCAAGCTGTATTTTCACCCTGTTCTCATCAAGAACCTTCACCCCTTTCACCCCTGCTGTGAGTTCCAGGTCAGTCCACAGCCTGTACAACAAATCCAGAGCAAAATGATGGAGGTTGTTTTCCAGCATCAGAGCTGAATTAAGCACTGCATTCCTCTATCTCCAGAGCTTCACAAGCTGAGCCAGTCCAGTCTAGGTTTGGACCAGAGCCCTGGGGAAAGGTTAATTTTCAGAACTCTGAGGTGTTCAGAACTGAGGTTCCAAACTCTGGCTCTTCTCTAATGAGAAACAGTTTGTGCATCTCTTCACACACCAAGGGAATATTGCTCAGCTTGACCCCCCTCCAACTTCATGATTGGAAGGAGCATGATACACAGGAAGCAAAATCTCCAGACTGAAGCACTGCCAGAAAATTCCCCCACTGAGTGTAAAAATGAGAGACAAAATTGGATCTCAACCAATTTAAAGTTTTAGGAAAAGAATAGACTGTGGCCTAGCATATCAGTGCAACATTATCCCACTGATTCCCTCTGGCAGCTTGACCAGGCTGCTCTCATTAGTTCCAGCACAGCCTTATAAAAATCTGAATATTGTCTCCAAGGCAAAAAAATAAGTCAATGGAGGGGAACAACTGTGTTTGCAAGAGGCCCTGCTGGTCTATATGTACTGACTGGTCTATAAAGTCATCACTGAGTGATGGATGGGTGCCACAACCCTTTCTTACTCCTGAGGTGACCTTCCTTGAGAGATTAACAAAGTGTGTGGGGTGAGATTGTCCCAGCCCTGCCCATCCTGTGGGAAGTGGAGCTGCTGGCCATGGCTTTCCAATGCTGTCACTTGTGCCCTCTTTTCCACTCTGGGCTGGCACCAGTTTCTCTTTCCCTTTGGGATGTTTGAATCCTGCCAAGCTGGGATCCTTTAAGCAGTTCCACCCCAGATCAGTGAAAGCAGAGTCCTTTTGCCAGGACTTGTCTCCCCCTCAGTTTCCCTCAGGACTGCAGAATGTCTGGGCATATTGTACACAGCACCCAAGTGCATTTTAAACAGCCTGGGTGAGGGTCCCTCCTGCAGAGCTGTGAGCCCCTCTGTGCACTGTCAGAGGAACCCTGCTGCACTGGATCCTGCCTGCATTGACTTACCCCTGTGGTTTGCTCTCAGAGATTAAGCAGAGAATTATTTCTCCACTTCAAGTGAGTTTTTTTTTTTATGCTGCCACCAAGCTTGGATTTCAAACTTGAGCTTGATTGGGCTTTAATGGATTTTCTACACAGCATGGCCATTGAGCACCTCCTGTGTGCTTCTGGAGTGACTTTGCAGCACGGGGATATAAAGTGCTTAAATGGTAGATGGTGCTGTTACCCACTTAGCTACCGAGGTCTGCTTCTAAACCACGTCACAGAATTCATCCAGCACTGCTCTCCCTGATAGCACAGCTTGCAGGAGCTGGCATCCATCTTTTCAGCTCAGGTTAATCAGGAAGTGTTGTACCTGAGGCAGTATTTATTCATTTGTTACAGGGCTCAAGCAGGGAGCAGCTCAGGCTGTCAGGCTGCCTACCAAGAGTGCCTGCTTTGGACTGGAAATAAGTGGAAATACAAAGAAAATCAGCCCTTGGTGAATCTCCACCCAAGGGGGAGCTTTCTAACCTTTTTCTCCAGAGAAATGAGAAATGGGAAAGAGAACCCACAGGAAAACTCAGCTGAGACAGTGATGCAGTAGAGGGAGAAAGGCAGGAGTTTGCACAATGCCCTGGAAATCTGGCCTCAAAGCTGGGTTCTAAAAGCTGACTTTGCCTGGTGAGAGATCCACAGGAGGATCAGCTTAGTCTGACTGTCACCAGCAATTCTGGCAGGGCAGGACAGCAGGTCAAGAGTCTGGAGCTGAGGAGTGTCACCAGATGGCACCCACCAGACGAGGGGACTGAGGTGGCATCAGCTGTGATGGGGCTTCAGAGCCCTGGGACATTGGTGCTGTGGGTCAGAGATGGGATCTGTGGGTCAGAGTTGGGAGCTGTGGGTCAGAGATGGGAGCTGTGGATCAGAGATGGGAGCTGTGGGTTAGAGCTGGGTGCTGTGGGTCAGAATTGGGTGCTGTGGGTCAGAGATGGGAGCTGTGGGTCAGGGCTGGGTGCTGTGGGTCAGAGCTGGGTGCTGTGGGTCAGAGTTGGGTGCTGTGGGTCAGGACTGGGTGCTGTGGGTCAGGGCTGGTCCTGGGCTGCCCCAGGGCTGGCACAGCCTCTGCTTTCCACATCACACTCTGAATCAACAAGTAACTCCCCAGATCACCACCTGCCCTTTGCAGACAACCTGTACATGACAGCAAAGCACACAGGAACTAGCAGCTTACAGGGGTTTTTTTTCCCAAAAGAAGAATCTAAACGGTTCCTATGGATATTTTGATTATCTCAGGTCTTCCAGAGCTGTGAAGAAATTGAAATTTCCCCTTTAGTGTTTGCCCATTGCCTCTTCAATAGACACAAGCTTCACCAAGCACCCACACTAAATCTGCCAACACTTATTTTCCACCATCTGCATAGTAATTGCACTAGGAGCTGAGTTTAATATCCTTAAATTTCCATTTTGACATGCTGGAGAGCTCCTGGTGTACAAGGTGCAAGGGGATATTTAGTCTCAGGTTATTGACCTGGAATGAAGAAATCCAAGTACCAGCTTTCCTCTCCTTTCTTCCCTCACCTCAGTGGCTCCATCAATTAAATGTTCCACATCTCTTCAGCAGAGACAGCTCTCCTATCACCTTATTCTTATTTGCTTAGAGGGTCTCCTTCCAGCTGCATCCTACTGAGTTTGTTGCATGATGATCTGTTGGGGTTGCTTTCCCTCTTCCTTCACTCTGCCCCAAACTGTGTTTTTCTGACATATTCCTGCGTTTTTGGGCAAGGTCTCTGTGATCCCCTACACCAAACTACCAGGGAGCAGCTGGTGTGTGAGATGAACTTCTCAGCTGCCTCCAAGGAGCCCCAGTCTGACTATGCCCCCAGCAATCTGAATAAAACTGTAATTTTTGCAGTTCAAACCTATTGTATCTGTACTTAAAACTACTTATCTGTACTTGTTTTCTCTGCTTCCACCCAAAGGAAGCACTCCTGCAGGCTGTGCAATGGGCTGATTTGCTTGCAGAGGTTGGGAGGCCCTGCTGTAGATCACTGACTGGTGCACACCTTGTTCCTTCATTCCTGTGAGCTGTCTATTAAAATAAATGATGCTACCTAGCCTTTTGTCACTTAGGACTGAATGTAAAGCTCATCTCTTTGACTTTGCACTCCTCAAATACCCTGGCAATGTCCACACAGCCCCTCAGGCACACCTCTGTTCCCAGGGAGCTCCCTCAGACCTCCCTTTCTGTAACTCCTGATACCTCAGGCTCAGGTGTCCTGATCTCAGGTTCATTCTGCCATCCCTACTCATCCACTCAGAAATTCAGAACCTTCAACAACACAAAGAAACCATTTCACCCCGGAGTACCTGAGATAAAATCTGATTGTATGAAAGGATAAAAACTCCAGGGGTGTTGGTAAGTCAGGGATGTGATTCAGCCCCATCACCTCAGTGCAAATCAGCATCTTGTTACCCTTTGCAGGGCAGGTGTGTCTGAGCCTGCCCTGCACTGCTGGCCAGTGACTGCTGGGCATCTCTGACACAGTTTTTTCCATCCAGCAAACACAAGAGCACAAATCTGCAGGCAGCAATCTGGATGGCAGTGAAGCATTGCCAGCTCCCCCATGTCCACACTGTGACTCCTCCAAGGCATCACCTTGCTGATAACAGAGTGTAACAGAGCTCTGTTCACTGCTTGAAAGCTCATTTTTAGAGTCAGGGGAGGCTGCCTCAACACCAGTGTGTGTGCAAGCACATGGGGAGTATAAAAATCCCTGCTTGGATGGGTCCCAGGTAGGGTTTGGCTCTGTTTTACACTGTGGAAAAGCAACTGCTGATCAATGTATTCCTCAGCCTTCCCCAGTGGAAATGGTGCAGGTCAGGCACAGCAGAGAAAATTATTCCTTAGTGTTGGATCTTCCTCCCTAGAGCTGGGCTGGAATCTCAGCCACAAAAGGCTGCAGCCATGTCAGGTGGGGGAGAAGCTCCATCAGCACGAGGATGCTCCCACAGCCGATGTCCTCCAGCACCAGCAGGGGAACCACAGACCTCTGGTGGGTTTGCTCTCTGTGGCTCTCAGCAGATATCCCTCAGGGAGCTACACATGGGGGAAAATAAAACCCTTCCAGGTGAAATCTGCAGCACAGGCTCAATCAGAGAGGAGAAATCTGGCCATGGACAGGAGAATAGATGGAAAGCTGCCCTGCTCTTCAAAGCTGAGGTCAACACAAGACTTTTCAAAATGCATCTTTTCTCTTAAAGTGAGAACTTTTTTTTTTTTCTTTTCTGAGCTTGGTGAATTCATCTCTAGTGCAGATATCAAACCTCACAGCACTGAGAACAAAGCAGCCTGTACTATGCAGCACAGTTGCTTTTTATGACTTTATTTTTAGTAGCATGCAATGACACAAAAGCATTTAGTTAAAATAAAGCAATATTTAGTGTGAAAATAAGCCATGAAATACACTACAGGGCTTATATTTTGTTTAAGATTTACTAAATATATGGGAAAGACAAAAGCTTTGGAGGATTTTCTATTAATACAAAATGTTATTTGCTCTTTGTCAAGGGAGAAGTCTCACTTAGTGTTTTAAAACACATTACCCATAAAAAGCATGAAAACTTCCTAGATTTTCTGAAAGTTTAATAGCAGTGACAGGTTATTAAAAATAGCAAGCCTCCCACTTTACAAATTCTGCTGTAACTTTTAATATGAGGAATTAGATAAACGTAATACCCGTAGAAGAAAATTCAGATCTAGCTTGGAGAACCAATTGCCAAAAGCAATGAGGAGCAGATACCAAAACTGACACAAAACAGAAACTGAAACAGGTTTCTGAAGTGCCTGAGCTGACACAAGAGCATAAGTATAGAAATATGGTGGAAAAAAAGATTTGGTTCCCTCAACACTGACAATTATCATTAATTTAAGCTACATATTTTTTTGTCTACCCATCACGTTGTGCAGTGGCCATGAATATTAATGTGTAGAAACATTGTCATTTTGGGGTAAGAGTAGACCTTACTAACTTCCAGTTTGTGCCACTGAAAATTTATTGCAAATCCTAACCTGCCAAAATCAGAACAAACCTTCCACATTCACACAAACCCTGGAATCCACTTTTACAATCCAATCCTCAGAAGCTCCCTTTTAATGTAGTTAATGTAGGATTTTTCAGAGATGTACTGAAAGCACATCCAGAGGAGCAGCTGAACATTCAGGCTCTCATCTTCCCCACACTTTTGCCCTCTCCATCAAGTTATGCAGATACTTGGGTGCACATATAACCCCGTGGCAGAAATAGATGCTGCTCCTGCCTTTACACAAATGAAAGATGAAGTGCCCCTGCCTAACGCCTCTGCTGCTGCTCTGGGGAGACAGAGGAAAGGATTATTCAGAGGTTTCCTCTTTTCCTCATCTCTATGCAAGTTGCATAAAATGTAGTACTTTAACATCAGGACCAAAATTTTTATTATGCAAACTTATTGTGACTATCAAGTCCTCACTGAGCACTAACAAGCTCTGAAAGATACTATTAAATGTGTCACTTTAACTTCAAATTGAAGCCTATGTATTTTTAATTAATGAGTAGAAGTGTGTGAGTGTAGCAGATGCTGCCATTAACCATCTTGTCGGGTTAGGGGATGGCAAGAGTTCTTCCCCAGCACTGGCTGGGAGAGCACATTCTCCTTTTATCAACTTGGAAGCCATTGTACAGCCATGTGCATCACAAAGCCCAGGCTGCAGCTCCGGAGCAGAGGGCACACGTAATTAGACCTTTTGTTTCATCTTTGTCTCTGATCTCCACCTCCTCAGCACCACGATTCTGCCCTTTTCCTCTCTCGTTCCCATCTGCAGCTGGAATCAAAGGGTGTGTGTAGGAGGGGTGCTGTGGGCAGGATTTCAAGGGCATGGCAAGATGCTTCAGCTGGCTGATTCACAGGAACAAATCAGCCACTGGAAGGCTCCCAAAGCCAGCAGAGCATGGCCAGAACGTGGACAGGAACTGGGGGAAGAAGCATTCTCCCACTGATTGCTGCTTTCCACCCTCTGAGCCAGTCCCTCACCAACTACACGTAGGAGCAGGCCTGCCTGAGGTGAAGGAGAACATTTACAGATTCACTTTCTAATCTTCACATCCTCTGGAAATACACCTTCCTTCCCATGGTAATTTGTTTTAGGTAGAGTCAGCTCTGGCACAGATGCTTGTCATCCCTTGTAAAAAAGGATGGGATATTCAGGACCCTTCTTCATTGAAAACCTGAATCCCTTAAAACCCTCCTGGCTTTGGTAAAAAATTGCCCGGGGTAGGAATGCCTCAGGCCCTGTACCCAGCACCTGGACTTCCTCAGCTCTTTAAAGAGCAGCAAGGGGGACTGAAGGGAAGCAAAGTGATGGTTATCTTTAATAACAAGCTGTTGCTGAAAGGTGGGATAAGCTGATTACAGTGCAGCCTGGGTGTAATTTTAAATAATTGACATGGCACTCAGTACTCATATCAGGATGCTTTTTCACTGTTCACGCATCAAAAGGAATTAAATACATTAAATGAACGTATTGCAGGGGTGAAGTATATCAAGCTGGTAAATGGATACAATCTGATATTATGCAAATTCAGATCAAGTAGCAGGAGATGATTTTGCTTGCATTGCCTCTAGCTAAAAAGAACAGTGGAAGGACATTGTACCTACTCCTTCCTGCCTTTGCTATTGGGCTTTGTTATCTATTTCAGAGTCTGCTGCCCTTCAGACCTAGACCAGCACCTAAAAGAAGGGGGGAATTTGCTCTGGTCCCAGTAACCCTTGCACCTGGTTGTTCAAGGTCATGTGTGTTCATTTCAAAGAGGTTCCTGGGTGCTATTTGATCTATGTCAGATATAAAACCAGGGAAAAGGAAGATCCTGAGAGCCTTAACTGAAATCAGAAACTGTCTTAACTCCTGTAGACTGCAGACCATTGAATTCAACCCTGGTATTTCTGCTGAGCATAGGAATTTTTGCCTGTCAAAGCTGTCCAGGCACCTGGTCTGGGACCTGAAGAGATTTTTAGGTGGATAAACTACATCTTCCCTTGTTAGTTCATTCCACTGGTTCATTTTCCTCATTACCAAATCATATGTAGGTGATGTTTCTGCCAACTTTAGTGTGATATTGCCTTTAACAATTTGTATGAGAACACTTCCCATGCTCTTGTGCTGCTGTGTGTATTTGTGTGTCTGTGTTGTCTCTTCCCATTTTTAAAGCTATTTAAGCAATAAAATCTTAGGTAAGACACTGGTTGAGAGATTAAGTTATCTCCCTAAGTTTAATGTAGAAAGGGAAATCTAACCCAGAGTGGGACCTCAGAACTTCAGCTGTCTTAAATGGCCATTCTGGAAAAGCTAGTAAATTTTAAGAGTATCTTTTCCCTGGCAGGAAGAGCAGGAATTTAAATCAGTCTCTTATAGTCCCGTTGGTTTAAGCATCCATATCTTGTGGATGTTAGCAAAGCCAAACTGTTCTGCTGAATTTTTATAATCCACCAGGCCACTCCAGCATAGTCATGGTCCATTGCTCTAATCTAACATGTCACCAATTTCACCAGCTGGCAAACCCAGCCACAGTGGTGTTGTCTGCTTTATAGATAACGAGCATCTTAATAGGGAACAATTAAATATTCATTTAGGAACTGATGGAAATCAAGTCACTGGGGATTCTGCCTACTAAAATGCTCTATTCCACCAATAATTGCCTCACCCATTTAAAAAGTTTGTGTCTCCAAATTAAGGCTCTAATCCTGGTTGCCTCAACAGCTGGTTGAATTTCTGCCTCTATATTTCTCTCTCTCTCTCTGTCCCTGTCCAGGATTATTCACAGCATGAGCTGGAAAGGAGAACACCAGAAGATCACTCTGTCCAGCCATAAAGGAAACACTGATTGACAGTCAAAGAGAGGAAGAAAAACACAAATCAAAAAAGGACTGAAGCAAGAGGACACTTGGGGGGCATGAGGGGGCATTCTCTTACAATGAATTTCCTTTACTCCAGCCATAGTAATAAAATTCCCAATGCACTGTCACTTCATCTCCAGTTCATCAAATTCCTCTCTGATGGGCAGTTAGTTGCAAAGGATCTCTTTCATGGCACGAGGTGGGTGAGAAAGAGCTTCTTTGTCTTCAGAAAGAAACCATCTCTGCTTTTGAACTACTTCCTTCAACACTGATAAAAAAGGCCTTTCATCCTCCTTTCAGTGCATCCATTTTAAGCTGGAGTCAGTCAGCTTTTCAAAGTTAGCACAACTTGATCAAAACTGAGTTTGCCTTGGAAACTGCACATTAACTAGAATGTGATGTTCGATTAAGGAAGCAGAGGAAAAGTACAATGAGAAAAGTTCTTTGACTCTTTAAATATCTCCTGTAGGAAGCATTCAGGCACTACCTCATCTTCGCTGCAACTTAAACAGGAGGCAAAGACAATAGAGTGCAGCTCTTACTAAATAACCTGGGAGGGATGTGCCAACTCAGATGCTCTTCTACAAGAGGTCTGATTGATTTTCTGAGTTCTTCATGGGAGTATAATTAGTGCTGGAAGCTGCTGGAGGAAACCAAGGATGCAAGAATTCTGCTTATCCTGCACCTCTGTGGTTAAAAACACATGTTTTCCTCATGGCACTTTTACCCTGCAGCCTGACTAAAGGCATTGTGGCACAAAATACACCAGCTAAAGGACTAAGAAATTATTTTGGTTATTGTATCTGAGCAGGTGTTGGCTTGTCGATTCAGCACAGTAAGGTAAAGGTGTATGGATGTAAATACAGATTAACTGGAGAGATACAGCCCAGCTCATGGAAAACAATAATTTTGGGAGACCAAATTAGTTACATATCCATCACCAAGCAGTAAATAATTTTTGGTAGCTTCCATTTTGGGTATAAGTAGCCTGAATTCCCTGACAACATTTTAAAATAATTCAACCACTGAGACATCAGTAAAGTCACAATTATCATGACAGAAAAATCAAGTTCCTAACACATTTCTGCTATTACATTCTGGAACTGATGTCCTGAAACATCTCACCCCATTACACTGAACAACTAGCAAAATTTATCCTGGTCTCTATCTCTTCTTCAGAGTATTTTATTGTAGACACTGAAAAAATACTACAGATAGACCAGAGACTCTGACTTGCAGTAACACAAGTGACTGCAATCCCATTTCGCAGTATCAAATTATAATAGCATGGGTACTTCAACACATAAATCAATTTATTAATAATCCACCAGAGAATCTGTAGCAAAATTAAGTCCCATAGGTTCTCCTGGAGGGGTTGGTAATATTGCTGCTGCAGGACTTCAGGAGTTTCAGACCTCAGTGACTCTTTTTAGCCCAGCTGCCCGTGATGTGCTTCTTTAGACAAATATTCCACAGAAGGAGCTAAGCCAATTTCCTGTACTTTAGAGGCAATTTACTAAACCTTTCTTTAAGAACTGTTAGAGCATATTTTTAGTGATAAGGAAATCTCTTCAGTGCCCAAGCTATAATTTTATTGAATATTCCACTGTAGGTTATACACATTTACGAGAATGAAAATAATCATGTAATTAAGCTTGCCACCTAAATTATCATGTGTTTTTCTTATTTATGTGGCCAATTCCTCCACTGGAAAATGATTCTCAAATCACAGTCTGCAGAGAAATGCTGAAATCACGATTTCTGCACTACTAGATCTAAAATGCTCTATCTCAGAAATTCTTTGATGTTCTTCAGCCCAGCCAGGGGTTTCCAAAGGAGCGAGGAGCGTTGCAGCTGGAGGTAACTGCAGTGGTTCAGGACATCTTTGCCAGGAGGGGCCAATCTCACAGCTGGAGTGAGCAGAGATACCTGCTTCAGTTCCCTTTATTGGGGAGAATTGTCCTAGAAGCTGAAAGATGCACAGTGAGAAGGGGAGAGAAATCTCTTTCTCCACAGAAAGGCCTTGGTGTCATCTCTATTTCAGGGAAAATGCAGGTATTAGAGGTTTGTCTGTGCTGAGAACACGAGGCAGCTCCCCAGGAGATTCCCTATGGCAAACTGCTACTGCCTTTCCATCCTCCCGGCTCCTTTTGGGTGCCGCAGTGTGAGGAGGCATTAAAGCTCTTAGAGAGTGTCAAAGGAGGGCTCTGAAGATGCTGGAGGATCTGGAGGGGAAGCAGCTGAGGGCACTGGAGAAGAGGAGAGCGAGGGCAGAGATCACGCCGGGAGAGGCGGCTCCGATCTCTGCTCTGTGCGAGGACCCGAGGGAAGCGCTGGAGCCCAGGGATGGATATTGGGGAAAGGTTCTTCACCCAGAGGGTGGTGAGCACTGCAACGGGGAAGTGGTGACAGCACCGAGCCTGGCAGAGCTCAGGATGAATTTGGACAACGCTCTCGGGGGTATGGTGGGATTTTGGGGTGTTCCCGTGCAGGGCCGCACTCCAGGATGCCGCGTGTCCCTCGGAGCCGAGGGCGCGCCGTGATTCTGCCTGCGCGGCTCCCGATGCTCCGGGAGCCGATCCCTGCCGGGACACGGGGATGCGCTGGCGGCGAGTGCCATCTTGTGGGGACCGAGCCACGGAGCGGGGACACGCTCAGCCCGAGGCAGCCACGGGGCCGGCGGGATGCTGCCAGGAACGCCGCCGCTGCCGCTCCGGCACCAGCCCTATTCCCCATCCTCCGAGGCGGAGCCGCCTCTTCCTGCCGCTCCCCCGGCCACCCAGAGCGCAGGGGTGACAGCAGAGCAGCGACAGCCCGCTCGGAGTTCAGGCAGGGGAAGGAGTTGGGTGTCTTTTAGATAAAGGTACCTCATCTCCCAAAAAAATGTGGGCAACATCGCATCAGGTGTTCCTCGGTGTTCAGCCTGTATCAAGGTCCCGTGCCAGCACGTTTCCTGACAATCCTTAATCTGTAAAATCTCCATCCTGAAAAAAAAAAAAAAGGCATTGATAATTTAGATTTATACACAGTTAGAGAAGTCAATTCTAAATCTTTGCATGACTGGGGCCAAGGAAGACCAACCTGCTATTATTTTTCCTTTCTACTGGCTGTCACACTTCACACTTCAGTGGCTTCATGCCGTAAAGGTGACAGAAATCATTTGGTGGCACATTTCAAGTGCATTTTGCTCATTTTTGCTCCCAGCTGCAATTGTCTGTGCTCTGTGGTTTGCAAAACCCTCCATGAACAGTGCCCAAGGAATTCTTGGAGCAATTTCCTCAGGTTAGACAGGCCAACATGAATAAGCAGAGCTGAGTAAATCAGAGCACAGAAAAGTTAAGTGACATTCCAAAAATCATGAAATGAGTCATTGGAACAGCTGAGACAAGGCAGGTCACTGTCATAATCATGCAATGAGTTCCTGTCTACTCTCCATAACATCTCAAACAAATTATGCCATCACAGGTAGCAGAGAAACCTCATAGATGTAAATGGGGACAGAATTTGGCCAACTCACACTCCAT
The DNA here is from genome assembly GCA_013398995.1 of Alaudala cheleensis. Lineage (NCBI taxonomy): Eukaryota > Metazoa > Chordata > Aves > Passeriformes > Alaudidae > Alaudala > Alaudala cheleensis. Next base: position 75,921 of record VWYE01014597.1, read on the forward strand.
AGCACTTGTACATCTCATTTCAAAGACTATTTAGCTGCAATTATCCTTCAGTGCTAAGCCAAATGCACGTCTGATAAAAGCCACTTTGGGTAACATCTATGACAAAAAGGGATCATCTTTAACATGTTTTTAATAGATCCAGGTCATCTTCCAGCAACACTCATACCAGGGTACCGGCTCCAGGGGTCTGCTCTTTCTTTCAGGCTCTTCCCCACTTCAGTTTCAATAAGCTGAGGTACTCTTCCCTTTGCAGGTTTTTTCAAGCCCTCAAGAGCTCAGCAAACCACATTTGTGCTGTGGCTCTCCTGCTGAAACCCACCTCCCCAGTAAACATCCACTCTAACTCCTTCACCTCTGAGCAAGTCCTCAGCCTTCATCTCCTCTCTTACTGTCACTTGGCTCCTTAGTCAGCTGCTTCAGCCCAGTTAGGAATAAGAAGCATTGGTCTGGCTTCTGGTATGACTAAATTTGGGGTTGTATCCTTTAGCCAGACACACTTAGAGCCCTCCTACTTCCTCCGTAGTTCTGAGGAAATCCCAACCCTGCCATCAGCCCAAACCTCCCAGGAGGTGGGTTTCATCCTTGTTCTAAGGGTTTTGATGTAATTTGCCAGCACTGAGGGGTCCATTTTCCTGGCTGGACCCGTCAATCTCATCATCATCTCCTTTGAGCACTACCCAAGAGCACCAGGAGACAACAGAGACAGCCTGCAAGCCTGCTCCATTTTTAATCCAAACCATTTTAATTCCTCCTTCCCCTCATCCTTTTGGAAGGCTTTGGTCCCACGCCACTGCTGCTTGAGGGTGTTTGTGGCTCCCTCTGAAAGGCTGTTGTGCTGAACAAGCCCACTGTGTTCTTTCTATAGGTGCTCTGCTGCTTTCCCAGCAGACAGACATTCACTGGAGCAATTCTTCCAAACACACCAGCTACAAGCCACTTTGCCATTCTCTGGGGGCAAAATAAGACATTGCAAAACCAGGACTGCACGTGAGAAAGGAGTGTAAGAACCCCATCCTCCCTGCAGCTTCTTCCCAGTAGGGAAAGTGAGCCTGGGAAAGCACCAAACGTAATGGAGAGATGAAATGCTTTCCAATGCATGACTGGAATAAAGCAGCATGACACGGTTAGCTGGGCGTTGCATCCTGATCAGTCAGACAGCAAAGACATCATGCTTCACTTAGCCCCAAAGCACCCTCTGTGTGACAAGTATGAAAAGAGGTGTTGGAGGGAGAGGAAGAGAAGGCTGCTTTGGGTCCAAAAGACCCTTTTTGCCCCCGCTGCACTCACAAAAGGGGTCCTGAATAGGGACCCAAATGAGCCCAGGGAATATTCATACGATCTTAATTTACCATGACTGCTGCCTACCAGCTCCAGATAAGTTGGATTAATAAACTGCCTTTCACTTGTGACACCTCAGCATGAATTTTGCATTAGACTCAATTCAGTAAAGTTCACAACTGACATGCTTGCTTTTATGACAATCCTTTTCAATTGTTTTTTGCACTGGGATGTCATAAAGATGTTTGAGCTCTTTTTTTTTTTTTCTGGTGAGCAACTGTCTTTTATCTTGAAAAAGAGCTTTTATTACCCACTCATGCCAATAGCACTCTTGAATTAAGCTGGAAGGCAAAGCCCCTGGTCCGTTTATACCATTAACAAGACAGGGTTTTTCAGTGTCAATGAAAGCAGTGACGTGCTTGCTTCAGAGCTGGGCTTGTCACAGCAAAAAATTTCAATGCAGTGGGGGTGGGGGATGATTAAAACACAAAGAGGACACAATGTGTGATAAGATCAGCAGAACCTTTTGGAATTAATGCGAGGCAAGTGGATCATGCCCACCAATTAGAGCTCACATGGTACTTGCTAAATGTATCAGACCATGAATCTGTTCTTCCTTAATTGATAAGCAGGTGGCATGGCTGATCTGCATCCAGATTTGGGGAGGAGAGATAAAAGGGGATGGATGGATGGATGGATGGATGGATGGATGGATGGATGGATGGATGGATGATATATTTATGAGATGTTTTTATCTCACCCTAGTTTGATATTGCCTCCCTCAGCAGCAGCTACTCAGGTCAGGGATCCTTCAAAAGATGGATTTCTACTGGATCTAGATGAAAATGAGGGGTATAGGTTTGGAGAACTATTTGGGAGAGAATTTGACTGCAGCCTGATAAAATAACAGAAATTAAAGTTGGCTGGAAGATTTCATTCCTGACCTGAGGTGCTGGCTCAGAGCCATTACACAAAACTCAGTGCTGCAAAACCTTACAGAACCCAGCTAAAGTCAGTTCCTGAACAGTTTCATCCGTGAAACAGAGAAAATGTTGCCATAACATTTTTTCTCCTACCCTTTGTCTTTGGGCCCCTTCAGATAACATTTCTTTCAGAGAAGAAAATGTTCTTTACTATGCACAGAGTTCTGATCTCACTTGGGGTATCACACATCCTCAAAAACATCTGGATGGATTGCAAGGATTGCAAACTCAGAGCAGGCTTATGTGCACAAAGACCAATTATCCACCTGCTCTCTGTAGAGAGATCACCCATTTACTCCTGGGCTGCATGAAAAGGAATTTGGTGCTGTGCTTCATCCCAAATGCACTTGAGTTCCCATTTTTTGGGGTTTTTTTTTCACTCTGAGCACAAGTGGAGGCAGATTTAAGGCTTGCAGTGTGGAAGGGAAGTATATTTCTAGACAGGTTCCCTTCCCTTCCTCCATGAAATTTGCTAAAATAGGAATCCTTGTCTTGCAATTATTGAAATACCTGATGACCCTGAAACATCTCAGCTTAAATATAAGGAAGGCAACCTGAAAAGAGTAGTCTGGTTTCATCTGTGTGTACTTTGGATGACTGCTCCTCTGTGTTTCATAGCTCCACTTTGATAAACCACAGATTGGTTCAGGGGCTTATCCCAAATAAGCCATCAAGACCTATATATTTCCTCAAAATTGGCCTGTGAAAGTGATTCTTCAGTTACATAAAATGCTTTGCAATTGCTTTTATTCCTGTGCTGACAAAGCCAGGTGTCTTGGCTGTTGCTGCGTTCAGAGAAGGAGGAAAAGCAACTCGTATAAAAATGGCTTAAACCAGCTCTTTGCATAACCAAGGCAGGACTTCAGAGATATCTGCACAGATTAGTCTGACTATGCTGCCTTGCAAAGGGTCAAGCCTCCCATTTTTCACCAGGGACAGAGCTCTAGTTTCTGACTTCTCAGTGTTCAGTTGTAATACCATGATTTTACTTGTTCAAAGCTGAATCTCTGCTGTTTGGGCTGAGAATTAGGGAACATTTCAAAGGGAAGGCAAGATTATTTGATCTGCTAAAGAACTGGGGTTTCTCACAGGGCTCAGAGGAGAGGATGCAGTCAGTTATTGTCAGCCATAGGAAGGAAAAGGACACAGGAACCCAGGAGACTTTCCCAGGCTCTGGTAACTTTACAAAAACACAATCCTGCAAGCCCTTGTCCCTTCAAATCAGCCACGGATCTTTCTGCTACAAGCAGCTCCTTCCCTCCCTCCCGTAGAAACACCATCCTCTGCTTGATGTGGTGTTTCCATGGCAACATTTAATTAATATAAACCCCCTGGCTGCTGCACAGCACAGGTAGTATCTGTAAGCAGCATTTAAAATGAAATAAAAGCAGGAAGTTCAGCCAGCAGAAGGCCTGGCTCCAATCTCAAGTGTGTTTACAACAGTGGAGTGGAGCCTGTGCACTGAGGAGGGGAAGAGTTGCTCTGGCTTTTAATTACACGAGATGTACAAAGCAGTTAATTAATATGGAGCAAAATCTGGAGATGGCTGAGCTTCCAACCCTCTGATCACACAGCTTGGATCACACAGGTGGGATGCAGCATCCTCTGAACACCTCCACAGCTACCTGGGTACCCCTCAATGCACAGATTTGGGGATGAGGACCAGGGCTCTCTCTGCACCTGCCACCAGAGCTGTCCCCTCCAGTCCCCCTTTCCCCAGTGTCTGGGAGATCAGGGCCTGGATATTTCTGATTACACCCCACACCCCTCTCTCCCCTCCTCCAGGAGCCACTTGAGCATCTCCTGATGGAGAGCAGAGGGGGTGCAGTCACAAAGAGGCATCAGAAACAGACTGGTTTTATGGTTTGTAGGAATTGCAGATGGACACATTTTCACCAGTACATCCTGGGCTGTAAATTGATCAGGTGTGTGATGCTGTGGTTTCCAAATATAACAAAGCTTCTGGTTTTGCTTTTTCTGGCAAAGCACCTCCACACCACAGTGCTTTCAGGGAGTTAGGAACAGGTGAGAAGATCTGTAGACATAGAGGAGAAGGCACTTAGAGGAGAGGTGGTTCCCTCTAAACCACCAAACCCATCTTCTGATTGCTTTGGTTTCATTGCTTGTCCAATTTAATATGAAAGCTTTTAATAAGTCACCTGGAATAAGGGTCCCCTGAGCAAGGCCTTTTGTATAATCTTGCATAATCCCTGGGATCACAGAGATTTTGGGAGCAAATCACCCTAATTTAAAGACACCATCCAGGTGAACACTGCATAATAAGGCCTCCTCTCCACTTCCATTTTCATGATCTAATATTTGTTTTTTGCTCATGAAAAACTTGTGTGGATTCCTTGCATTTGGAAAAGTCCTTGATTTGGTGGTCTGAACAAGACATGGAGAGCCAAAATTAAACAGGCAGAAAGGATCAGTGTTAAGATACCTCTGAGGGAAGGTGCTTGGACCTTGCTCTAAAAGCCAGGCATTTTCCAGCTGCCTCTAAAAACTCATTATAAAAGACACAGAACATCAGTCTCGCCTTTGTGTGTGAAATGGGTTTTAATTCACATCCCTCAGGTTTTCTGGTCTCTTGTGGGAAAAGATGGGAAGCCTGAAGCTTGAGGAAAGAACCCAGAACTGTTCATCTTATATCCAGCACTCAGAGGAGCTTCAGTCTCTCTGGGGTGTGGAAGGGATCTGCTCTGGGTGTCAGTACTTTGATTTCATCCTGGAATTCAGAGTTACCACCTCATTTTTCTAAAAAAAATTTGTTATTCCAGAGCTTCTCATCAAGTCTAATTGTTCTGGCCTCTCAATTGCCTGGTATCTGAGTTAGTTTCTTTCCTGAAACTTAAATTTACAGACATAAAGAAAAAGAAATTATTTCAGTTAGAATTTTACAGTGAACAATTTTTGGATGGAAAAGGGTTTTACAGTGAAAAAAAATTAAAATACACGTAGCAGTTTTTGTTTATCTTCTATTTTAAAAGATTGAAATGTTAGCTACAATAAATAATGGAATTTGGAGTCAATAGCAGAAAATGGTCTTTCTGGATGTCACTGGAATTCAGCAGAAAGTAAAGATTTGCATGAATATGGTACTTTATTTTCTTCTCGATTTCCACTGGCGGGGAGAAAACGAGGAGGAGAACAAAAGGAAACTTTCCCACTTGGATGCAACAATATCTGCTCTCCCAGGGCCTTGGCAATGGTCTGTTTGCTAATCCCCTTGTGAAAAGCACTTTGAAAAGTGCTTTGAAACTCTCCTTTGGGACACGGAAAAATCAACAGCTAAACAACAGACCCCAGGGGCTCATTTCTGTAGCTGAAACAACACTCTAAATCTCTGTTGCTTCAGACTTATGAGGCCCTTATTATTTCCTAGTACATAATATTATTGATTTGGACGTGAGGGGATATAGGAACTAATGCAGGCAGGCACGACTGATGCAGGGCTGGCAGCTCAGTTTAAGTTTACAGTGAGCACTTCTGAGATCAGCCTAATTAACAGCGACACCAACAAGCATCTGGATCCTGCTGAGGGTTTGGCAGAGATAAGTTTAAAGCTTTACTTCTCAGCAGAAGTGTTCAAGGAGGTGTCTGTGCTTACTGGGGGGACGTCAGGCCTGAAGAAAAATAATTAAAGTAAATCAGTGGGAACGGACCTGTAAATTCAAACACACACCAAGTACTGCAGCTTTCAGCTAGAAAAGCTTCACAACTACAGCACAGAGTCTGGCTGCACAGAAAGATGAAACATTGCATGAATTATTTGAATTTGTATCACATACAAGGGCTGGAAAGGTGGGGGAATTTCCAGCCTGAGAGACATTCAAAGCTCAGCTCTGAACTAGCTGGGTTTGTGCTGAGTGTTGAGCAAATGAGTGCCTGTGGTCTGCTCCAGCCCAAATTATTATTATTTAGGAACATACTTCTATGTGCTGATTCAAATACAGAGCAAATTTTTAAAAATTTTTTTTTTAAATTCCTGAAGTCTTTCTCCTCTGAATTGCTTGTTAACATGGCTGAAGTGGCATTTTAAGTGGCAGCATCCTCCAATCTGCTTATAATTTTATGATCCTTTTCTTCTTGGTATTTTTGATGCTTCTTAAATTGCACAGCCTGTCAATGACTGTCTTCAGCAGGTGTTAATACAGCTATTCCCATGCAGGAGCTGGAGCTCAAGGGGCAGTATTGGCAGGTGATTATTCACAGGGAGAAGAAAAAACTCTTAGGAAAGAAACAGTGTCCAATTATTTGGTGGCAGCATGTGAGACTATATTTTGTAATGAAGTCTTAAATCTTTCTGAGTTTTCTTCCTCGGTTATGAAGCAGAAATTGGAACCCATTTGAGAAGACCCAGGCCTGAAGAAGAGGGCAGAGAATGGACATACTGCTGAGGAAGAGGAATTCCTGCCAAGGGTTGTGCTCATAGCAGGCAATAGCTTTTTTCTCCACTATCACATATTCAAATTGCTGCAAGCACCATTTGACTCAGGATTTTGCACAAGGCCACATCCTTTGACTGACAGAGCCCAGGAACAGAAATAAAGCAGGCTTGAGACAACATGGGAGGAAGGAGGCAGAAAAGGATATGATGTGAAGGATACTTTAAATTACTTGGGTTTGAAATTGCAACTTAACTCAGCTTCTCACCTCAGCCCACTGCTGAGGTTGCTGGAGACTGAGCTGGCCTGTGCTGCTCAGCACAATAATGCTGCACCACCCTCCAGTTTTTACTTGGATTTTAAAATGGCAAGGGTTTTGGTAAGCATGTGGCAACAATTCAATTTTGCAGGCTCTCTCTATTCAGTCATTTCTCTCAGCAGCAGCAAAAACAGAAGCAGGCTAGAATAAAACCTGAGTGGGCAATATCTGGAATTATTTTAAGTCTATAGTGTTTCAAAGCACCCATTTGGAGGAATATCCAGCCTTGGATGGGAGATGCTACTCAGAAAGGAGAAGATTTTTTGTGTTTCATTTTGGATCATTGCCTTTGACCCTGTTCATAAATGGTTAAAACAGTTTGAAATTTGGCCGCTGACATTTTTTTCTATACACAGTTTTATGTAAATAGAAAATAAACAGAAATGGGAGGTTGAGTTCATTTGGGTGCACACTTGGGCCGTTTGTGAAATGAATGTTCACCACTAGAGGACTCTACAGCAATAGCTAATTGTCTTTTTTTTTCCCTTCTTTTTTTTCTTTCCCCCCACCTTTTTTTTCTTTTCACTTCATGCTCCCTCTGGTAATCCTTTCTCTGAGGACAAGAAATCCTGCTCCAGAAGCCCCAGGTGCCCCAGATTTTGAAACAAGTTCTCCAACAAGGCCAATGTGAAATCACTGAGCTTCTTGCCCTGTTTAACATGAGTATAAATGATCCCATTTTCAAGAAAACAATTCACATGCTATCCTGCAGGGGTGTGTTAGAGGCCTCCTGGGATCACCTTTTCATTTCCTGGACTTGCCCCTGCCACAAGAAAGGAGTCTGGGCTCATGGAGGTGGACAGCACAGGGACACGGGCTTCAGATCAGGGAATGAGCAGGAGGCAGTGACACAGTGCTGGAGCTGAGTCACAGCAAGGCTGTCTGTCCTCTCTCTCCTCCTCACAGGATGCTGTCGGGACCCCTTCCCAGCTGGAGCTGCCTGCTGCTTCCTCTGGAGTCCCTTGGCTCCCCTCGATACCCCCAAGCCAAGGAGGGCAGCCAAAAGGCTCCTTGTGCTCCCCGGTCACACTTCCTCTCTGCCTTTCTCAGATCCAAGGCATCGCAGAAAACAGACCACTGATGGATAAATTCGAGTTTTAGAAGCACTTTTGGGTTTTTTCTTTTCCCTCTGAAACCTCTCAGAAGGAAGTCTGGGTCTAAAGCACAGACAGTTAAACTCCAGGCAGGCAGCCAGAATCTGTGTCTTCTCTCGGACCGTGAACACTGGGAAGCTTCACACGGGGTCAGCAGCAGCCCTGCTTGGAGCCCCACGTGCTGATACATGTGGATGAGCTGGGACCAGCTCTCCAGCTGTCCTCAGAAAGCTGAGGCCTTGTGACATTTGCCATTTGTCATGTCCTTGAGCTTCAACACTCTGGAGTCAGCTGAGTCCAAGGCTTGTGCTGGCAGGATGGCTCTACTGAGCTCAGTCTCAGGGTGTGAGGACATCTCTCCTTCAACCAGGCTGGGTCTCCCAGTCCTACTAGTCCACAGAGCAAAGAACAACAGGACAGTGGCAGCTCTGGCACCTCAGACATTTCATCCTTCACCACAGGAAGGTAATGCTGGAGAATGCTTCCTTGGACCCATCCCTCCACCTGCACTGCACAGGCAGAGCTGACTCATGCAGTTCACTGCTAAGAGCTTGGTTTGTGCCATCTCCAGAAGAGAGCAACACCTCTGCACTTGGCCTGCCCTGATTGCTGTGGCTGTGGACACCTGCAGTGGGTGCCTTTCTCCAAAACCTGCTCCCAGTCCTTCCCCACCACACACCATGGAGATGCAGTGCCTGGGAGCAGCCCAGCTGCAGGTCAGCATGTACAAGGGCACAGCCACCACTTGCACCACTGGAGAAGTGGAAATAAATCTGTCACAGTGAGCTAGAGACAGTCAGCAAATCTCCAAGGTTTCTCTCAAAGGGACATGATGGGGGTCATGATGTTTAATGGGATACAGAGCACACTCACAGCAAATGGGAGGCTGTTCAGAGCCAGACAGCCAAGGCTGGGCATCAAAACTGTGGTGGGGGTGGATGGGGCACAGCAATCCCTGGAATAAGTGATCAGGGCCTACAGCTTCATCATCTGCACCTACAATCTTTGTCAGGAGAACCATTTTTACTTCTAGTAAAAACTGACATCCCTCTGAAGCAGAATGGCGCTGAAGGCAGAAGTGGTTTAGGACACTCTCATGTTTCTCTTCACCATTCTGGAGTTGCTGAAAGTTGCCTCAGTGCCAAGAAAACTCTTCCCTATACTGCAACTCTAAGTCACTTGTTCCAAAATTCCTTTAATCTCCAGTGATTTTTTGGCAATGTTTGGAGAGCATTGTTTGGAATCAGCAATGATCCCTGTTAATTAACATTTTTTAGGTGTACGGGACGTGGGTTTAACCCATGTGGAATGTTTCCAGAGCTATTGAAAGTAGTGTGTGCAAGCAGCAAAACAGGGTCCCTGTTGGCACTGCCCATGAGGCTCACATTGTCCCAGGCACCTGAGGGGGTATGGAGTGCCCAGGTGCACAGAGCAGCCCCAGGCACTAAGCTACGACAAAGAATTATGGAATAGCTTGGGTTGGGAGAGACCTTTAAGGATCACCCTGTCCAGCACACTCTGCTGTGAGCAGGGGCATCTTCCACCAGGCCAGGCTGGTCAGATGAGCTGCTTTGAACCAGACAGGGGAGCAAGAGGACATTAAAACGAGATGGGGGCTTGAATTCAACACAATGGGGATCTCTGCAGTGCTGGCACAATTGGCAGCTGGGGCCAGTCTCTTGGTGAAACACTTGGCAGTCTCATTTTGCAAACAGCTCTGCTGGCTCCAGATTGAGGGCGTGCTTTGATACTCCAAAGGGAAGACGCTAAAACGAGGACACAGAGCTCTGCCTGGCTGCCTGCACCTCTGCAAGAAGCTGGCAGGGCTGAGGGAGGGAAGGAGGGACAATGTCCTTACAGGCACAGGCACTGCACATTATGGGACTCCTTTAGTGCTTGAACACGCAGCTGGAATGAATTGGAGGACATTTTTCACCATCCTCCTCTTTACTTCATGGTTCTATAGAGGGATCAGTTATCCTGGGCAAGGTGTGTGTTTTGGATCTTTCTAACTCTTCTATCCCCATGTGCAGTACTTGCTAGAAGAGCTCAGGTACCCTTTAATCTTGCCACACCTCAGCGAGCCAGAGAGCTGCCAGGGTAGGATCTGATTCCAGTGTTAGGCTGGAATGATTTGCTTTGAAACTGAAAACAAAATCACTGACCACTTACAAACGAAATAAAACAAGTCTTTGACAACTACATTTTTATTTTGAGTGGCTTGGATGGATTTCAGCACAGGGAAAGTCTCTGGGATACCCTATCACAATATGTGCCAAATTTGGACTAGGCCCAGTGAGGATTTTTGATGATTTTGTATCTTCTTCCCTGTGTTTTTCAGGATCATGTACACATGGCCATTGTCCTGGGGATGGGATACAGTTCCCTCTGAATGCCTAATTAAGCCCCGATTAGCATTTCTTCTAGGAGCAGATGCAGCTTTTCCAGCCCAGCAAACAATGCCATCTGTTGTTTCCTGGCTGGAAGTTCCATCCCAAAGTGTGCTCTGCTTCTATATTTAATTGTTAAGTTTCCTGCTGCTAAAAAAAGTGAGGTTGTTTAAATTTGGCATCAGGAGGAAAAGGCGGAGAGGGAGGGAGATGGGATTTATATTGTTACTGCAGGGAATGCTAAATTGGTTTAGTCTGACTGGCAGCTCTGCAGCTTGCCCTCCTGTGCAGGACAAGCCAAAGGGTGAAACCTTCCATCAAGACTCCCATGGCCACATTGCACCCTCTCCTTGATGTCAGGGCTGCCTCTGCAGGGAGGCTGCAGCAGCTTTTCCTGCCTTTGCTACCACCAGCTCCCTGGAGAGCTGAATTTGGGGTGATAGCAAGGTCCTCAGGCACTGGTGCTCAGCATTGTGCTGTGACCTTCTCTAGAGAGTTTTGGCACTCACAAGAGAGGAAAGTGTTTGCAACCAACCTTGTCTCTGTTCCTGGCCCTGGGGAAATGCTGAATTTGCATGGCCTTGACCAACCTGCCGTGACTGCCAACGAGGAAGCCAACTGGAGAACTGATTTTTGGGCATCTGTCAACTGGCTTCTGGCTGGAGACCCACTAAACTAATTATACACAGACCTCTTAGCAGCCATTAGCTGGTTGTGGCATGACCTGTGATGGACTGCAGTGACCTAGAGGAGAAAACACTAATTTTATTATTTAACCCAGTGGAGAGTAGGATGGGGATGTTCAGGGGAAAACAGAAATAGATACAAGGAAGTCAACAGTGTTTGTGGGCCAGATTTTATCCCTCCTACTTTGATGAACATCACCTACTTAGTCAGGTCCATCAGGAGATCCAGCTCCATGATATAAATGGGTAAAGCCAACTAGTGAATTCAGGCTAGGGTAAATCTTTAGACTCTCCATTTTTGGGAAAGTGAGGATTTAATGGGAACCAGGCAATTAGTGCTGATTTCTATAACAAACAGAATAGTTTTCTGTAGTCAAATCAAATGTTTAACTTTGCAAGTGTTTACATTTTCCATCATAATTAATGTTATGCTAAACAAATACAGCCAAAGGGTAAATGCTATTATTTAAAATTTCAGGTTTGGGTTTTTTTTCCCCCAAATTAAAAAAAAAAAAAAATTTAACTCTGATGGGTCATGATGAAGGAAGGGATTGCAGTCAGCAGTTTTCCAACTTATTCTCAAAATGCCAACAAGTTGCAGAATGCTGTCTCCCCAGCTGGCTGACATCAACTATGCATCACCTACATCAAACCATAGGCCAGTGCAGGGCATGATTTGTTTAATAATGCAAGAGAGTTTCCCCTACACACTGAAATCACAACCACAGCACTAGTCCCTCAAAAACCCTCAGGCGTGCTTGAGGCCGGTACCATATGTAAGGAGCTGGTATTAACATTCATCATAAATTAAGCTTCTTTCCCCTACATACGCCTCATTCTTAAATCCTCTTTATGAAGAGATTTAAAAACATTTTTAAATGTCTGCCAGTTTGTTTTTTGGTTTTTTTTTTTCTCCTTTTCTGTTAAGCATTCCTACTGTGCTGCCCCTGCCTTCTCAGATGTCTGGCTCTGCAGAGCCTTCACGGCCAGGAGCTGGTTGCCAGTCTGTGTGTCTGGCGTGCCCATCACTGCCTCGGAACAAAAGCAAATATCCTAATCCCATCAGCCTGAGCATTTTAGCACCAGATGTGTGCGCTGCTACAGCACAGGATGTTTCCTACAGAGTTTCCTGGGACTGCCCTCTGTTTAGCTCTGCCCCAGACAGAGCAGTGAGAGTTGCAGCTCAGAAGCTGGTGGGTGGAGATTAGTGATAGACATCACGGTTTTGAAGCGTCTTTTCAGGTAGAGTTTTGCAGGGAGCTCTCCTGAGCTTTGTGTGCTGCCAGAATTCTGCCTGCCAGGTTGCAGAGGACAGTCTGGGTTCACACACAGCTTGCTGGGACAGCATTTGGCTGTTGTAGTAGCGCTCTGAATGTGGTTTGGAATTTAAAAATGTGACCTTGCTTTTCTCCCCAGCTCCTTCATACTCGGGAACAGCTGGGTGGAACACAGCAGGAATAGGGAACATCAGTTTTGTCTTTTATGTTTTTGTTGTTTTACAAATGTATTCAGGATGCCACCACACCCAGCTATTGCACAAATCCCTATTGTCTTCCTGAGCAGCTCATTAAAGTCATTAGCAGGCTCCCGGACAATTTTCAGCCTCCTATCGAGTAGCTGGGCTTGTGGCTGGGAAGGCAGCAGCACCCTAAGAGTTAAAATGCAATGATCTGGAACAACACAGATCAAAAAAACCCAGGAATTCGATACAGTTCAACATCTTCAGTGTACTTTGTTATTTACCATGCACAGCCTGTGCCAGCTGTAGCTGACCTTCTGTCTCAAGCTGTGAAGAAAAGGGCTGTATTTTGTACTAACCGGAACTTCTGTTTCAATATATCCCCACAGCAGCAACCTTCCAACCTCCTCCCATGCCCACACCGTGTAAAATTGGTCATGCAGGCAGCACTTCAATGGAGTCACCGCTGCTTGTCACTAACTTCGGTGGGGAAACTGGAGAGATTTCCTTTACTGGAAGGAGCAGCCCTCAGAGTGCATCCCTGAGTGCTATGGGAGTTTCAGCACACTTTGGATATTCCCATCCAGCCATTGTCTGGGGAGATACACTTAACAGAGCTATTAGTTTTTTCACTTGACTTTTATTACTGAACATTTGTGACTCTGTATGGGGAGTAGGGCCCTGGAGAAATGGGGTCGTGGGAGAAGACAGTGAGCAGCTCCTCCCGGCCTCCTCTGTGTATTTAAAATTTGTCAAACGAAAGAAAGCTTCCAGCTTCTTTTTGTTCTGGTAGATGAAGCATTCCACAAACCCCAGGGAAGGCACAGCCACTCACAGTGAAATTATTCCACAGGGCAGGTCCGCAGTTACCTGCTGTGCCTCACTCCGGAGCAGGGGTTGGAAAACACGGGTGGGATCAGAGGCACTGCTGTTTCCAGCTGCTCTTGTGTTATGCGAAAATGTTATTGCTTTGAAAAATGTTATTGTTTCTAAATGAGCCGGTTTTTTTTTCCAGCTTCAGCCCACACGACTGCTGAAGAAACACTGCCATGTTCCCCCCCTGCTCCTTCCAGATGACGGCACCGACCCGCGGGTGGTCCCCAGGCCGGGGCACGGCCTCGCAGGCTCCCCGCAGCTCCCCGCAGGCAGCGGCCCCGCGGGCGGGCCTGCTGACCTTCACATCCCCCACGCACCGAAATTCTGCCGAGACCGGCGCTTTTCGCAAATCTGCCTGAATTTTAGCCGGCTTCTGCTGACTCTCCCTGTCCCGCCGCAGGCGCGGGCGTGCTGTGGGTGAGTGAGCGACACGCAGGGACATCCCTCCGCGGGGTGCCCGGAGTGAGGGACACGCGGGGGCAGCGCCGGCCGGGCAGGGCCCCGCGGCGCGCTGACTGCGGGGGCTGAGGGGGACGGGTTGGTGCCAGGGCCGGCTCCACTGGGGGCCGAAGCGCAGCGCGGGCCGTTCCCCCGCGGAGCCCCGGAGCCACC
>VWYE01014597.1:90201-148022 GCA_013398995.1 Alaudala cheleensis
GGGCGGCCCCGCCCCCGCGGTCCCACGCGCGGCCGGGCCCGCCCGGCGGGTACATTGTGCGCGGGGCCGGGGCCGCGCCGGGGCCGCTCCGCGCTGCAGCCCTGCGTCCCTGCATCCCTACATCATTGCATCCCTCCGTCCCTGTATCCCTGCATAACTGCATCACTGCATCCCCGCATTCCCGATCTCTGCATCCCCGCATCCGCGATCTCTGCATCGCTGCCACCCGGCTGACGGAGATTTCGGCTCGCCCAAGCGACGGTGAGTGTTTTCCCCCCAGATCTGTGTTCACGCACCGCTGCCAGACCCCCTCCGAGCAAGGGGCTTGCCGAGGTTCGGAGCCGCGGGGGCGGGGATGTGCCGGCCCCCGACGGGAGGAACCATGAGTGCTGCTCCCGGTACCGGCTCGGGGCTCGCTCGGGGTTTGGAGCATCGTGTTCCGTAGTCAGGAAGCGACAGGGGAAGGTTTAGGGATGGGAAGGTCTTTTCGCTTCTAAAGAAAAAAAAAAAATCTAAAGAATTAAACGCCAGCTATTAATCACATGATAGCCATTGCTTCTTGCTCTGTTTTTTTTTTTTCCCTCTTTCGTCCCTTCATATATCTCTCAAAACTGCGCTCCAAGGGACGCAACTTCCATGGCTTCTGATGAAATCAGTTCGAACAAGCCTGTCCAGAGAAGTGAGCATGTTTGTGTGAGTGACAGAGCTGAGCTGACAGAGGAGAAAATAGTTCTTCCTCCTTCTCCTGTCCTCACGGGCCCCTTAGCATTTAGAAGAGTTAAGAGCCTGTTTGCTAGTTGGGTTTTCTAAATTTTTTGTGTCTTTATTTTCGTTATCTCTCCACTTGTAATTGTTGGGGTAGGGGGCTTAGACCAGCCAGACCTGTGCTTGGAAAATCTGCCCTCAGCCTTGCATAAGCAGACAGCTTCATACTGTTCCAGTGGAGAGTCCCATGTCATGACTTCTCTGTTTTCCTTTCCTGGCAATCTGTGCATGTGTTCTCTTGTGATCTGCTGGTGGTATTTCCTCAGCCAGGGTGCAGTGGGCTTTTGTAGCCTTCCTCCAAACATACCTCTTCCTCTCCAAGACAGCTCCAGAGCCACAAGAAAAAAACAAGCAGCTCTGTAACCTTTATACCTTGACAACTTCCCTTGTTTTTCCTTCTTCCTTCCTGCATCTTGTGACAGTTGTTTTTATTGAAGTTACCTTAGGAGCAACCCGAGATGTGTAACACAGCCCGTGTGTTCTGGTGGTGGCCAGCAGCTGCTGTTGGCTCAGCTGCTCTGGTGACTCCGTCCAGAGTTCTGAGCTCTCCTCTACTGTCTTGTCTCTGCTCCTGATCTCTCCTGTATGTTCTGCTCTCTGTCCATCTCTCAGAGTCTGACTCCTTAATGCTATAGGACACTTTCTGGGGCCTCTCTGTTTTCCTGGTCCTGTTTTCTGCTGCAAATTAAATCTTATCTGAAAACATGTTTTGTCTCTTTCGTGTCTTTAACCCCAGCCATCTGCTCTGGCTTATCTTTGTGATAAGCCCAAGTAAAGCACTTGGGGAGGAGGCATAGGTGGAAGTCTGCTCTGCAACAGGAAGGTGTGAGGTGACACAAGATTCTCAGAATTAAAAGCAGAGTGCAAATTGCTGCAGAATTACACCCTAATTGTGGGCATGGGAGACTGTAAGCATCTTCAGCACTGAAGAACTGAAATTTCCCATTCCTTTCTTGTTCATTTTCTCAAGTATTTGAGGATTGTTATTGGAAGTCTTCCTGCTTCAGCATGTGTGCAGAGTGTGGTATCCTCTCGTGTTGTGTTTGGGGCAGGCTCAAGTAACTCAGTCAGAGAAGTAGGTGTCTCACATGTGCTTTTGCAGAGGAGTTAAGGCCAGTTGAAAATGGTTTGACTGAAGGAACAGGGCAAAAGAAATTCGTGAAGGCGGCAGCCAGGGAGAGATGACAAGATGTTGCATAACATGTATTCAAATTGTGTGAAAATGAGCATGAGTCTGATCCATAAGATGGTTCTTCTGGCTCTGGAGGGAGTGCTGGACATGATCTGGTATGGAGACGAGGAGTGTGTGCATATCTGTGTGTACATATGCACATGTGAATTATGATAGCATTTTTGGCCCTATGGTAGTGACCAACCGTCCCCAAATCCTGCAGGAGTTCAGGTCCTTCTTAGCAGTCAGAGGAGGTTTTAGGCAATGTTTGGCAGGTGGATGAGTGGAACAGGAAGGGCAGGATGTGGCCATTTGTGGAGGTGGAAGAGGGCAGGCACAGCTGCGAGGTGAGGATGGAAATGGGAGCGTTACAAAGTGTTGAGCAGTGCCTTGGCTTGGGCGTGAGTAGGTGGAGCAGGACAGGCAGAGCTGGCCCAGGGTGTCCGTGACAGCCACAGCCTCTCACTGAGCTCAGGGACTGTGAAAGGGGCAGGTTTGGAGCCGTGTCAGCACTTGAACTGAGGGCTGGATTTACTGCCCACTTTCACAGACTGTAGTTGAATTGCAGTGAGCTGGCATTGCAGAAAACAGTGGCTGCAGGGATGCTGCCTAGGAAGCACTTAGCTGTAACAAGCCACCCCAAGCCCCCTGGCCTGACCTTTAACCACCATCCCATCGCTCTGTCTTTGCTTATCAGCCTTATATCCCCACAGTGACTATTAGTATCACTCCAGCCTGAACAGACAGCTCTGTCTTTCCCCCATCACTTGAGCCTGGGAATGTTGCATGGCCCATAACCGCTGCTGACTCTCTGACCATTAGGCTTTGCAAAGACTACCAGTTTTATATGATAACCTGTCACATTGTGGTGAGGCAAATTTATTACTGTACCACACTGGCAATCACTCTGGTTTGCATGCAGTGTGTGCAGGAGGCCCAGGACAGCCTGGGCTGCTGCAGGGATGCCACAGTGGCACAGAACTTGCAAGCTGAGTGTGTGGTTTGATGCTGTATGTGTACCAAAATGGAAAAAACAGAGGGTTTTTTGTTCCTTCTGTCCAGAGCCAGAGGGCAATAAGCAATGCCCTGTCTTGCAGCCCCAGATCCTTTAATATCTGTCAGTATTTACAATCCAGTTGGGAATGAATGTCCCGCATGCCCAGCAGCATGAGGGGCTAATCCATTCCGGGCTTCCCATCTCCATGGCTCTGAACTCCAACCAGAATTGCAAATGAGCAAACCAAACCTGGCAGTTGTACCATGATCTCCTGCCTGGCAGGGGAGTGGGGAAGGCAAAACAAAACCCCAGCCTAACTGGCCAGGCCCAAAATTGAAATCCTGCCCTGACAGCAGGCAAGCAGACAGACCAGTTTGGTGTGAGCATTGATGACAGGGCCTTTGGTCAGCCTGGCCAACGGAGCTCTGCCAGCCTCAGAGCTGGGAGAGTGGGAGGATCTGAAAAAGATCTCTGGAGTCAGCAGCTGCTGTGGTTGTTCTGGCATTAATTTGATGTGTACCACATCTCATCTCCTAAACTCTCCCTGGGAAGTGGCATGTGGTTCCTCTGTGTTTGAAGTACCAAAGGCCTTTTGCCTTTGCAGCACATTAGCAAGTTTGGCTTGCTTGAAAAAGACTTTGTCCTGTCCAGATGGGGCTGGGGTAGGTACTGCAATCAAGTAGACTGTTCCCATTCTGGAGCCTTTTTGGGTATAATTTGGAAGAGGGGATTGTGAACTCGCTTGCCTCCTCTGCAGCCCCCCATTCATTTTGCAAAGCGCCTGTGATTGATCTGGCAGAATGGGATGTATTCACAAGCAGAGCTGGAGGGCAGCAGGAAGGACAAAACCCCACCACAGCCTCTGAAATGAATCACGGGCTCTGAAAAGATCCGCTGGGGTTGAGGCATAGCAGTGAAAAGCTATTGTCTGGAGCCTGGACTGTGGCTAAAAGCATTATTTATCCCGATTTGGGTAGTGGCTGTAGGAGGGCGTGGTATTCCCAGGAACAGCAAAGCCAGTGTGCTTAGTGGCAAACATGAACTTTATTT
Source organism: Alaudala cheleensis (assembly GCA_013398995.1). Taxonomy (NCBI): domain Eukaryota; kingdom Metazoa; phylum Chordata; class Aves; order Passeriformes; family Alaudidae; genus Alaudala; species Alaudala cheleensis. Next base: position 94,185 of record VWYE01014597.1, read on the forward strand.
GATTGTGTCACAGGTAGCTCGAGAAGCTTTTTAGAGTATCTCAGCTGCAGAGTAGCAAGTCCAGTGCCTGATTTGCAAATAGAAGGGTTGCATGCAAAGAGGATTTCCTACAGGTATTTTTATTGTGGTTGGAGCATGGTTGCCTTTGACTCATGCATGTCATAGATTTGAGGCACTACAGCCCCTTTTCCCAGTGCTTTTACAGGACAAAACAAGAATCTCACTAATTGGTTCAGCTTGGCAATAATGTTCTGATTTTCTATCACATAAGTGGCATTCAGTAGATTCTTGTGGTGGCTTTAGACTCAGAGTGGAGCATGGGTTTAAAGGGAGGAATGGTGGGTACTACTGAGAATGGGATATGAGAATACGAGTGGGATATGAAACTCAGACTGAGTTTCTGAGGCCGAGTTTCAAAATGCTCAGATATGTACCCGGATCTTCTCCAGACAATCTGATTCCTGGAGCCTACAGAATTGGGCTTGGAAAACCTCCCAGTTTCTGTCTGAGCCAACAGAAGGAGCCTTTCACATGGTCTCTCTGTTTTCTGTCTAGGATGTACAGGCTAGGCTAGGAAGTGAGAAAATGAGAAGAAATGATAAGGATGCCTCCCATTCTCAAAGGCTGGGGCAGGATCAGAAATTCTGCACTCGGGGATGGAGTCAGCTGCCTTTCCTTTGTTTGCCTATTTGCAAATCTGGTTTTGTTTCAGGAGTTTGTCAGGAAGGGCAAATCCAGAGTGATACCCTCTGATTCACAGCAGTTACGTTGTCTGAATTCCAGCCTGCAAAATCACTGTGGCATCTTTGCTGTGTTAGTCATCCTGAAGAGAACAGGAACAAATTTGGCTGACACAGGCAAACCACTAAATTCACTGGAATTGCTGGAGATGAACCCAACCTGTCAGAGAGCAAAGTCTGCATGTAGGCACACAGTGTGGACAGAGCAGAGGGCATGCCTGGGACATGATGTAGTGAAGGTCCCGTGCTGCCCACCTGGCAGCAGCCCAGGCTCCACACTCAACAAGTGTGGTGCTGCACTAAATGCCAGGTGCAATTTTAATTCCTTTCATCTCAAGCACTCTTGACAGAAGAGCATTATTAGTATTGAGCATTTCAGGCAACTCCAAGCTGTGTACCTGACAGTCCACTGTGTTATGCAAGAACAGGAAAATCATCTGACAACATCTTCACATTTTTTCCTTCCCCTTTCTTTTTTTTTTTTATGTCTCTTCCCCCACCATCCTTTCCTGTTTTCTGCTGGGTTTTTTTCTGCTTTTGAAGCTCAAGCTGCCTCTGAGTACGTGAATGCCTGCATGTAACAGATCCTCTTTCTCAAACCTTTTGATGGTCTCCAGTGCTGGGAAATGGCATCTGAAACACAGCTGTATCTGGCTCTGTGTTTGACAGCGTGTTGCCTCACTGCTCTTTCTCCTAAGCAGTTTTGCAAGGAGCTCTTCCCTGTGAAGACAACACAGTAGGTGACTTTTGTACTTCTACTTTGCTACTCTCTACAGTAAAAAGGTTCTGTAGCAGTAATTTGGCCTGGAATGATGCTGCTGGCCTAAGCACCAGGTGGTGGAGTCCATGAGAGCATTGGAAAGGTACAGACATTTGGAATGATAGAGCAGGCACATTACTAATTAGTAGAAAATCGATCCCACTGCTTTCAGGGAGAAGTTAAACTTTGACTGAATTCAAGACAGTGTTTCACCCCACAGGGTTGATTCTGTGAGATGGAGAGAAAATAAAGTTAATCTTATGCCTGCTGTCACTGGCCATTCCAGGTGGGTCTGCTCTGATTTGGAAGGAGTGTCTGTACATTGTAGTGCAGCCCATGCATAGAGGGCTCGTATGGCTTCTTGGGAATGAAACTGTTCCAGTGTGAGCAGCTTTATCCAGCTCTTCTGAGCTGAGCCAGCAAGGAACCTTACTGCTTATTTATTTACTTATTTACAGCTTTAAATAGTTCATGGTTGAGTGGGGCAAAAAGAAACGTGTTCTGCTTGCTGTTTCTCCCATGGGCAAAACAGAAAGTTGCCAGCTTCGGATCATGGGACTTGGGGTCTTTGTTGGTGTTTAGCCAGCCTTTATTATCTTGGGAGAACATTTATAAGCCCTGTTGTTTTGCCCTTCTAAGCAGAAATGATCCCCTGAAGTCCCACTGGGGAGCATATTAATCACTCTCAAATCCTGTCCTCTTGAAAGCAAGCAGGATTTCAGCTGGTGATTCCCTGCAGGTAGTGAATGAAGTTGGAGATTTGTAGAGAGCCTGTTGGTTTGAGATGGAGGGAGAACCCCAAGCCTGGCTAAATATAGTTCACATATCAATAACCTTTCTGAGCTGTCCTCTCATATGCAGTTCTTTTGTTGTTTGGGACAGGGCCTGATACAGTTTCTAAGTACCTGTCTGAGAGGCACTTGAATTTTTCAAGAGGGTCTCCTGAGGTTCTCCTAAAGGGCCATTCCAGCAGGGCTCTGAAAGGATGACCCATCAGCCTGGGAGGGAAAGTCTTCTGCTGGTGTGTGGTTTGTAGGAAGCAAAAGGCACTCGGACAGGAGAGCTGTGAATCTTCATGTGGGGAGTTTGGCCAGCTCTGTGCTTTTGTTTTGCCCTTGTTCTCTTTGCAAGCTTTGTCCTGTCCAGAGAGACTGCTGGGGCGTTTTCTTCATGGGCTGAGATTTGAGGGGTCTTTTTTTCTTGAGCCAACTCCTTCCCTCTTTCAGGATTGCTGTCTGCCCTGTCTGGATGAGTGGAAGGATTTTCAAAGCAACCTTATCTTGCTCTGCTGGAAAAAACCTGTCTTTCCCATCCTGGCTGTACAAAGGCTGCAGACAGCCAGGGGAATACTACAGCCAGCAGACAGCATTGGATAGCTGTCAAAAAGCTGATGCCCCTCTGCCCTCATCCATATGGAAGAAGGATTATTATCTGCCTCTGCGTGCAGTAAGATCCCTTTAAAAGGTTACACAGTAGAGACTTATTTTTTCAATAACTGCCTTTTGAAGGTAAAGAAGTGAGTGCAGCGTGGAGAAATTCAAGCCCCAGTTTGTTCAGGTCATGCCTTCTGCTGTTCCCATTGACAGGGCTGTTCCAGCAACAGCTTTTCCTGCATGATGGAAGATGCAGCTGGGAGCTGTGATAACCCCCTGGCTCTCACAGAGCAGGTGGGAGCTTGGCAGGGGCCACTGACAGGTTGCTTTATGTAAAATACTCCTCATTCTGAGTGGTTCTGCTTTTTCTCTTTAGCTCAGTAGCTGGGTAAGGGAGCAAGGAATGTGGTAGGGACCAAATTGTGCTCTGCATGTGTCTGCTTCAGAGAAGTGCACGTGTCACAGGTCCAGCCTGCTCATGGCTGCAGTTAAATAGGGCTCAAATCGAAGCACTTCTGTGCACATCATGAAATTATAGAAGACACTTTGCCCACAGGCTTCTGAGGTTTGTCAGCTGCTACATTTTGGATGAAACCTGCCAGATGAAGTAGCTGCTGCCTGCAGTTTCTGTTTGTCTGATATGGGTGAGATGATGCCAAGGTCTCTGGTAGATTGAGACATGCAGTGAGGGGAGTTTGTAAGGGGAAGGATTAGTGTCTGCACTTTTCTGCCCAGCTATGGCTGAATCCAAGTAACCCTCAGAAAACGCTGTTGGGTGTTGCTGGAAACCACAAGCAAGGCTTTCTGGTGAGATGGCTGCACCCCAGAGTTCAGGGGCTGCTTAGTTTCAGTTTAATGGTCTGTCTAGCCCTGCTTGTCTGTGAAGCAGTGACATCCAGTGTCATAACCCTGCTCCAGGAAAGGCCAAGTAAAGGGGCTGTGACTGTGGCCTCTTTAGCTTTCAGAATTCCAGCTGCACTGGGAGTCAGTTGGTGCCTGTAGTGACAACATGATAGAAAAGAGCAGTGCTGGGAACTGGACTGTAACCTGCCAATCTATTCCCTGGATATTTTTCAATACGTATAGGATGGAAATATTATTTGCCTCCAAGTTCCCTGAGATTGAAATTTGGTGCTGGAAGCCTGAGATTTGAAATATATGTGTGTGTGTGTGCACATGTGATATATGTATGTGTCCTTATGTGCGTGTATATATAAAAAATGGCTTTGCTGCAGCTTTTATATAGATGTTTCAATTTCTAAACGACCTGCTCCTTCCCCTCGGAGTAGTTGCTTTTAATCTTAGTGTCAGAAAAATCATTGCTGCCTTCCTGCAGTCTCTCTGTTTGTTTCCATAGCTATCCCATATAAATTGCTTCTTTTTTTGTGCATAAGCAAATCAAAGGTTAACACTCAGTTGACCTGAGCTGTGAGCAAAGAAGGCAGTAGCAGTGGCAGGGTGGTTTCTGAGGTTGTAGGAATAGGAACCTAAATCAATAGCTTTTAGCAGACTCATAAATGTTTCATTTGTATTCCTCGCTTCAGCGCTGACATGGGAATCCATCTAACCCGTTAAATTACTGTTGTTCCTGTGCTGGGTCTAGATGTTGGAAACATTTCCTTCAGATGCACTTCAAAGTGCTGTTCTGTAATGGCATTTTCCTTCCTGTTCTGGAGCCTTGGTTCTGCACAGCCTCCAGTCACGAGTGAAATGAGCTTGTCAGCCTCTAACCCAAGCTGCAGGAGTTTGGGCCATGGACATGGACATATCCCACCCATTACCCAGTGGTCAGTGTTCCTGCCCCTGACTAGGACTTGTGACTGCTTGGGCAAGCTGTTGTTTCTGCATGGAGAAGCACAGAGACTTCTCCCTGGACTGTGACACAGCCCTGAGGAATGAGTGAGGCCTTGAGAAGACCAACCTCAATAACTCTTGGCAGCGGGTGGGGAAGGAGCAACATGCCCACAGCTGTTTGTGTAATTCAGACTCTTTTGGAGGTGCTGGAGAAGCAGGGGCAGGAAGCTCATGAGCAGAGCTTGAGTCAGGCAGCTTATCTGGCCATCTGCCTCCTCCTGAGGTCATCCACCCATGGAGTGTGGGAGGGTTGAGCAGCTCCAGGTCACTGCTGGGTCAAGGCTGTGACCTGCCTGCAGCCTGGGAGCGCTGCGTCCACTTTCTCAGCACTTTGTGGTTTCCTCCAAGACCCCCAGTGCTGGCTGGGGAGGACAGGGCTCCTCTGCAGGCCTTGTGTTTGCAGGGTGGAAAGATCCTTGAGAAACTCCAGGCTGTGAAGAGCAACTTAAAAAATCTCCCATCCAACCAACATCAACAAAAATAAGCCATCTAAAAACCCTTCCCCAACTGTCTTGTCTAAACAATTCAGTGACTGGAGTGAAGGTTGACCCCATTTTGATTTTTTCTGGTTCATTTTTCAAACCTCAGGACAACTTCAGTATTAACTTCTCCTGTAAGAGAGGGTTGTGCATGTGTATCTGTCTGCTTTAGTTTCATGGGGAACAAAATACAGCTGGCTAAAGTATTTTGGAGTAAATGACTTGGATTTTATCATCTAGGTAGTATTAATTTGATTAGTCCAAAGGGTTTTTCTTCTACAGGGAAGGATTGGTATCAGGTAGCACTTAAGTGAAATAGTAGCTAATAAAAGCCTTGTGTTTGATTCTGCCTGTCTGGTAAAAAGCAAAATTTATGTATTTCTTTTGTCCTATTCTGATGAGACTCTGTCCTGAAAAATGATTAGGTCACATGAGGTGTCTGATGAGTTTTATCATCAAAAAGTGCAACAAATGGGTTTGGTAAATTTGGTTCAAACTTTTTGGCTTCTGCTGGTAATTAAATATTTTGTAAATAAAACCTGTTGCTTTTCCTAAAGCTGCAGTAATCTACATGAAAATCAGAAGCCAAATTTGATTTCTGCTGAGCCAAGAACAGACCAATGCCCTTTATCCTGGATAGTCTGCTCTCTCTAGGCTGTTTTCTAAGGAAAAATAACTCTACTGCGGTTTGCCAATACCCTCTGGGGGCTGTTGAAACAATCTACCACCAAATTTGGGGTTTGATTGCCTCACTTGTTGCTGCTTTGTTGAAACTGAATTTCCCCCTTCACCCCGCTCTGCCTTCCCACCCTGCTCAGCCTGAGTTAAATTTTTTTGGAGGATGTGAGGGTGCAAGAGGAAAGGGCTGTGCAAGCCAGGGTGCAGGAGCAGCCATGGAGCAGGAGCCACAGAGGTGTCACCTGTGAGGTCCACTGGCAGCATACCAGGGTTGGATAGGAAATGTTCTCCATGCCTTATATGTAAGAACAAGGGAATAATGGTCTCCCTGTTTGTGTCCCTGCAGGCAAGAGCTCTGCCACCATGTCCGTCAGCGTCCACGAGAACCGTAAATCCCGCACCAGCACCGGCTCCATGAACATCTTGCTCTTTCACAAGGCCTCCCACCCTGACTGCGTGCTGTCCCACCTGAACACCCTGAGGAAGCACTGCATGTTCACTGATGTCACCCTCTGGGCAGGGAACAGGTCGTTCCCCTGCCATCGGGCAGTGCTGGCTGCCTCCAGCAGGTACTTTGAGGCCATGTTCAGCAATGGCCTCCGGGAGAGCCTGGATGACGAGGTGAACTTCCATGACAGCCTCCACCCGGAGGTGCTGGAGCTACTGCTGGACTTCGCTTACTCCTCTCGGATCATTATCAATGAGGAGAACGCTGAGTCCCTCCTGGAGGCTGGGGACATGCTGCAGTTCCATGATGTCCGAGATGCAGCGGCTGAGTTCCTGGAGAAGAACCTCCACCCTTCCAACTGCCTGGGCATGATGCTGCTCTCGGATGCTCATCAGTGCCGGCGGCTCTATGAGCTCTCCTGGAGGATGTGCCTGGTCAACTTTGAGACTGTTCACAAGAGTGAGGACTTCAACAACCTTTCCAAGGACACTTTGCTGGACCTCATCTCCAGTGATGAGCTGGAAATCGAGGATGAAGAAAAGGTCTTTAAGGCTGTCATGCAGTGGGTGAAATACGACCTGGATGAGCGGAAGGCTTATCTCCCAGAACTTCTGAGGAATGTTCGTCTGGCTTTGCTTCCTTCCGAATGCCTCAAGGAAGCCTTGGCTTGCGAGGACTTGATCATGGTGGATGAAAGGAACAAGCTTGTCCTGGATGAAGCCATTCAGTGCAAGAAGAAGATCCTCCAGAATGATGGGGTGGTCACCAGCCCCTGTGCCAGGCCTCGCAAAGCTGGGCACACCTTGCTGATCCTGGGAGGACAGACCTTCATGTGTGATAAGATCTACCAAGTGGATCACAAAGCAAAGGAAATTATTCCCAAAGCAGATCTGCCAAGTCCCCGGAAGGAGTTTAGTGCCTGTGCCATTGGCTGCAAAGTCTACATCACTGGAGGCAGGGGCTCAGAGAATGGGGTCTCCAAAGACGTTTGGGTTTATGACACTGTGCATGAGGAATGGTCCAAAGCTGCCCCGATGTTAATTGCTCGGTTTGGGCACGGCTCAGCCGAACTGGAAAACTGCCTGTATGTGGTTGGTGGGCACACCGCAGTAGCCGGAGTCTTCCCTGCATCTCCTTCTGTTTCCTTGAAGCAAGCAGAGAAGTACGACCCCGTATCCAACAAGTGGATGATGGTGGCTCCCTTGAGAGATGGCGTGAGCAACGCTGCGGTGGTGAGCGCCCGGCTCAAGCTCTTTGTCTTCGGTGGGACCAGCATCCACCGGGACATGGTGTCCAAGGTGCAGTGCTACGATCCGGCCGAGAACCGGTGGATGATCAAGGCCGAGTGCCCGCAGCCCTGGCGCTACACGGCGGCCGCCGTGCTGGGCAGCCAGATCTTCATCATGGGAGGGGACACGGAGTTCACGGCAGCCTCCGCCTACCGCTTCGACTGCGAGACCGACCAGTGGACGCGCATCGGGGACATGACGGCCAAGCGCATGTCCTGCCACGCCCTGGCCTCGGGGAACAAACTCTACGTGGTGGGGGGTTACTTCGGCACGCAGAGGTGCAAAACGCTGGACTGCTATGACCCCACGTCAGACACGTGGAACTGTATCACCACGGTGCCTTACTCGCTCATCCCCACAGCTTTTGTCAGCACCTGGAAGCACTTGCCCTCGTGATGAGGGGCAGGGCTTTGGGGGGCTTGTTTCCAGGAGGTCAGTGAAGGTAAGGGTCTCCTCCTCTTAAATTAAAAGTTACCGTCTTGCCTCAGTTGTATCTCCACACACCGTGCTGAAGCCACAGGTTCCAAGTTGCTCATGAGGTTATTTTATGGGAACATTCAAAAGGGGGATGCAGAGCCAGGAAAGAATAGCCAGCTCTGCAGTGCTCTAGTGTACATCCAGATAGTTCCAAGGGTTCTCTTATTTCCAGATGATCCTCCCAGTATCTTAAGAGATACATCTACATAGATAATTAGGGCTCCTCTCCCTCTGCTCCAAGGTAGCTGGATGTGCCAGCATCACCCTTCTGTGGGTGGGTGGGTAGGCAGATGTGTCCACACCTGTTCTCACCATGGAATACATCCTGTTCTCATACAGCTGAGGGAGTTAAGGTTCCTAAAAACACTTGTATGTGACTCCTGGGAGATACCAGGGCAACAAGAGCTTTGGAATGTCTCAGTAGTTCGATATTTTTGCTGATTTTCTGGGTGATCTGTTTGGAACTGATGAATAGGTGGGCAAGTGACCCTTGGGAGTGCCAGCAAATCCTGGTTCTCTTTTTATGCTCTGTATTTACATTTCAGTGGGCAGCAGAAGCAAAAGCGCAGAAGCCACGGTGCATTTGATGGTCTTGGTGTTTATTTATCATCCAAACTGTTGCTTGTTAAATCAGAACTTCTGAGACTTCTGCGTCAGACCTGAGTGGGAGGGAAGGGGTTTTGTAACCAGAAGAAGAATGTGTTTATCAGTGTTTTGGGTTGCGTGAGAATAAGAAAGTTGGTGGGAACCCATGATGTTGTGTCTCATTCTGGTGCTCTGATTTTCTCTTGCTCAGGGAAGGTGCTACTGCAGTGCCCCTGGGACAGAGTTTCTGGTTCCTCCTTTCTGCTCCTCAGTGGGGTATTTGGTTGCCAGTCTGGTTGTCAGTGAGGTTCCACAGGGCTTTGCATGTCCTCACCAACCTGTGCTGAGATGCAGCTGGCCTGGAAAAGCCCAAAACCTCTTACTAACTTGCATTGTGAAAGCAGATGGTGATACAGGCAATGCTTGGATAGCATCAGCTTCTCAGGAAGTCAGTAAAAGCCCTGCTAGCTCAGTGTGCAGCTTTCTCAGTGCCAGCAGCACACACAGCCCTGCTTTGGTGGTTGCAGCCTACATCCCAGCCAGCTGAAGGAGCTGGGAAACCCTCACGGATGGGTGTGGGATTGATTCCCTTACAGTTTTATTTGGAAAGTGGGGGCTGTGGGGAGGGAAATTCTTCCACAGACTCATCAAAATCCACTTCACTTAATACAGGGAAGAAAGAATGCTGCCCAAACCCTCTAACACCCTCTCACTTCCCTGCTTTCCACTTGGTGTGGTGGGTGCGCCTGGGAATCGCCCAGCGGGTGAAATTGCTGGCAACTCCCACTGATCACCTTTTCTGATGCCAGATGGGAGCCAAGGAGGAGTTCCTGGCACCTCAGCCAGGCATTAGCCCAACGTGACCACCTGCTTTTCTCAGGTGGGGAAAAAAATCACCCAGGGCATTACACTGGCCTTTGTGAAACACCTGGTTTTAACATGGGTTGGACCACCATGAGGGCAGGGCAGGAGTGGAAAGGGTTAAAAAATGAGACCCTAAAGTGTTCCCAACACTGGAAGATAATGGCCTTTCCAAATTCTCCTCCTCAGGCGTTGCCTAGCATCTGTCACAGTGGCTCAGTAATCTAATTAACTGTCACTCTGCTATTAAATATTGCAGCAAAGACTGAGGACTCCATCGTTTTCAGCTCAGGTCAATGGGGCCTCCCTTTAAGAGCCATCCTAGAGCTGACAATTAATTTTCCCTGGTAGCAGATGCATCTGAATATTAAAGCTCAACACCAGCCACATGGCTGGGAGTAGGAATAGGGAGTAGTTTGAGATGGGAGTTGATTCCTCAGCCACTGAATAACAAACAGTCTTCAAAGTCATAGTAATGTTATTTTCCTCTCCTACCTTTTTTCCTCTGTACTGTATTTAGGTTGTTCAGACCTAATAAATAGCTTTGTGGGGTTTGTAGTGATACTTCTACCCCCCCCTGTAATCGGGAGCCTGACACAAGCACAGAAAACTAGGAACTGCAAATAAAACTGGTGAAAAGTCACTGTGTGAGGGTTTTATGTGCTTTTTTGGCTTAGCCTCCAGTCTTCTGTTAAAAGAACTATTTAAAATACACACAAGCTCTTGCCAGAAAGAATGTCTGTCCACGTGATTTTTCTAGAGTGGGTTTTTTTATATTTTTTTAGCAAGTCATTGTTAAGGCCTCAGCCACTGTGGCAGCTCTGTACATAAAGCACTGAGATGGGTGTGTGAATGTCCCTGATGTGCACATGCTGCCTACGTCCCATCTGCATGCCTTGGCTGTCCTGGCTGTGCAAAAACTGGGCTTGGGAACTGGGGTAACTGGCTGTAGGATCCTCTGATGATGATGATCCAGTTCACCCCAGTGTCCTGTTGCACGTCTGGCTGAGGGGTTTTCTTGTTTGCAGCTCCCACCATGGAAGGTGTCTGCTCAAACACCTGATTTGGTCCTTATGGGATCCTTCTTCAGAAGGCAGGCTGGCCAGCACCTGCCCAGGTTCCTATGGAACTGCCTCCCCTCACCTGGAAAAACTCAGGAGCAGAGCAAGGTGGGCTGGTGGGGAAGGGCCTGGGCAGTCACATGGCAGGAGACAGTACTTTGTAGTCGTGGGAAAAACAACCTCCAACCTATAAACTGGTCCCTGGAACCCAAACAGTCTGTCCTTGACAAACGTTGATCATAAACCACCCAGCCTGCTTTTCATATGTAGCATAAAAGTGATCAGCTGGAAATGCTTCCTCGAGGGCATGGCCTTTGCCCTTCCCAGACAGAGCAGGGACACCTTTCAGCAGAGGTCCCAGCACTGCTGCCAAGGAGGCCGTGTGACATTAATTTAGTGCTTATTACCCACAGTTAATTTCAGGGATCAAGTGTGATTAGCAGTATGAAATGTGAAAGCCTCATCCCCTCTCACCCGTGGTGGTGGAGCCACAGGGAGGCAAAACATGACAAATGAGCACTCTGCTAATAAAGACTCTGTGTTGATAAAGACAAGTACAGCCCAGCCCCGGGGAGGGTGGTGGGTGGTTTGTCACAGGCCTGTGCAGAGACAGTTGATGGGGACAACTCAACCCCTCCCCAGAGGTGACTTCAGGCAGCCCCAGGAACAGGTTCTCCAAGCTGCCTGTCTCCACATTAAAGTGGCTTCTCCTGTGGGACACTCTCATTTTCACAGGGCAGAGTCAGAGATGGGGGTGGGATGGCCACTCCAGACAGCATGGTCCAGCCAGGGAAGGTGAATTGGAAAGGGGAGTCACTGCATCCCTCTCTGCTGGCTCCTGAGCCTCAAACATCTCCCTGGGGTGGAGATGTTGGAATTGCCATCTCCAGACAAACAGGACAACCCAAACCCTGTAGCATCAAGGAGCCAGGGATTCCCCTGCCCAGAGGTCTTTTTTTTTTTTTCGCAGGACCCTCCTCACAGTCTTTGCTGTAGGGAGCAGAGTCTGGTGGCTCAGGCACTGATTCCTGGGACACATCCAGAAGATCAGAGGTGATTTTGTGGCTTCCACTGGAGCCCTTTGGTGTGCTTAGCTCCCATGAGGGCTGTGGGTGGCACCAGCAGCTGGTACCTGCCTTTGGGTGGGCACTGAATGACTGAGGCTGAAGGGTTTTGAGGCTGTTCTGGCACCTGAAATCTGAACTTTGGCCCCAGAGCTCCTGCAATGATTTAGGCCATGTGCCAGGCCCTGAGCTGTATTCTGATACCACACTCACACTAGGAACTGGGTCAGTTCCATGGCTTTTCCTGGTTATTATATTACAGCTTAGATAACAGACCTTTTGCAAAGACACTTTTACAGTTGCCTGGTGTGACTCCCTTCCACGTGGAGCAGGGCTTTCACCTTGCAGCATGCATCATTCCTTGCTCCATCCACAGAGCCCTGCTCCCAGAAAGACACCTTCCCATGCCAAGACCTGTGTACCTGCAAAGAGCAGCCCAAGAAAAAAACCTCAGGATAATCTCCTGGCTCCTAGAGGCTCACCTGCATGCTGCTGGGGTGGGTGGTTGCTTGCAACCTGCTGGAATTCCTGGAACAGAGTCACAGCTGGTTTCTCCCAGTGGCTCCTAGGGAAACCCATTTGCATGTGTATAATAGCGAGGCTGGATAAACAGGGATTGCAGTTTTTCTGCCGCTGCTGCTCTTTCCAAGTGGCTGGTTGTCTCTGAAGCCAGTTTATCAGGCAGTGTTGGAAGGGAGTGGCTGGCCTGGGGAGGAAAGTCGATGAAAATCAGGCTTTTCCTAACCCTGGGCAGATGGAAACATGTGCAGTATGAGCTTGGCCCCAGACTGTATTAATCAACCTCTTGGAAATGTCAGCGATACGGATGTTTTTGGAGGAACCTGTGGAAAAAGAGAAAAAGGGTCTTTTTGTTTTGTCTGTTCCAGTTTTTGGGCCCTCCTCCCTGCCATAAAAAAAAAAAAAGTGAAAACTATTCCCTCAATTTTTCATTACTTTGTCGTGTCCACCAAAGTTTTATACCTGGCTCTGAGCCCTCCCCAGCTGAAGACCCCCTCTCCTGTCCTGCACAAGCAAAGGACACTCCAACTCCTAAAGAAACCAGCTGCTTTCCACCTCCACCCACCTCAGGGAGTCGGGGTGGGGGTTACCCCAGTGTGTGGGCTGAGCTGAGCATCACACCAGTTAATGAGCTTTCTCTTTCCTTCCCCAGATTCCAGAGTCACATCCATGTCCCCTCTCCTGCGGCTGGAGCCCACGCAGTGACCAAGAGCCTCCCGTCCTCCCACACAGGACTCTGGGGCAACTTCCACATCCCTTCCTGACACCAGGAGTGGGGGGCACAGCTGGGGCCCCACCGCCAGCACCACACCAGGAGCTCCAAGGGCTACCCAGCCCTATCACTGAGAGTACTGCTTTGCCAAGCTGGGCACAGGGGGCATGGGGATGGCTTGTGGGCTCCTCTGGACCAACAGGGCTGGGGAGATGGAGCTGCATCCCTCGGCAGACATGGCTGGGTAGCCTTTTTGTTACTCAGTTGGGGGGGGGTTAAGAGATATTAATATGTTTTTCTCTAAGGCAGTGGACTTGCCATTGGCAATGCTTGCTGCTTGGGTGACTTGGAAGTGTTTCTTAAAGGGAACAAGGTGAGAGCACCTGGCTCTTCCCATCCTTTGGCCATTTCATGGAGGCAATGGCTATTGAAGTATTAAAACATAGGAGCTTAGGATGGCTGCCAGCAGCACCAGGTACCGTGACAAAACAGGGCAGATGCCTTTTGGTTTGTACTTTGGGCCTTTTAAATTTTCCCCCCCTCCTTTCCTGGCTGCTGTGATTTGGTCAGAGGCCGGGTAGCTCCCCACACACAGCTGCTGGGAAGAGCAGAGGGCTCTGTGAGTGTGCCAAGGCAGCAGCACTGCTGCCGAGATATTCCCCAGATAAAGCCCCTGCATGCTCAGAGCCGGTCTGCTGAGCCTCCCTGCGCTTGGGTGAGGCTCTCATTAGCAAAGGGGCAGAGAAGGGGGTGCAGTAGGGAACGCTTGTGCCTTGGGAAGGGGCACCTTGGCTCCAGCAAGGCCTCGGAGGGAGAGCAAGAGGGTCAGGAGCATTGCAGAGTGGGCTGGGGAGGGATCCCCCTCCTTCCTGCTGCACCCCACATCCTGGCTTCCCCTTGGAGAGATGTGAGCATTTCTGACTGCGTGCTGCCTGCCAGCGGTCGGGCTGAGGCTGCCCCAGGTTATCCATGCACGCTGGCTGCCAACTGTGTTTGGGATTATGCATCCAGGAGCTGTCAGCCTGAGCCATTCCTCAGTTTTGCTGTGGAGGAAGGCACGTGGATTTCAGCTGTCAGTACAGGGATGCAGCTCCTGACTGGCCTCTCTGGGGCTGGCCACTGCCGAGAACTGCTCCTGCACTGCCCCAGCATCCTGCTTCCCTGCACAGCAGATCTCCAGATTCTCCAGGCTCATCTCTTTCCCCTGGATGAGGCTGGGCTGTAGCCTGGCCAGCTGAATGATGCAATGCCATGAAAAGCCTTGACACAGCTTCAAACAGCAAAGGTCTTTTCGGAGCAGCGGGTGCCCGTCGCTGCCGGGAAGAACCCACGCTCTGCACAGCCAGTCTGTGATGTGCTGGATGACGTTTATTTACATCTCCTAGTCTTCTTCTTTTTTTTTTTTTCCCCCTTCAGCTGCTTGTGAACTTTAATAAAAATGATGATCTGGGAAACAGTTTGTGTGTTTTTCACAGGAGCCTTCATTCTTAAGTAAGTTGGATTTAGGTCTAATAACAGGGCCGAGGACTAATAACAGGGTTGGCACTTCATGGGGTGGTTCACAAACAGCCTCCAAAGCAAACCAGCTCAGCTGTAATTATTATTGCTTCAGTGCTTGGGAAACTGAGGCACGGTGTCAAGTGTCTTGTCCAAGGTTAATGGTAGACCTGGGAACAAAGTCCAGGACTCCTCATGACCTGAGGACGTCATGGGCTCTCTGTTCCACAGCTGCTCTCACTCAGCTCGTCCATGCCACGATTTCAGGAGAACTTGCAAGTCTGCAGTGCTAATAACACCTGCCAAATAGGTTGAGGGGCCCAGCACAGACACAGCCATACTCCTGCAGGGAAAGCCAGTCATTTCTAAGGAAGACAAGAAGAATTCATGCTTCTGTTTTCCTTATTTGCCTTCTCTTGGCTGCTGCAGCTCCCAAGAAAGGGGCCTATTGACAATAGAGATGGGCTTTCCAGCTGGAGCTCCTGTCGACACTTCTCTTCCATGTGCATCTCTCCCCATCCCGGAGGAGCTCCCAGAGGCACAGGGAGATCCAGCCCTGCTCTGGGAACACTCTGGGAGGGTTTTCCCTCCCTTCAAGACCAGCAACTCCAGCTGTGCTCCAGCTGGGACTGTGGGAGCATTGCTCAGAGCAGCAAATTGGCACCAGGCAAATTTGTATTTGCCTCATCCTCTGGTAGCAGGGGCTGTTGGGCTTGGGAAGCAGAACTTCCTACGGGTGTTATACAGGGCCTCAAAGGGATTTGGAGCCTGAATTTCTGAGCTACAAAGGAGACAGGGAACCTGTCCCCTTGCCTGCAGGAGCTGGGTGGGCAGCAGCATTAGCTGACATGAGCTGGGTAGATATGAGTAAGGCTCCATAGAAAAAGCTCATTAAAGACCTCATTGGGAAACCAATTCAGGGTAGAAATCAGTGTTTGATGAGCAGGAAAAAGGGGGAAAGAGGAGGAGGGGATGTGAATGAAATCCCCTATAGTTTTGTTGATTCAGGTTTTATATGGGACTCTGGGACTTTAAATAGCAGCTGGGGGGGCTTTGCAATAGGCTTGCTTTGATATGAGCCATGCAGAGACCTGCTCTTTTGTATTTATTCTGGAGCTTGCCTGAGAGACAATTCAAAAGCAATCAGCAGCTGCTGTGACAGCAGCAACCTGTTGCTATGGAATTAAATGTAATGAGAAATACAAAGGTTTCTTGGTTAGCAGCAAGAGAATAAGAGGGGAGCAGGAGATAGAAGTGGATGTAACAGAAAAAAAGCTACAGCCAGAGTGGGGCTGGCATTTAAATGGGAGGTACAGGGGTAGAAATGTAAATGTGATTTGTTTTCCTTTTCTAAAAGAGCTTTTTCACCATCTCAGCAGGTCAGGCTCAGCTTTGTCTGGGAGTGAGCACTTGGGAAAGAGTCCTGTCTGGGGGTGTTACTGGAGTTGTGTGTTCCCAGGCTCCTGGGAAACAAGCCTACACTTTATAGCCAGCCCTCGCTGTGGGGTGTCAGGAGCTCAGACATCTTCCCCAAGAAGTGCCAGGAGCTTGACATGGAGATCCCTGGAGGAGCAGGGGGGGCTCGTCCCACATCTTGCTTGTTTTGCAGGGCCCAGTCTTACAGAACTAAGGCAGGATACAGCTCCTTTCCTCCCACCCTTTGGCCCTGGCTGGAGCCTGCCCATGAGTTCTCCTCACCTCAGTTCCCCAGCTCAGTAACAGGGTGCTTCTCACTCCAAAAAACACTTGGGAGGAGAGGGCAGGGAGATGCTGGGAGGTGGAACCAGGCAGGCAGCTGGCATGATCAGACCTCCATCCCCAGGGCCTGAGCATGCCAAACATCCCTGGATGCAAAAGGCTGGTACTCCTCTATGTCTTCTTTAAATGAAACTCATAGTGCCTTATTGGGTTTTAAATATGCATTTTCCCAGCCTGACCCCAGCTGCCCTTGAAATAATACTGCTTTGCAGTGAAGCCCTGCAGGGAATTATCATCTGAGCCCACTCCCTTTGTCATGAGAGTCAATTAAAAGCAGAGTAGCTGGTGATTTAATAGCTCTGGTGTCTGAGGGAGACCCACATCCATCCAGAGGCTGACTCTGGCATTTAAACACATAATTGGAGAAGAGAAGCACTTTTTTCCCAGCTATCCAACATGTTTTCAAACTCATCCATGTCCATACAGAGCACTAACTCCTCGTGTCCATGGCTTGTCATCTTCTCCTGCACATTAATTAACGGCCCAGCATTGTGCATTCTCCCTGCAGTATATTCCACGTGGAAGTGTTTTCCTGTTTCCCCATGCACCTTTTCCCTTGGGGTAAACCCAACAGGTTTTAATCTCTGAAGATGGTCCAGGCTCACAAAATGCCGTGCATGGAAATGCTGCTCTGTAAGCAGTGTTTGAATTAAGCTTGCATGAGCAGGAGAAACCTTTGCCCCCAGCTCCCCACAACCAGCTGGGAATCTAACGGGGCCCAATCCCTCCTCCAGTGCAGAGCAAGAGCCCAGTGCCCTGCAGGCACAGGCAGCAGTGCTGGGGGCCCCCAAGGTGGGAATGAATAGCCAAGGCTGAGCTCATTTATTCTCCCTTCCTCACAGTCTCTCTTTTCTTTCCATTTCACCACCTCCTTATTTAACATCCTCGGCTGTTGTGCAGAACCATCACCCTGTTTTGCAGCACTGTGACCTACTTCGCCGCAACGTCCCGACTTCCTCACTGAAACTGCGAGCTCGGAGCCCACCCAGTCCATTCAGTGTTTCTCAGCTGAATAACAGATCCAATTAGGTGGAAAAAGCCTGGCTTTTCATGCTGTCAGTGCCTGGACATCTCACTTCCCGCTCCCCAGCACACGCTGCATCGCTGAGGGCCGAGGCTCACAGACAGGGGCCCCTCTGTGTCTGCGTGTCCCCTGCCACATGGAGCTGGGGGAAGGGTTCAAGAAGACTGATCCTGGTTACTGAACCTGTCCTTTCATTCTTCCTGACACTCTCTGAGCACTGCAGAGCTCAGGAATCAAGTAATTTGCGGGTTTTCAGTTCTGTCTCTCTTGGGAAGGTCTCCTTTCCCAGCAGAGGCTGGGGAGCACAGTCCATCACCAGGCCAGGGTGGCACAATTTCTTATGAAGAAACACTTAAAACCAGAACGTGATTTAATGACTGACAGGAAGACCTGTCTCTCACTCCTGGCAAAATAACTATCACCAGTCCTGTGGATTTATCCCAAGCAAACATTTTAATTCTGCTTTTTGCTGCTGCCACCGCAGCAAGGTTTCCTTCTCCCTGCAGCCCCAGCAGGCAGCCAGTCCCGCTGGCTGGCTCTGCTCCATCATGGGGGATAGCTGGTCGTTAACAGGGATGAGTAGAAACCAAACAAGGAGAAAAAAAAAAAACCTAAGGGCCACCAGGAAAAGCCCTTTTGCTTTCTACCTTCTCTGGCCGGGTGGGATGGACGGCCATCCCCTCGCCCCGGAGGCGAGGCCCGGCCAGCAGCACCGGGGCCCGCTTGGCTCCCCGGCAGGTGCAGGGTAAACACCCTTCGCTCCATTTCTGGGTCACGTCTGGAGGAATTACACACACACACACGCACGCACAAACGGGAGCTGCTTCCCCCGTGGCTGCTTCCCAGCACCCGGCGGAGCTCCCGCTGCCTCCGGGCCCCTCAGCCCACGCCGCCGCCCCGCCGGGACCGCGGCTGCTCCCGGCCTTCCCACAGGGCTTTTGCTAATGACTCACCGCTCCTGCTCGGCTCCAATTAGGCTCAGGTCTAATTAGGCTCACTGGAAAGATGCGGCTGGTGAGAAGCAGCCCTTTGGTGAGAGGAAAGGGGAAAGAAAGAGCATCTGGAGGGTGCCGGAGGGAGAGACGCAGGGCGTGCTCAGGGGTCAGGGGGGATTGGGAATCGCCAGCTGAGCTGTGTCTGTGCAGGGATGGACCATAAAGGGAGGAGAGCAAAGGGACTGAGAACCAGTCCCCTCTGTAGTGACAGACAGACAGACAGAGGAGTTCCAGTGTGCAGGGAGAGTGGGGCTGGGGCAGCCCTGAACCTGCACCCCTTGAAACACAGGCTCTGGAGCAAAGCCTGGTTTGGGGGAGATTCGAGAGGTGTGAAGGCAGCTTTAGGGGAGACACAAGGGACACCCACTGTCTGCCCGTCCCTGTGAGAGCTGGGGGTGCTCATATCAGTTGCTAGTATCAAATATTATTTTCTACTTAATTTTCACACGGTTCAACCTCCTAAAAATCAAGACATTTACCGTATTTAACATTCCTGTGGCAAATTAACAAGCCCCAGGTGCCTTCAATGGCAAAGGTAAGTCATTACTTTACCATTCACCTTGTATCTGATCACAAGGTATCTCACTCACTCACTGCACTAATTAGGGTTTTGCCTTTCCTTCTCTTAATAAACCCTCCATGAATGAGTGGCCTGTCTGCAAGCCCCAGCCCAGCTTGCACCTGTGTCCTCCCAGACCTCCAGTTTCTCTCCCTGAAGGCAGTGCCAGGACTGAACCCAGCAAGGGCAAGGAAGGGGAAATGCAGATAATGCAAATGTTTCAGGTATCACTAAGCCGTATTTCCAAAGAGCCTCTCCTGTGCCTGTCAATGCTCCTTTTAGAGGCTCATTCTATTCTAAGGATCCTGTAGGACCCCTTTTAAGTCAATGTGCCAGTGAAAATCCAACCACATCCAACAAAGCCACAGGGATATTTTGTTCTAACTTACGGAGTCAAGGAAAGGCTGGGCAAGAAAACTGGGATGCTCAGAAACCCATGACTCTTTCTTGGGACCATCTAAATTGATTGATCCCTGTGGTCTGGAGAGAACATCCATTTCATTGTCTTAGCTGTGCCTTAGTGGCTCAGAGCATGGAAATTGTGAGCACATGAAATTGTGGAAAGCTGGTTAAGGATAGTCAAATTAATATATGGAGGTGTCCTGGAGCAGCAGGGCCCTTTGCTTCCTCCTCTGCCAAAGGCAATTTGTATTGCCTGCCCAGGCTTCCCCCTGGCCAGTGGAAACAGGGGGGTTTGGAGTGCACCCTGCAGGACCAGAGAAGCTCAGGGTACTCTGCAATCCAGCCTTTTCCTATAGGGAGCTGGATTCAGAAAGGATTTGATTTTCTCCATGTGGTTTGCCATCAGTAAATGTGCTGTCCCATCTCCCGTGACCAATGCCTGTTGTATCAGAGCAGTATCTCCCTTTCCCAGCAGCTGCAGCAGCTGTGGTTTTACTGCAGCCATGCAAAGGCTGGGGGTGCCCCAGGGGGTGCTTCTGTCAGGCATCCAGGTTGCAGAGCCAAGAGGGGCCACAGGAAAACGTGTTTTTAAAAGCCATACCCAGGAGCCGACAGTTTCGGTGAAGGCTTCTATTCAACTTCAGTAAATAGGTGAGCTGGGACGCCTGGGAATGCAAATAAAACCAGGACTACTGAGCAGCCGTCGAGATAAAGGAACCCTTTCATCTCCTGTCTCACACCCAGGGGTTGCCTGTTTTGGAGCAAGTGCTGCGTGACAGGGTGTGGGTTCAGGTACACTGATGTGACTCAGGCTTTCAGAACAGCATGTGCAACACAGCTGAGAGGAGGGGAAAAACACCAGGCAGTGAGTGTGCACTGCTGCCTAACGGGGGCTGGCGTTCCCTGAGGAACACCACAACACCCCAGGCAGCTGACAGCCCAAAGCTTTGATCAGTATTTGATTTTTGGGGCTGTCTTGTGCCTGGTCAGTTCCTGGACTCAATGCTCTTTGTGAGTCTCTTCCAACTCAGGGTATTCTGATTCCATGAATACATATCTGATTCTCCCCAAGCAATCCTTTGTCCTTCCCAGTGGTACCTCTGAAATCAAGTGGAGTAACAATGGAAATGAAGCAATTCCTCTGCCTCAAAATCAATACACAGGGGGTGAAGGGTGCAGGTCTCCTGCTTCTCCTGCCTGGGGAGAGGATGCTGGAGTCCTGTGCAGGACTGGCAGTACAGGGCCAGCCAGTGATCACTTCTGTGATCCAGCAGAAAGTGGTTGTGGGGAATTGATCCAGCCATTGTGGTCCGCTGTGACTTCTCATCGTCATGGCTCTGTACTTCTGGCACCCTCTCCTGCCTGGACTGATGCCTGCAGGCACTGGGAACACCATGTACCTTATCATGGAATCACAGAATAGTTTGGGTTGGAAGGGACCTTAAAGATCCTTTTTCCACCGCCCCTGCCACAGGCAAGGAATTTTCCACTATCCCAGGTTGCTCCAAGTGTCTGACCTGGCTTTGAACACTTCCAGGGATGGGACATCCACAGCTTCTCTGGGCAAGCTGTTCCAGTGCCTCTCCACCCTGACAAGGAAGACTTTTCTTCCTTACCTGGGCTCCCCAGGGGAGACCTGGAAACTGGGTACAGCATTTCTGATGGGTCTCTTCTCACAGGAGATGTGGCAACACCTAACCCACAGAGCAACGTGGAGCCTGTCCTGTGATGAGATGCAGCATCTCTGGTTCTCTAAGCCAACAGAAGCAAAAACCTCTGTGCCTAGGATGTGTCAAAGACCCAAGCTGTGTTAGGGGCTTACAGGAACTCTGTGCCCTCAGGCAGCACACAGAGCCCCCAGACTCCCATTAATCTACCATGGGGCTGAAGAGACAGAGAGAACAGCTGTGGCACTTGCCCTTCTTGTACAAGGATGAAAAACCCTGTGGGGTGGGGGCAGAAAAACCCAAGAAATATCACACAGCCATTTGTCCTTCAGTAAAATGCAAATCTTGTAAGAGGAAAAGAAATTAGAGTCCAGTGGGTTCAAACTGCAATGGAGATGATAAAGGCAATGCAAACATTTGATTACATGTAGAGGTTAGGGCTCTTCGTTCAGCCTTGGTGCAAAAAAGTCATCAGCAAAAATACCAAAGGTGTGGGAATAAACCAGGCAGAAAACTCAGACTTAAAATTAAATTTATTTAGAGGAAGAATGGCTTTACAAGAGGTTGATACTGATAACTAAAAAGGAAGATAAATAAAAGCTTGTTACAAAACCTAATGTTTCTGGCAAGTTACAGGAGAACTGAAGAATTTTACAGTCAATTTTTACATAATTACAAATTAACATACAGCAATTAGGTTTTACCCTCTTCTTTAAAAATCATTTTTTCCCAAACTTTTTTCCTTATGGGTTCAACATGAAAATGCAAAGCTTTGTGGTTTTTTTTTCCTTTACATTTTTTTTAATAAGAAACAAACCAAAAGCAGAGGTATATCAGGTTATTATAATACACCTCAATGTTCTGAGAATTACTCAAGTGCATTCCATATTAGTACAAAATAAACACCAGGCTAAACTTTAACCATAGGCGAACTGAACCGGACATAGATTTTTATTTATTTTTTTTTTTGAGTCAGTGTTTAATATTGATAAAGAAAATAGTAGGATTACTTTAGAGCATGGAAAAGATGGATACCTATAGACAGCTTAAATACATACAAAGCTCATAGCTGTATGCAAAGCAGTGGATGTTCTCCTGTTCCCCCCTCCCCCCAAGCAGTGGAAGCTGAATTATATCTGGGCAAAGCATCAGTGTCAGTGAAATGCATGTGGAAGGAAAGGGCACAGAGCCCTGGAAAGGCTGGTGGGAAGGGAGCTGGCATTACACTTCTCATGACAGAAGAGCACAAGGTGTAGGAGATTCGGCCAGTTCAGCTCGCCTATATTTAAAAATTAGCTGTGTCACCAATGGAGAATCGTGGATTGCTGCCCCTTCTGACAAATGAAGCAAGAGTTATGAGCAACAAGGGAGGTGTTTTATTTAAAAGGATGCCCTAAATCATTACAAATTCCCAAACCTGGCCAGCAGGCAAAATAATTTTCAGAGTTCTGGTTCACAAGGAATGTTTAGTGGGATTTTAGCAGATACTCTCCTGCGTCCCCTGCCCAGTCCTCCCTTGCTCCATGCCATATATATCCTAGACAGCTTCCTTGGGATTTGGCACCTGAAGAACCTCTTCTGACTAGGTGGCATGTGGAAGGACTGCAATTGGGTGTTTCAGCAACAGCTGAGAGATTTCCTAGTGACTCAAGGAAGGTGCAAAAGTGATTGGACTCTCTGGATGCAAATCCACACAAGCTGATGGCATTGTTGTGCTGCCCAGCACTGTCACACCTCCAGAGGGCAGAGCCCACCCCCAGTGGGGATGACAGCTCCTGTCCCAGGGAGGGCACCTGGGAGGTGTCCCAGTGGCCTGGACAGTGAATACCTTGGTGCATGGAAAGGGCCTCACTTGTTTGGATGCATCCCCTCACATCTCCTTCACTCTGAGTTTTTCCAAGGAAAAGGAGATGGAGGGGAAACCACTGGCAGGGCTGCTTCCCTACCTGCTGTGAGGAAGGTGATGGTGAAGCTGACATGGGCTCTCCTGGGGGATGTACCTGAGCCAACAGAAGCCACTTCTCTTGTCCTGCCACTTAACCTATCTGCAGTGGGACTGTAGTCAGACTCACACCCACTTAGGTCTAAAAATGATACAAAAAGCTTGGCCTTTCCTCCCCTCCTGGGGAAAAGCCAAACCAAACCAGGAACACGCCTGCTTGAAGCTCTGATTTTGCTGGGGATACAGAGGCAGAAGCAATAGCAAAACTGATTGTCTCCAAATAACCGTAATTAAAAGGGGCAAGACCAGTTCCATTTAAAGTGCTTTATGGCATCAAACTGACATCAAGTTATGTGTTGAGATGATCACTTCATTTAAGAGAATCTAAGGCCAAGCCCACACAACCCCATTGAGTCTCCCACCCTTTGCTACAGCTGCTCTCTGCTGCTGGGTATTCTGGCACTCCTAGCCAACACTGGCCACTTCTGCACTTGTCTGAGCCCACACTCTCACTTTCCCTGGACACTGAAACCCCTCCTGTTGGGCAGTGGCAAAGAGCAAGCCAAGAAAAGCCCAAGAAAATCAAATCTGATTTCTGCCCTCCATGAAAGACCAGAACAAACAGCTCCAAGAGCCCTCACAGGATCCTCTTCTCCAACAACACCGGCTTCAAACAGGTGTTTTTGAACCTACTCTGAGTCCCAGGAACCTAATGCAAAACAGGGTGTTTTGGGTGCTCCAAATGGGATCAAGGGACTGGCTCTGGGAAGTAGCAACAGTCTGGGCTGAAGAAATAACAAAGTGCAGGATGGATGCCAGGCATGAACTGGAGCAAATGCAATTTTAAGGCCAGGAAGAGGAAAGGTTTTGGTGCTGCCAAGCTGGGACCACACTGCAGCAGACAATGCTAGACAACCTTCAGGGATCAGAGCAGGAACCTGACTCTAGGAACCTATGCCAAGGCTTTCCAAAGAAAACCTGAGATGGGAAAAATAAAAGGCTAAAGAGATAAAAACAAGCCCTCACCTTCCTAAAGGTGAAAGAAGGAGGAAGCAGTGTGGGAGGAAAGGCCTCATTCCAAAAAAGTGAATCATACAGCAGCAGACATCTTCCAGGGACAAAGGTCTGTCCACCAGAATTTAGGACACAAACAGCTTTGATACACAGGATTTCTGGTCAGTGTATTTCTGACTCACACGTGTGTTTTCTGTCAAGGAGCCACAGGGACCTTGGGAGATCACTCAGCCAATAGTATTTACACTTCAAGCACTGAATGCTCGTTTTGATTTGCACAGGTCAGGAGAGATGGTGAAGCCAGGCAGACTCAGTGCTGCTGCCCTGGGTCACACACCTGCCTCTTGGTGCCCTTCTCAGAGCCATGGGACATTGCTGTGCTGTGAATACAGCATGTGCTGGGACTGGGGAAAAGATAAATTGAAAGGTTCATAGTGGCAAAGGCTGCTCCAGACTGAGGGGAACTCAGAAGTACCAGTGCCCTGATCTCTGCTCACACAACAGTAGATGAGCCATGCATTGCTTTGGTTTCCAAAAATTTCAGCTTGGCACATTGGTGTTTGCAGATGTATCAACAGCAGGGCAGAAGTTACTTTCTGAAGATGGTGGTTCTCTTAATAAAACAGTAACACCACACCACCAGCACGTGCCTCCTTCAGCTCCCCTCGGGTCCAGGAGAGCAACTAAAACCTCACATCACTGCAAGGCACTCCATGCTTTGCTTCTTCCTTTGCCTCCAAAAGGAGTGAGAAAACCTAACCAAACTGTTTAAACAAGGAAACTAATTGACAGGAGGAGCCTTGTCTGAAGTCACTGTCTTTTTCCAGACTTTTTTAGCCTGAAGATGCTCTGCCTTGAAGAAAGCTCTCAGCTGAAATTTGTGTGACTCTGGGCATGGAATGAGCTGCAAAGCAGCACTGCCCAACCCCATGGTTTGTAGGAAAGAGGGAGATGAGAACATTTGGTTTACCAATCTTTTGGTAAGAAAACAAAACAAATAAACAAACAAAAAAATAAAGGGGGGGAGGAGAGAAAAAAACCCTCAAACTATTCCTCAAACTAAAGCAAAAGTAAAAAGAAATAAAAAAATAAAAACCAAGTAAACTTTCTTAAAAAAATTCTTTCAGATAAAATGAAAGATAAATATTTTTGCAAGCCCGGCTTGCAATTAAGAACAAGCACCAAAAAATATTAAAAAAACAAAAAAACCAAAATAGAAATAAGTCTCAACCCTTTTTCCTTTCTTTTTTTTTCTCTTTTTGAGTTTTAATAGTGTAGAGAGCTTCCAAAGCAAGCAGGGTTCCTGCACCAAGACAGCCCAGCCCAAGCATCCACCTCACCAACAATGCTGCTGATACTCATCAGCACTAACTCTGAGAACTCCTGTGGGTCACCAGCTCATGACAAGCCTGAGAGCAAACTGAAATCAAACAATAGGACAAGAAGAGAAATTATTTGTTATTTCAAAGAAAAAAAAAACTGGTAGGAAAGGAAATGCACCTGACAGCTTCAAACTCTTGAGCAAAACCTTGACCTATTTTGAAGCTGGTAACCATTTACAAATCCACTCGGGTAATTCTCCTGACAGGGTTTGGAAGAAAGGTGATTTTTGAGAAATGTGTGTCTCGTTGCATTTCTCCTCCCCCACTGAACACATCCCTGTATTCCACAACTCTACAGACACCCCACAGCCAGCACAGCAAGGGCTGTCCTTGCACCTGCCTGTTCTGCACGGACACTGCATCCCAGAGGCCATGGGGACAGGACTCTGGACCTGTCCCACAGGGGGTTTGTCCATCAGAACCTTTTTCTCCCCAGAAAAGGTTCCTATGTGCCCGGTATTGCACAGCCACAGGGATAGGACCCATCTCCTTGGAGCCTGCCCTGCTGCCCAGCCATGTCTCACTGACCTGCTCAGACACTGCTGCTCTCACTCTGCCTCAGAAACGAGCAGGGCAGGTGAGAAAATCCAGAGAAACAGAAGCACCAACTGTAGCACAAAAAGGAAGCTAAGAAAAAAACAAAGATCCCTAAAAGCAGATTTATCCACCCCCCACCTCAGTCATTAGGCTTGTATGGGGATGTCAGATGCAAGTGGAGAGCTCTATTCCAGCTAAAAACATACCTTTACTTCGGGGATGGGAGGGAGTGAGCTGGAGCTCAAAGAGATTGTGTAAAAAAAATGTTGCTTACTGTTGTTTCCATTTGAACTCTGTTCTGGCTCCCTGGGATTGCCTTACCAGCCTACCAAAATTCTCTTTTCTGTGCCATTTCAAATATACCCAGCAATCTTCTGCTTGACTCTGGACACAGTTTGACATTTGATTCCTCTGCCCCACAGAAATCGTTCAGAATGATTTAAAATTTTAATTTGTATCCTCTGAGTTGTTGCTTCTGAATGCTGTTACTGCTTCCTGGTGTAAGGTACCTTTCTGGAACCAAGCCGCCCCTGTCCCATGAGCACAGAAGGGGTGTGCACTGTGTTACAGTCAGAGCAATAAGGGCAAGATATTTAATATCTACACACTTCCTGAAAGTCCTCAGGTATCATCTGTCCCCATGGGTGGACCTTGGCTGTAGGGACTGTAAGCATATCCCAGTGGATACATAGATACATACAGTGTATCTATATATGCCAGTGTGTACGCACCATTTGTAGAGTCCTAATCTTTTGCTAAATGCTTGGTTTTGGTTCTTTTCCCCAGAAAAGGGGAATTTGAAGGCACAGACCCCTTAAGGCTACATTCTCTCACCCTTTAGCAGTCAGAAGAGACAGGCAACATCTGTCCCAATCTATCTGACCCCAGGTTTGCACAGGGAGATGGTCCTGTGTGCCACACAGGCACAGCCTCTGCAGGGAGAATTCACCTAAAACCACAGGAGAGAGGCCCCTTTCCAGCACTTAGCAGACTTCAGAACATGTTTTATTTAAAACCTCCAGATGCTGGTCCAGCGCAGGCAGCAGCCACGGGCTGTGTCACAGGCAGGGAGATGTCCATGGAGCCAATGCCACTGGAACAGTCCATGCTCAGCAGAAGATCTCCTCACCCTCTGGAGGTGCTTCTGACGAGTGAGAATCTGTAACACCAAAAAACATCATGTGGGAATCACTGAGGGAACACAGGGACACAGCAGGCAGAGCAGGGCTTTGTGTGCACAGAAACCCCAGAAAAGGATCCACCTTAAAAGACACTCAGTTCCCTGATGAGCTACCATGAAATTACACCTTGTAGTGGGTGAAATTTCCTGTGCACAAGCTGGGAAACATCAGTGAGCTAGCATGAATGAAACGGGTCATCTGAGGGCATGTGATCAGATTTCATGTGGGTCAGAGGTTTGAGGTGCAGCTCTGAGTCCTAAGGGGATGCAAAACTACCAGACAAAAAAAAAGGCTGTATGTTTTTGTTTCAGATCAAGAGACAAAACAGACCAGCTTGAGGGGAAGGGAGAGGCCACTAGAAGGCTCGTGGGTATCACTTCCAAACTGCCACAGAGCTGAAGCAGACATCAGTGCCTCAGGAGCTGCACCAGCCAGGAGCATCCCAGCAGCAGCTCCTTCTCAAAGCACTGACACTGAGGCAGAACATTTTCCTCCTTGAACCACAGAATCCAGCCCATGGAGGCTGCTCAGGATGGGATGGGATGGGAAGAAACAATGAGAAGAATGTGTGTCCCTCTGACAACCCCAGGGGCTGCAGAAAAACCCAGGGAAGATCATTTCAAGCTGGGAAGTCCACTCAGCACAGCTGCTCTTCCCCATCCCTGTGTCACCATCCTCATTTCAAGCCATATTTTGTGGCTCCCACAAGTTTGCTGGCTGAAGGAAAACAGCCATCTTACCAACCCTGTGAGCTCCCCTGACACTCACCAGCCTGCTGGGAGCGATGTCCCCTGCCCTTTTTCTTCTTTTCCTTCTTCTCCTTTGGTTTGGCTAAACTGAAGAGGCGAGTAGGCATCTGGGTCTGTTCCTCAGCTGCCTTGTTAGTCTGGTTTGTTGTGCTAAGCAAATGGAAAGTGCTTTTCTCTTTGTGTGTCCTTGAAAGACTGTTCCTTTTGGGGGAGACAGACAGTTCTGCATCAAAGTGCCCTTGTTTAGGAAGGGAAGGGTTCTTCTGCATGGAGGATTCATCAGTGCTGGACTGGGAGGAGACTCTTGCAAGTTTCTCGTGTAGATTTGAAACCTAGAAAGGAAAAGTGTTTCATGAAAGAGGAACATGGAGAGAAAAGGTGTGTCCCAGACCACTCACTGAGGTTGTTCTTGTGAACATCCAGCCCATTCACCAGGTAAAACATGGTCCCCATCCAGGCAAAGTAAAGAGAGAAAAGCCCTCTCTGTTCAAGATGAAAAAACGAGGCATACAAAGAGTAACACTCCACTATCTTTTGCTCCTACATGTACTCTGCTATGTATCAACAAGCCAAGGGCAAATATTCTCTAAGATCTCAATAGCAAGACTCACCCTGCATGGTTTGCACACACAGATGGTGGCAGGAGGCCAAGGAGCAGCGTGTCTCTCAGGGAAGGCAACGCCAGCACACGGCACGGGAGCACCATGTGTCAAAGGAAACCTTCCCAAGCAAAAGATGAAAGCAAAAGCATTTTTCCTGATTTTTTTTTTTCCTAACGGCTGTCTCAGGATGTAATTGAGCTTGCACATTCAAAGGGAAGATCAAAACAAGCCCAACAAAGCTCGATTGAACCCTCTATTAATAGCTCTGCAATGTCAGTCAGATACCTGTCTTGAGAAGGTGCTTCCTTCTCCTAAATCTCTTAGGCCTTGCAGGCATTTTACCTCTCAGCCTCTCTCACAGCATCCATGCCCCTTGTCTACAAGTGCTTGGAGCTGGAACAGCTTCACTGGCTGCTTGGAAAACTTCTGGCTTGATCAGGGCCAGGTGGGAGGGAGCAGGACCTCCTTTGGTGAGTAGCTTTTCAGAGCTCACTGCTCAGTGCCACAATTAGGCCGTTCAGGCATCCAAAATCATTCCCATTCTGCCATCCAACATTTATAAACTAACTCTGCTACAGCTCTGCTTAGCAAACTACAATAAGAATTAGTGAGTTACAAACAAACAAATGATCAACAGGCCTAAGGATTAAATTCAGTCCATGTTTTCCCAAAGGTGCTTGCTCTCCTCAGTCAGACTGCTGAACAGTTGTAAAGGAATAATCCTTAGCTTACTGAAAAATGCCCAAACCAGGATCTGTGTGAGGGTATTAATTTGTGGTTGTGAGCAGTCAGACACCAGAAACCTCCTTCAGTAGAGCTGGGGACCTTTGCTTACTGAGCCACAACTGAACTGCAGGTGCTTGGTCTTTTCAGGACAGGGACAGTACCATCTCTTTGCTGGATATTGAGAATGCTTTTGGAGATGGATGTCAGCATGTGAACAGCCTTGCCCTGCAGTTCTCAGCCTCCCAAGTGGTTTTTGTGACAGCTGGAGGCTGCAGGTTACCTACAACACTCAGGCTGTTTCTGCAAAGGATGTCCCCTCTGCCTGACTGCTCCCCAGAGCTCAGCCCTTGGGTGAAGGCCAGCACCAGGCAGTGTCAACCCCCTGGGAGCCTGCCACCTTCTCTCTGCCATCCCCCAACACACACACAGGGAAGTGGGCAGAGCTCAGGCACCCCCAATACACCACGAAGCACCAATACTGGCAGTGCCTCAGCAGCTCCAGAGGTGCAAAAAGCACAGCACTGCACATCACATGCAAGGGCCAGCTGTAAATCCCAGTCCCCACACGTCTGGGGCTGGGCTGTGTGCTCTGTGCAGTTCACCCAGGAGCTCCCTGCAGGGATCAGCCTCGCTGGGAGCCTGGCTGCTGGCCTCCCTTACCTGGTTGTGGTCGGGCTCCTGCCGCATTTGAGCGAATCGCTCCAGGTCCTGCTTCAGCTGCACCTTCTCCCTCTCCAGCTGCTTCTGGGCCGTGCGGAGCCTCTCCAGGTCGAGCTGATAGGCCGCCTTCTTCACCTGCAGCTCCTCCCGCTCGCGCTCCAGCTCCTGCCTCAGCCTCTGCACCTGCTCCTCGCGCTGGGCCACCTCGGCCTCGTGCTCCGCCAGCTCCTTCTCCCGGACCTCCCACTCCTTCTCCCTCCTCCTCCTCTCCTCCTGGTGCTGCGCCTGCTGCTTCTTCAGGTTGGCCAGCTCCTGGCGCTGCTTCTCTAGGTTGCGCTGCTTCTCCTGCTCCAGCAGCGAGGAGGGCCGGAAGAAGCCGCGGCTCAGGGCCCTCTCGCTCAGAGCCAGCTTCTGGTCCTCGATGTAGGTGTCCTGCTGCAGCACCACGCCCTGGGGGAGAGGAGGCACACACCACTGCAGCATCCTTTCTGTGAGACAGGCCCATCCCTGAAAACCTCAGGGTGCTGCACTGAACCCCTTCTTCTCCCACCAAACCTGCAGCTCAGCACTGCTGCCTGGTGACCAGAGCATGCTGGTAAAGCACCTCCCCCAGAACTTCCCAAATTCAGGCCAGCACTGGTTCCCTTCGGCAGCAGCTCATTCCCACAGCCTGCAGGCCTGCCCTGGGCTGTCCTGCCATGCAGGGTTGTGACACGAGAAGAGGAGGCAAGGGGCAAAGCACGACTGGCAGCTCAGGCAAGCAGTGTGTGGGAGCAGCATGAGGGGCTAAGCCTACCTGCAAAGCACTGAGCAGCTTATGGAGGCTGGTAATGGTTTGGAGGACCTGCTGCAATAAAAAAGAAGCGTTGCTGTTAGATCTCACTGGGTGCTGGGTATGTGGACAGCACCCTCTCTTGCTCTGTGTCTGATAAGCTGCACAGCCATCCCTATGCACCCTGCTTTTCCTCACTCTTGCCTTGCAATGACTGCACCAATCCCCAGTACACCAATGCATCCCTTCAACATCTCCCAAAAGTGCCTGGCATCACCTTCCTCCCTTCCCTAGCTGTCACTGCAGCAGAGGGAGGAACACCTACAGAGGCACCTCCTGGCACAGAGCTCATGGGAAGTCCTGGGTTGTCTCTGCAAACCATTTCCCACATCAGCTTGCTCAAGAACAAGCTGAGTAACTGAGATGAAGCCCACAAGTTCACTTAAAAATTTCAGGAAAAAAATTTCAAGGGGTGGATAAAAAAAGCAGTCTTTAAATGGATGTGGACTATTTGTACCCTTGTCCCCCAGCTGACCCATATAGGATCCACTGCCACCAGGCAGAAAAGCTGTTCTACAGCAGGCACACAAGTGCAGCAGGTGTGTTCTTGAAGGCTTTCTGAAAATTCAGAAATGCAAGCACCTCATGCATCATTACAGAGCAAGCTACCTAAATTTAGTCTAGCTAAAAATTTCTCTGAATCTCTCATATCCTACAATTAATTTCAAGAAGAGAAAAAGAGCACTTCAGTATTTGCAGTAGTGGAGTGATAGCCAGTATTAAGAGAACTGCTTCTCATTTTGTCATTAATGCTAATTGGGAGTTATGAATGTGTATCAAAGGGAGAATAGAAATCTAATTGCCCCAATTCACTGCACCTGCAACATAAAATTAAACTCTCTCTGTCTGCAGATGCACAATAAATACAGCCCTGTGCATCCTGGTGGTAATTAACCCTTGCTGCTTATAATCAGCACATATCATCTTGCTGGCAAGCAGATGACAATCAGTGAATTCCCTGTCTAAACATCCAAGGTTAAACAAATAAATGACACAGTGGGTTCAGCTTAATGTATTTAAAAGTCTAGATGTGCTTCAGCAAATTAAATGTGTTTTCTTCTACATTATCACCTATTGAGACAAATTCTCTAGCCACTTAAATGAAGGGAACAGCTGAGCAATGGAATCAATTCTTACCTCGTTATTCCTTTTCAGCATGAACATCAAATTAGCATTTCCACCCTGTGACAAGATCACAAATTTAATATGAGGACAATGAAAAATCATAGCAAATGTCTTCTGAAGCTGAACTAATGACACATCCATTAAACACTCCCCTCCACCTTCCATTTTGGGAGAATTCATGCATGTTTTCAGGCCACTTAGAACCACATAGAATAAAATGTTAATTAGGCGTTATTTTGCAGTTGTGTGATGGATTGATCCCCAGAAAGAAAAGGTGCAAGGTTGTGGGAGACCTTATCATTTCAGTAACAATGCAAAATTAAACACATGCTTTGGCTGACCTGCAGACAGATGGTAGCTAAGGAGCAAAACTCATCTGCAGTGGCTTTCAAGTAAGTGCTTTTGGGTGCATATTTCACATTTTATTTTATTTTAAACTTATTAGAATGTACCTAATTGTCAACAAATTTTCAGGCATTTTTCAAGGCTTAGAGCTGTCAGCCCTGGAATCTGAACTCAGGGGTGGCAGACACACAAACCAAGCTGTACCTTCTTTAAAATGCTGTCTGACTCTGTCCTCCGAAGGTCCTGAGCATCGTCGCCTTCATCTTTCGCTCCACCTAAAGGAAGAAGCCAGCACTGACATCAGTTACTCAACATTTTGAGGCAGAGATGAACTTGCTAAAGTCTGAGAAATTCAATACAGGAAACTCACATGCTCCACAAAAGCGGACACAGAGCTCTTGACATTTTAACTAAATGAATTTGAGCCCTAAATATACGGAACACGTCAGCACCAGCAGAAAAAGTGGATGTGAATTTAGATTAGGGTTGACTTTGGTTTCAGAGAACGTGCTGATAAATTCAGCACACTGCTATTAACTGGTGCTCTGTCTAGCCCCTGCACTGCTGTCTACTACCACAGAATACTTGCTGAGAAGACATGAGGCAGCATAAGAGCAGATGGAGGATGATAACAGAATCATATCAGGGTATATTATTGCAGGTATAGTTTCAATGCCTCTCTTGTGCAAGTTAATTTACATCTGGGTCAGATACTGCTGTGCAACACCCTGTGTAATTCTATCCTAACAATTTATCATTAACCTCAGCTATCAGATACCTGGATCTTCAAAGGGACACTGGGCTTCTCTTTCTAACTTCCCCCTGGATGGCTCATATCAGTGCTCCTGAGCAGGACTGAGCTGACCTGTGGGGACAGGAGGGCTCTGACCCTCACCCTGTGCTGCTCAAAAGGAGTCACACATCCTCTAGCTCTTGCCAAGACTCTTGTACTCCTGTTGCCATGGGGAAATCCCACACCTGCAGTGGCAACTTTCCTTCTGCCACTCTGCAAGATAAATAACTTTACATAAACCTGAACCTGCAGCAGCGTGAAGGACACCACACCTGGTGTAAAGGCCCTCTCCTCCCCCCACCCCTGAGGCTGGCTCTGCTGTTAGAGGCTGACCCTCAAGTCCTCCTAACAGACCTGCTCTCCTGCGCCACGTCCTGGGACCTTCCACCTCTCTGCAGGAGGAAACTCCTCCCTTCTGCTTTGCTGGAGGGGAGAACGAAGGGGAGTCAGGTTATAAGCCTTGCCCGAGGTTTCACAGGTTGTGAACAGAAGAACTGGAGAGAATGCCAGGTTTCATACCTCCTGGGCAGAACAAAGAGGCCCTGCCATTCTTTTCCCCAAATCTCCCGAGACCCTGCAACTACTGAATTAGAATCAGAGGGTATTTCTACAGAAAACTTAAATCTGGGCAACAGCCTGAGGTTGTCCCATTCATCATTGCAACAGAGAGAGGCACAACCCTCAACAAACCCCTCCAGTGTGAGTGTTTTGTCATCATGATGACAAGGCCTGTGGAGGGCTTTGCAGCTCTCCAGTAGAGCTGGGAAAGCCTCTGCATAGTTCTCATGTCTGACTGTCTGGAGCTAACACTGCTCCTTTAATGCAGGAGGTCAGACGAGGTCCAAGGATCCCAGTGCTGAGACAGACACTAGCACAGCAAAACTGGTTGTATTGGGAGTGTGAGTGAGACCACAGAGAAAGGAATTTGAGGACAGGGAAGTTTCTGATGACTAGAGCAAAGAAAGAGGGCATTGGGAAGCAGCCAACTATGCAGCTGAAATAAGTAGTCACGCATTTCTTTAGGAGAGACTTAATTGGAGGAATAATACATGCAGATGTAGGTGGAACATAAATGCAGAGAGAGCAGAGACAGGGGAGAAGGTGTTTGATTCAGCAATATCCACATCCATGTGTAAATGCAACAACATCAGGCTCCTACTGGGAAGGAAAGTGAAGAACAAAGAGCAGACCTGTAGATATTACAATAATAACATGAAGAAACTAATTTATTGAGAAGTCAAATGCTTTCATGTGGCACATAAGTAAAAGCAAGTGTTAATGAGAGAGAGCACAGAGAGGAATGAAGGGTTCAGATGTTTTACCCTCGTATAGCCACAGGTTCTCAGCTACCATCAATCTACCTGTACATAGGCTTTTTTCCTCATCTGTGATTTAATCTATCAGCTATTGTTGGAGAGCAGCTGTGAAACCCAAACCACCAGCTGAAGTCCTTCTGAAGCAAGAGGATACGATGATGTGTATTATTAACAAATTCTGATGTGCACACACAGAACTACTCACCCTTGGAGGCATTCATCTGATGACTGTCAAATCCTCCAAACGTTTCTGCCCTTCTTGGGAGTGAGATGGGGCCAACTCCTCCCTCCTGGTCCATGGCAGTGCTGCTGACCTGCTGTCCAAGGGCAGTGCCCAGGCTCCTGTTCACCAGGTCCTGCAGCACTTCAACTGACAAAAAAGAGCAATGTCTTTATGTTACAGCCCACCTCAGGTTTCTGAGCTATTTTCATCCCTGCCTGAGCTCAGGTCAGAAATTATTTGGTGTACAAAGAATCTAGGTTTTTGTGTCAATGACATGAACAGTACACATTGCCCCTGCAAAAACTCACTCTGTCTGACCACTAAGTTCAACTCTTGGAGCTCTGCACAAGCTTACACCTCCCTCTCTTCCTTCAACCAACCTCGACGTCCTCTGACAAGAGCATTTAATAATTTTAGCTTCTCCAAAGACCACACTGGAAAGCAGCCCGAGTTTCCACCTACCCCTGCCTTTGCCAACAGAACTGCTTGTCCCTTGCAGGCACCAGAAGTGCCTGCTGGAACCCAAGCCCCACCCTCACATCTTGCTGAGACTGAAGAACAGCAAAAGCCTGGATGCTCCAAATTTCAGCCAAGGATAAATCCCATGCTGCTCCTGACCCCAAAGCAGGTTCAATGCATGGTTTTCTTTGTGCTGTCTTTCCTGCCCTCTTTCAACACTCCCCAGTATCTGCTTCCTTTCCTGATCCTCATGGCCTGTCTCCAAGACAAAACCATGAGGAGCAGTTTCTCCTTTTCTTGTTATTCTGACAAAGAGAAGATGTCCCCTGCAAAACTGGTGCTTGAGAACTGATGCCTTCACTGAAGGTAACCAGTTCTAATTGGTTACTGTAATTTACATGTCACATGACTGGCTCACCTTCATTTATTGCCGTTTTCATGATTTCCTCTCCTTTGGGAGCCTCTTCTGTGTTGGCTCTGAAGAGCAGCCTGGAGTCTGGCATCTCCTCCTGCACGGAACTGTCTGCCATGTCCTGGAAGATCTTTGTCTTCTCCTCCAGCAAGAGCAGGATCTGTTTATCCTTCTGCTGAAGTTGTTCTGTGGGGGAGAACAGAAAACAGGGATGAAGACAGAAAATAAAAGCTTTGGCAAGGAAACCGGAGCGATTCCTGAGATATTGGCCCCATCTAGTGGAGCATGGCAACATGTGCTGGGTTTGGCAGCACGACAGTGCCCTGGGCAATCTGGCACAGCAGGCTCAGAAAA
This sequence comes from Alaudala cheleensis, assembly GCA_013398995.1. Taxonomy (NCBI): domain Eukaryota; kingdom Metazoa; phylum Chordata; class Aves; order Passeriformes; family Alaudidae; genus Alaudala; species Alaudala cheleensis. The sequence continues at coordinate 129,639 of VWYE01014597.1, forward strand.
TAAATAATGCAAGGGAGGTGAGCTGCAAACCAGGACTGCAGTTATTTGCTGGATGCAGGATTGAAAAAAGTCACAGTTCAACCACAAAACCCAACCCAAAACTCCCTGTACATTTTTCCACAATGGCTCCCCAGCTCTGCTCCAGGCAGATTTTACCTTTCAGTCCTCTCACTTTCGCATCGGACAATTTCTTTTCAAACTCGGATTCACAAGGGACTCCTTCATCTTCATCTCTATCCCTGCACAGGAGAGATGGCTCAATTACTACAGGAACACAGCCAGTGCACCCCCTGCCTCCCAAGAACAGCTGAGTGTCTCACATGGTGTGCATTGTGTCCTGGATGATCTGTATCCAGCCGTTGCGCTCCTCTTTGGAGCTGGCATGGACCTCCACCATTTCAGGATCCTTTCCAACCATGCTGATCAGGAACAAACCCTTCTCTTCATGAGCTACTTCTCGTACAATCAGCTTCTTCAGAGAGATCACAGTGGATTTCTGGTCCTTCAGATGGAAAGAAATGGGTGAGGAGGGTGATCAGAGCTAGCTCCCAGATTCAAACTGGCATTGAAAAGGCCTCAATATACCACACTGTTACATCTCTCAGGTCTGTAAACATTTTCTGAACATACTGGCAAATTAAAAAACAAAAAATGGGGTCAATCAAAAGGGATGGGTTTGCTTTCCTCCACCAGTTCTGTAGGAAAAGCAATTTTACCTCGCTCCATTTCAAGAAAGAATTAATTTCAAACTGACTTTGTGGTTTTGTAAACTGTACCATATCTTGCTCTGATCTCAGTTCCTGACCACACTCTCCCTGTCATTAATATCACAGCTCCTTATACTTGGTGCAGCTTGCCAGCCTGCTTCACACACAGCATCTTCACCATCTCTCTCCTGGATAAAGTCTTGTTTTCAAATCCCACAAAACCTCTGCTGTTCTCCACGTGCTATGGTCTCACTGTCACCAGCCTGCTGGGTGACAATGTCCCCAGGCTGCTGTGTCATCTGCACAGAGCCAGCCCCTTTGTGCACTGTACCACATGCTACACTGGGGTGATGTGGTTCACTAGCAGGACTTGCATGCAAATCAGCTTCCCCTGTGTAGGGCACTGAGCCTGTGCAGAGGGTTGGTGGAGCTGGAATAACAAATTATCAGCTTTCAAAATGCTCAAAGAGTGGAAAGGTCACAAGGTTTAGCCAGTCTAGACCATGCCTGGAAGGTACAGCCCAGCAGACTCCATTAGGCACCAGGTTTTCTTTAGCAGGTCAACGTGCCCAGCCCTTTTCAGGGGCCTGCCCTCAAACCTAACATTTTTGCTCCTGCACATTGCAAATATATTTATCTGACATTTATTTTCAAGCTGTTCTGTTGAATTTACCACCCTGGCATTTCACCTCACTGCTCCCCCCACAGCAGCTCACAATGTACATTGGACATTTGGACATTTCCTTCTGCTGAGGCTCATTTTTCCAATGTTTGCATTATCCCCTCGCCCCCTCCCAGCCCAGTCCCTGCTCCAGTGTGCACAAACTGCAAAGCACAAGTGTTTTGAGTGACAGGCAGGTTTTCAAGGCCAATTACCAGCTGTGCCAAGGCCCTGCAGGAAGGGGAGGTGGGGCATGAAGACATGTTTTCCCATCAAAAAGAATGGAGTCTGCTCAGCAAACAAAAATGTTCCGAGCAAGAAAATTAAGTTGTTTAGCAGGCAATTGCTGGCTTTGCTGCACAACAAAACATCACGGGGCTCTCACAGAGAAAAGCAAGAAGGAAAAAAGGCTGAAGCCTTACCAGTGAGGCAAAGACATACTTCTGGTCCTTCTCCTGAAGGAACACGAGCATGTCAGAGAGGAGCACAGCCTGGACTTCTGCAAAAGAAGAAGCACAGCAGTGCAGTATAACCACACAACCCACCCAGGAACAGATTTCTTGCAGTAACACCAGCACTGAGGAGCAGCAGGGCTGGCTTTGCAAATCCTGGAAGTAGGATTCCCCTCCCAGGTGGCAGGAGGAACAAAGGCAGTTCCTGGAGATGCCAGATCAGGTTAGCTCTGAACCAGCTTTGCATTAAGCAGGACACATCAGCATCCTGCAGGATTTGCTCTCACCCACTGGAGCAGGGCTGCTCCTCTCCAGCCACATGCTCACTACCAGTTAAGACATGGGCATAACAGTGAAAGCCAGAGACATTTATTCAATAGAAGCTCTGTTTTCTCTAACAATCAATATTTCAGCCCTCAAGCAAAATATCTGGACAGGAAGTTTTGGGTTTTATGGTTCTCTTGATGAGTGGTTTGCAGGGTGTAAATTATCGTGCAATAACAACATTTGTCAGCTGCAGTTTCTTTCCCAGGAAATACTGACTTCAGGAGCCACCAGTAATTCTGCTCTCAGACAAACACAACTCTGAGGGGAGCCTGCCTGAGACACAGGACCTGGCTTTCTTTCAGGGGAGAAGGAAACACAACCTCAAGCCAACAGAGGATTTTAAATCAGTCTTTTCCCAGAGTACATGTAGAGCCTTCCAAGTCTCCTAATAACATATCATAAAGTTGCACAGCAACTACCAAGTGTGATGCCCCACCCAGACCCCTTGGTACAAAGAGGTTTTGTGTAATGTACTTGGGAAATCTTCTGACAGAAAGGAAGCAAACCAAAAACTTAAATCGTCCCATGGGTAAATCGTTCCAGTCTGTTTTGGGAAGACAGAATCCATTCCAGATAAAAGAACCACTCAACTTTAAGCAGAGCTGCAAAATGAAATCCAGGCTCTGGGAGGTTTGCAGAAGGTGGCATTTGACTGCTTTTTTCTCTATTCCATGCACTTTGCAAAAGGGAAATGCTAAAAACCTCTAAACAAAAGCTCTTCCCTATAATTTTTGGTGCTCCATTTCAAATACCACAAAATAAGCTGAATATATGAATGATCTACTCTCTCCCTGGGTCTGCAGCCTGCCTGCAGGACCTCCCTTCCCTGGGAGTTTGCACTACAGACATGTTTGTGCATTTCTATGACTAAGAATTGCAAATAGAGCCTGTTCTTATCACAATTTCACAACAGCAGCAGAACTTGCTTCATCCACCATCTAAAGGCAGCAGTAGTCTCGGGTGCCTAGAAATCATCTGTAAACTTCCTGCTTGCAAAAACCTCAAAATAAATCATACCCCCTACAGAATTCCACGTTATCAGCACCTCCCTGCACAGCAGGGCATCAGGCTCCCAGGCCCCATTCATGCCCACAGACCGTAATTTAATCAGCTCATGCTGCAGGGAGGAAGGGAAGCCCAGCCTTCCTGCCAAGCCTGAGGCACAGCCCTGTCTGCTCTCACTGCTACTGTGGTCCCAGCTCAAAGACTCCTTGGGAGATATAGTGTTTAATTCACTGGAGAATTTCAGTGCACAGCACCTTAAAAAAATTACTTCCACCTGATACAAACAAACAAGAAGCAACTCAAGGAAACACCAACTCAACAAGAGGCAGCTGCAGGAACACCAGAGCCTCTCCTGAACAGTTCATGTCAACAGCTCAAGAGGTTCAAGAGCAACAAATGCCTGGGTCATTTCCCTGGATCCCAGTGCAACTGGGATGGTACTGCAGACCTGCCTCAGCCCCTGGAGGGAAGGAAAGGCCTGGGAAGTTGAGGCTGGGTTCCAGATTTAGCCAGCACAACTCCTGGAACCATGGCACAGGCATGGAGATCTGATTCCATGCTCTGGGCAGCTGCAGCCCCAGTCGTGTCCTCCTGGCCCAGAGCATCCCACAGCAACTCTGCTCCTTGGCTGACACACAGAGGTGTCCCTGCCACCCCAGCCCTCAGCAGTCACCAGGAGGAAAAGCAGCTCTCTATCCCTCCAGAACCCACACAAGGAATGGAAATGCACTGGGAAGTGGGGGCACAGCAGGTGAAAGCTGTCACAATCCATCAAAGCAGAAGTATAAATTAAGGGTGGAGGCAGCAATCTGAGGACTAATCCTGCACCCAGAGAGGGTGAGCTGCATCCCTGCACAGCAGAAGGCAGGCCAGGCTTACCTTTTAACCGGCCAGCTGAGTTCTTCAGTGAAACAGGCCCATCTCGGATGAGCTTCCGGTGCCTCAAGTCCTCTCTTGCAAACATCTGGCCACTCTTCATCCTCATGATGGACTTGCTGTCTGTCCTGCTGTAGATCTCCTCAAGGCGCATCTTCTTCTCATAATTGCTGACCTTGCTGTTGACTGCAGCAATCACATCTTTAACGAGGTTCAATGACTGAGTCAAGTCTTCGTGCTCCACTTCATTTTCTTTAAAAAAAGAAACAGAAACATCTTGATTTGACTTTGTGCAGTCTAACTCCCCAGTTTTACTTCCTTCCTTCCTCTTTTCCCAAGTTCCCACATTATAACTTTTTAATACTTAAAGGAGGCATTTTTCTCCCTTGAAGAGAGTTTCACAAAATCTTTTACATATACATGGTTGAGGCTGGAGAATATTCCAATATACTTTGCATAGAAGACAGTAGAGATGAAATGCACAAAATTAGCTACATATTTTAGCTAATTCCGAAAAAAGCAAGCTGGGAGACTTTGGAGTCTAGGCATGTTGCTCCATAATTAGCTACAGACAGACTCCTAACAACTAAATCAAGGTACCTAAACAACTAATCCTAAATGGAAGTATGGATTTGAGTTATCTCGTTGCAGTGATGTGAGACAACAATGACTGGATTAGCTGGTAATAGAATCTGCCTCAGCTGTAAAGGATCCAAGCTTCACTCTGGACAAACAAATACATGCTCAAGAATAGAGGAGCTGGTCCCTACCTTTGGTGTACTGCAGTATCCTTTGTAAAAGGACCGGGTACTTTGTGATTCTCTGTGTCACCAACAAGATACACTCAGGAATCCCAAGGCGCCTCACCAGGGAGCTGCTCATTTTTTTCTAAGGAACAAAGACGAAAATTTCAGTCCTGCGGCAAAACACCCCCAGAGGGCAGAGAGGACACATTTTTCCCCATCAGCTACATCTGTCCTGCCAGGACCTACCTTGACAAATGCCTGGAAGCGCTTGTCCTTTGAGTAAAGGTCTTTGAAGTAGTTGACAGCCTCGTTGTGGTGCCCGCAGAATTTGCCGTAGGTTTTCTTCATGCGCTCAGCGCTCTCCCCAGAGAACTGCAAGGAATGGGACACTCAGCTCCAGCCTGCACTCAACTCCTGGGGTTCCTGGAATCCCAGCAGTGCCTGCCAGGCTCCCAGGAGAACTTGATGAAATCAGATTAATCCAAAGCATGCTCGACCATGCAAGCAGATCTCTAGAGAGGGAAGAGCTGATCTGGGCACTTCACTGAGCTCACACCTACAGCAAAATTTGAGACTCCACCCACGTGGCTTAAAAGCCAACCACAAAAAAAGTCAAGACAGACAAAAAAAGGCAGAAACTGTGGATAAAGAAAAGTAAAATGACCCTCCTCAAGTTAAACAGCAGGTCAGTAATGCAGCCAAGAAACATACTGGGTGTACTTTGCTGTGAGCTCCTGCCTACACTCCAGTCTGTGGTCAAACTGTTTTGTGCCTGTCAGTGAATGCTTCTCTTTGCCATAAAATGAACTAAATTAATTTTCAACAGTGGACCTTCCTCTGAAAGAGCAAAAAGTGCTTCAAAAAGCAGATGTGGAGATTTTTATGTGTGAAGAGTAAAGGTGTCATCAGCTGTGCTTATCTGACAGGCACAAACAGGAGGGAAGGAAAAGCATCTGGCTCCCAGCTGTGTTCTTAGAACTGCAAAACATTTTCCAGCACTTACTTGATTCACTAGGATGTCACCTATCCTCTTGATAACAAAGTTCTTTTCGCTTTTGTCTGCCAGTGACTCCTTCTTCCTTTCCAGAATCCGCTGGAAAAACTGACTGTGGATGTGCAGCAAGTTTTCCAGGCAGGGAAAGATCTTGTCCACGACTTGCTGGTCATACTGCAGCTCCTTTACCATGGCTGCACTGTACACATCGTTCATGATCTTCAGCGTGCGCACGTGGTGCATTTCTGTCTGCATCAGCTCTGCACAGGAGGGGGACAAGAGTTCATGGGTTACAGCACAAAGGAAAGCTGCCAGTGAAAAGCTTTTCCATAACTGGATTCAGAAAATGTCATGTCAGGAATTGTCAGTCAAGAGTTTCATGTGTGAGAGAAACTGGGGGGAAGAGGGGTCCCACAGCAGTTTTGGATGTTGCTGCTGGGGTCTCAGCCTTCAGCCCTGGTATCTTCGTCTTCCTAACACCTCACTGCCAGCCTCCACATACCTCCCCTTCTGCCATACAGGATGGCTCCTGAATCCCTCAGGAAAAGACTTCCTAGTTAGCTGCTTGTGCTGGAACCCAGTTTGAAAGTCATAAGCAGACAAATGAGGAGAGGGTTTTTCCCTCTTTTTAATTTCTGGGGTTTTTTTGATGGCTTCTGGATATGTGAAATGCAGAAAGACAGCTTTCACAGAATACATTATGTTTCTAGGAACTTTAATAATGAGAATTTGGCTTTTGAGGAAACCAAAGCAATGTTCCTATTCTCAAGGCTAAAGCCTCCCAAATCAATGCCTGTGAGTAGATCAAGGAGGTGTTTACAGAGAGTGAAAAGTGAGGGTGCAGATGTCTCACCATAAATCACATCTTGCCGTTTGACAACATCTTTGTACTGCTGCTGAAGGAACTTGCTGTCCACTACTTGGCTCCAGGACTCTGCCTCCAGCTGCTTGGAATCTAATTCCAGGTCTCCCATGAGCTGTCCTTCATTCATGTCTGCACCTTCACAAAGCAATGTAAATGCCATTAAGACATGGGTGACTTGTCCCATTTGAGACTCCTGTCTAATTATTTAGGTTTAGGCTTTGTCAGTCACACCACAGACATCACACACCTTTACTGACACCACATACCACATAAAGACTAATTATGAAAAACACTTTTAAAGGTTATTTCCTAGTTTCCTGTTCACCATTTTCACATGGAACAAATTCTAGCTCAGATAATATATTCTTACTCTGCCATGCAACTACATTGCAGTTAAATAAAAAACCACAACAGAAGAGGAAATGTTTGTCCCTGAGCTAAATTCCAAGTAACTCAACTGAAACCTCCTAAATGTTTTTCCATAATTCAATGAGCTGAAGAAATTACTGTGTGGGGCTTTGTTTTAGTTTATCAAGCTAATATTCTGAGATGAAAATAAGTGCACTTTAATTGTCCATTATAAAAGAAGACAATTGCTGAAAATGGATTTTCTATTTCTGGAAAGCAGCACTGAGACCTTCCTTCTCCTATAAATGCCATGGAGATCTCTTACCTTCATCAACCAGTGACTCCATGGATTCATTAACCCGGCTGATTTTATGTAAAGAGTCTGTTGACTGTGACAGGAATTTCCAAGTGTGTATTAAGCTGTCATCGTTCCCAACTCTGCAGAAAAGCAGAACACAGAATATTGTTTGTGATAAAAACCCAGCCAAATGTACTTTCAGATAAGCAGAATAAAATGCATTTTAAATATGAATTGAAAAACAAAGCCAGCACTGCACTATTACCTACAGAAATGTGCTTTTATGAGTTGTTTACTAACTACCCACTGGAGCTTGAGAAGCTGGAAGTGCTACAGCTGTGAGTGATGGTGCTTTCCATAAAGAACCACTCCTGAGGTTTTTATAGTTTGGAGAGCTCCATTCCAGTCATGTCCCATCCTCACAGCCCTTGGAGCAGACAGTGAGAAAAAATGCAACACCAAAGGCTATCCAAGAGCCCTTATCACTAGCTCTGAGATCAGAAAATGGACTGAAATTAAATTCCCCATGGAGAGCCAGGACATCCAAACTGCCCAGAATGTGCCAGTCCCCGTGACTGTCTCACATACGAAAGTACGGTAGGAACCATAAATTAGATTTTCTTCTATATTTTTTTGTAATGAATTATATATAATGCAGTGTGAAAACAGGAAGACTGCAGCTCTGTGCCTTCACCCTCCTGCTATGGACACAAAAGTTAATACTCAGGCTGAGGTGCAAATGTGTGCTTGCACAGTATCTGGCCCAAGGCAAGGGAATTTCCTCCTGGGAGCCCAGAGCATCCCTGTGAAGTGGCCTTGAATCTACCAGGCCAACTAAGCTGTGCCTCTGACCTCCTGCCATGGCTAAACTAACTCAGGCACTCACTCAGGTCATGCAGGAGACAACTGATGATATCACACAGAACATGGCTGTTTCTCTGTTTGCTGCCCCTTTTGTACCTTTAACACAAGTCACAGCGCGTGAACTTAGTGAGGTCTGCATTTCTTTACGTGGGCAGCATCAGATAACACACACACAAGTGGTGAGGTGAGCAGGGAGGAGAGTTACCCTGCAATGTTCTGTATGGAGACACTTTTGGAGAGGGCAGGGGGCTGCTGGGATCTCCTGTTGTTGAAGGTGGAGGTGACGGTGCCTTCGTCGGGCGCGAGGATGGCGGAGCGCGGGCGCTCCTTCGGCTGCGAGCCTGCAACCAAGGGGGGAGAAGTCAAACACCTCAGCCACTGCTAACTGGCATGATGATGGCTTAAAAGCATCCAGACTCTGAAATTCACTGCCTTTTCTTTCTAGAAGCATCCCCAGGGGATGCCAGCAGTTAGGAACAGCCAGAGGAAGGGAGGACCATCGACCCCTGTGCAGAAATACCCAGGTGGGACCTGCAGCTCCAGAAACACACATGGGGAAACTGAATTTAACTGTTTTAATCATGTCACAATCCCTCCTATTGCTGTTTTATTGCCCTGGGCCCATAGTCATATAAATCTTGCTGTTTCTGGTCAAACTCTTTGAAATTTCTCTTATCAGTACATATGACAGAGAAATGATAATCCTGATTTCATTATACATACATTCATTATACCTTTAACTAATCAGTTCATATTAATTCCAGATTTTTCCTTCCTCAGATGCATTTCTGCTCTCTGGAGCAACACCTCTGAACTTCATGATAAATACCACAGTGATTACAACTCATTATATAGTGTATTTCTATACAAGCTATCATTTATCTTATCAAAGCTTATCAAATCATGGCCCTATAAAACCAATCTCGGCTATTTCACACCTGGTCTTTATCCTTGATCACACTGGGTCCCTCTGCAGTGCAGTGTGTACTTCAGTAAAGTCAGGAACAGTTTTTCAGTATTCCTCCTACTCAAAATTAAACTATTTTGCCTACCTCAAAGCCCAAGACTATTTAATTAAAACAAAAATAATTGTGTTTTGAATCCTCTCCACTTAATGCTCATAGCTGGATTCTTTCCCATGTCAGACACCCCTGGACACAGGCTGCATCTTCCAGATTTTGTGGCTTTTAACAGGTATATGCATTCAGCAAGCCACAACAGGCAAGTGATATTTCTAAATCTGAGATGATTTTACACTTCCTTAAAGCTGCACAGACACTGCAGAAGGGGGTGAACTCTGCACAACTTCAGTACAACTTCTAAAGTCTCAAATATTGCTCAGCATGTACAGAGGATGCTCTCACCCCTGCTTTGTTAAAAGCTCATTTTCCATAATATCAAGTATCAGTTGTCAGAACAGTTAAGAACAGCAGACACAGATCACTCCCAAAGCAGAGGGAAAGAAATTGTCTTACTTTTGTTCCTCATGGTTACTGTGGGTAATGAAGAGGTATCATGTGCCTGCAGCATCCCTCTCTGTGGCTGAAAGAAAAATGAAATTCACTTTTAATTTCTTCCTCACTTCTCCCAGAAGGTTGTGCCATGTAACTACAAAAAGCTAATTTTTCTCCTGAAGCCTCTCATTGTATGTGAATTTTTAAATGTAATTTTTATTTTCTCTCAATGAAATGGACAAAATAACAGATGGAGAAATGTGCAGCAAATATGAAAATGTGAAAGTGATGACAATACTGAAGTGAACTGAAATCATAATTGCACAAACATTATTTAGCTTGGAGAAGGAGGTTCCTTGCATTTGGGGTAAGCACAAAATCTGTGTGCTCTTCATATAAACAGTGTATTTAACAGTCTTCATTATGTGAAAGCTTCAGCACCAGGGCTGAAGTTCTTTACAACAACTGGAAACTTTGTGACATGTGGTAATAAGTGCTATATCTATATAAATATATATATATATATATTCAGTCGAGTAGATGAAATCCCTTACCTTCATTTTGACCTTTGCACAAGAAGCAAAATTCTCCTTACAGCCTTTGTGAACAATTGCATTACAGTCTGTCAAAAAAAAAAACAAAACCAAAAACCAACAAATTAAACAAAACCCCAGAGAAAACAGGTCAGTTTTTGCTGTTTGTAATCTGAATTGTTAACTTAAAGAACTGAGAATTATAACTTTCAGACATCATTGTGGTTTTCAGGACCAGCTACAAATACTGAGAGGGAGGCTGGTTTCCAGGATGATTAGCCCTTTGTTTGTTAATAACATTTCCTCACAGAATTTAACAGGAAATTCTGTTTAAAAATCAATGCAAGGTTGAGTTGCCAGAGGTATCAAATTAAAGAAAAAAAAAAAGAGAGAAAAAAACCTGATGGTATCATCCCTCTGAAAGAAAGGTGGAAAGCAGAAGCAGGAGACAGAAACAGAAACCAATGTAGGAATGTAGGGCCAATATTTCTCTGAAAAGACACTGCTCTCATCAAGACAATGACTATGAGATCTAAAAGGCAGGAAGAGGATGGGGAAATGAATTCACACAAACTCTGACATCATGGATAAGATCTACAGCACAGAACCCCAGTGCTGCCCCACTGCAGGGCTGCCAGGAAAGGTGACAGCAGCAGCATCTCTCAGGGATCCTTGGGGCTGGGATTTCCTGCTGGAAACTGAAGTTTTGGTCCAAAACCACCACATTCACCAATGCAAACACCACCATGCTTTAACACCACCTGGCATACAGGCTTTGCTGCCAGAGCAAAAGCTGGGTGGTTTGGCTTTGGTTTGTTTTTGTTTTGAATACCCTGAGTCTGCCCATGATCTCTGCCAGCAGATTTCTACGAGTCAAAGTTTTTAAAGATCATTAAAATTGCCCTTTTTTTTTTCTCATAAAAATTGAGAATTGGGTTTTAGGCTTTAACTCTGAAAGATCACAGCTCAAGGTGAGATACAGCAGCTTAAAGAAAATATTTCCACTCATTCATGACAACACTAACAGAGATAATGAACTGTATTTTACATGTATATTACACTGTAAGTTTTAAGTTCTGAATCATTTCTTGAAACAGAAAAAAGGAAAAAATTCTATGTCCAGAATGACAAAGTAAGCTCACATTTCTAGAATCTCTTACATTTGGGAGGACTCAATAAAAGCCAGTAATTCTGGTATTTTGACTTAGACAAGGGTAAGGCCTTAGGGTGCTGCTATTCTGACAATGTCTCACAATTTCCTGTGCAAGAAAAGACAGAACAAAGCAACCTGAAAGCTCTTGCAAAACCCACAGACTGTGAGTTTTCAAACCAAACAAGAAAGAGGAACAGAACCTGTTGCTCTGATGCAGGAACAGAGGCAGTGAGACAATTCAAACCATGAAATTCACACTCAAAGCCTGAAGATATATCTTTAGTGTGTACCATTTGGCAAAAAATTGGGATTTTTTATGTTAAAAAATCTAGCTGTACATACTTTATTCCTCCAATTCAACTCTTNATCCTTGGGGCTGGGATTTCCTGCTGGAAACTGAAGTTTTGGTCCAAAACCACCACATTCACCAATGCAAACACCACCATGCTTTAACACCACCTGGCATACAGGCTTTGCTGCCAGAGCAAAAGCTGGGTGGTTTGGCTTTGGTTTGTTTTTGTTTTGAATACCCTGAGTCTGCCCATGATCTCTGCCAGCAGATTTCTACGAGTCAAAGTTTTTAAAGATCATTAAAATTGCCCTTTTTTTTTTCTCATAAAAATTGAGAATTGGGTTTTAGGCTTTAACTCTGAAAGATCACAGCTCAAGGTGAGATACAGCAGCTTAAAGAAAATATTTCCACTCATTCATGACAACACTAACAGAGATAATGAACTGTATTTTACATGTATATTACACTGTAAGTTTTAAGTTCTGAATCATTTCTTGAAACAGAAAAAAGGAAAAAATTCTATGTCCAGAATGACAAAGTAAGCTCACATTTCTAGAATCTCTTACATTTGGGAGGACTCAATAAAAGCCAGTAATTCTGGTATTTTGACTTAGACAAGGGTAAGGCCTTAGGGTGCTGCTATTCTGACAATGTCTCACAATTTCCTGTGCAAGAAAAGACAGAACAAAGCAACCTGAAAGCTCTTGCAAAACCCACAGACTGTGAGTTTTCAAACCAAACAAGAAAGAGGAACAGAACCTGTTGCTCTGATGCAGGAACAGAGGCAGTGAGACAATTCAAACCATGAAATTCACACTCAAAGCCTGAAGATATATCTTTAGTGTGTACCATTTGGCAAAAATTGGGATTTTTTATGTTAAAAAAATCTGGTTGTACAGACTTTATTCCTCCAATTCAACTCTTCAGCAAGCAAAAAGTTTCTCTAACTCCTCTATGTCACCAGTATTAATAACTGAAACCCCCAAAACCTTATTTTCTGCATCACTGATCACAAAAAAAGTAAAAAAGACAAGGCAGAGAGCTACTAAAATTAGGCTTTTTTGCTTGCCCATTTGTTTTAGAGCATGCTCAATCTTTCAGCACTGAGTAGATGTTTCAGGAAGCTGGGGGCCATCACTGAAAAGCTGAGATAGAGCAGCAGGGGTAGCACCAACCTACAACAGCACAGGAGTATCAGAGCCTCTGCTGCTGCTTATCCATCATTTCCAAAACACCTGAGGCTGATTTTAAGATGCAGTAGGAGAAAGAACCACTCTCTGATGTGAGCTCTCAACTCACCAAACATTAGGCCCTCACCAAACATTTTTTTATAACATTCATTTTCTGGCCAATACAGAAAATTACAGTAATTTTCCATTGTACCTTGAAAATAAGGAAAGAACATCTGTGCTACAACATGTGACACTGTTGGGTTATTTTAACTCATTAGCATCTAGAGCATGAAACTGGGATAGATCTGATTTTCTCTGTGGCTTCAGAAGCTGTTAAGAAAGTCAAGTGGGGAAGGGGAGAGGATGCATTTGGGAGCCTGTAATTGTCAGGGTTTTACATTCCCCATCAGGCTGACACAGAGTGGCTCAGACAAACAACTCTGCTCAAGTCTCTTCCAGGAAACTGAGGAGTGCCATTTGGGATTCAGCTGGCTGCTCCTGCCCCTGCTCACATCCAGCAGCAGGAACAGCAGGCTCCAGCCTGGGAGCAGTTCCCGCAGTCGCTCTGACTCATTTCTCAGCTAGTGGAGTTCAAAATTACCAACAGTGAGGGGAGGAAGGTCTTTTGCTCTGAGCTATAGTGGGAAAAAAATGGTTTTTGTCTGTACATTCTATAGCTTTGGGTTGCTGCATGAACCAAGCAGCATTCTGGGTCTCGACCACACAAACACTGCTGACCTTATCGAGCTGCAGGAATGAGAAACTGCCTGAAGGGAAATGAGAACAAAATCCCCCATGTGTCAGAAAGCCTCAGTGAGGTTCCCATCCTGCCTGCCCTGTGCTGCACGTCCTTCACACGCACACAGGTAGCTGCCATTTGACCTGTGATGCAATTTCTTGTACGCAGGGAGCAGAGGGTCAGTATTTCCTTTTTGTACCATGTGGTTCTCACTGTGGGCTCACCAAAGCAGTATTTCAGAGAACTAAAGCAACTCACCGCAGATGGGTGGGACTTTTTTTTCCCCTACTGGAAATAGAAGCCATGATCCAAGCCAGCTGTCCCTGTCCTTTGTCCATCTTACCCAAGCATCTCAGCCCCAAGCCACTACATGCAGCTGAAATAACCAAAGTTCTCCTGACTGATAGAGCCCAACAAGGGATAGAAAACCCCATGGCCCTGCTGTGATGGCTGAGCTCAGGCTTAGGAAAGAGGTTTCAGGACACCTCAATGCAGCCACAACTCGTTTCAGTCCAGTTTCCACAAGGCAACACACTGCTCCATGAATCACTATCTCCAAAGTCTCCCTCCCACCTTACATCCTCAAGCAAACGGGAAATAAAGTGTCAGGTTTGCATTTTCCATGCCAGATTCAATGAAAAATAAAAAGGGAGGGGGGGAACCCCCCTGACTTACTTGCACAGTAGTACGAATCCTTATTGAAAGGCTTCATACAGTGGTAACAGGTTGCTTGGGCTACAACAGAGGTTGCAGTGAAGAGATGTCCATTTAACAGCTTCTTATCTTTTTCCTTCTCCTTGGAATCTTTGTCCTTCTCTTTAGTCTTCTCTTTATCTTTCTCTTTTTCCTGCCGAGACAAAATGACCAGAAGCCTGTCACTGGGCAGAGGTCTCTGCCCTAGTTACAGATTGCTCAGTGTTTGCCTTTGGCACTGGGAGGGGATTGATTGAGGTGCACCTGAACAATGGCCATGTGTCTGCACAGCTCTCCCTTCAAAAAGGCCCTGTGCAAGTGGATTTACATACCATTGACTAGTACAGGTTCCTCACCACTGCAGATGACACTGAGTCTGTTCTGAAGGCACCTATTTCCTTCTACCTTTGTTTTATACTTGCTTGCTTTAATGACTGTATCTATTTTCTTTTTCTGGGCTCCCTGTAGCCTCTTCAGCACTTTAAATAAATTCTGTTGAATACAAATACCACATGCAGTGTGTATCAGACTTTCAACACAGTTGATTTTTAAGGCCAAACCATAAGGCTCGTGATTTGCAACTTCATTTTTAATGCAGAACACAAGCTCTACCTCAATCCCTCTACAACCTTACTGCCAAAATATTTCCACTTCTGTTTTCCTTCCAGCTAGCAGCTTTTTCAACAGTTACATGAAGCCCCAAGTAACTATGTGAAGCTTTTTGGCAAAATGGATCTTTTACAAACTCTCGACCTACGGCACCACAGAAAGGCTGGGGAACAACAGCAACACCATAAAAGACCCTCTCATCTTCCACAAGCCACGACTCAACCTCTGGGCTACTCAGCTTTGGAAAGAAGACAAGCACAGACAACTTTTAGCAGAGTTTTTGCTTCTTTTCTATCTATACCTTAGCTAGAAAACAGTAAATATTAAAAATTTGAAACATTTTTCCCTGCAGCCTTTCATGGATTTGGAATTCTTCCAAACAATTTTTAAAGGGAACTCCACAGAAAAACCCTGAATTTGAATTACAACAACTCCTCATCTTCCCATGTAAAGGCCTACAAAATGTTTATGATATAAATCAACTCCAGGTCTGTACTTTTAACCGTTGCTGCAGATTTCCTGGCATCTGAAAGAGAAAGCTGAACCAGAAACGGGTAAAGGCTCCTGTCAGCTTATCTTTGCATTTTGTTATTTATTTGCCACGTGCCCTTTGCCTAATATTGCCCCAGCCTGAGTATCAGGGAGCTGCAGAGCTGCCCATGTGAGCAACTGCCATGAAGTGGCTTAGAGAGGGATGGAGCTCTGCAGCCACTGCAAGAACCACTGAGCCCTGGATGACCACACATAATGAGTAACTCAGCCTAAGGACTCCTCTCCCAACACATCCCAGGCAAAATGCCAGTGTCAGAGTCTCTCCCTGCACAGTGTCATAAACAGAAAGTCTATTTATTGGCCCCAAACGCTGTTTTGTTCTGCAAATAAGCAAAACTAGGAGTATTACCATATGGAATAATCCTGTCTGAGGCAGCAAACCTGCCAGGAAGAGTCTGCATTGCATCACATCTCCGCCTCCTCTGAGCCATCAGCTTGGCTCACACCACCCCACAGAAACCTCCACAGCCCCATTTTCCATCCACTGACCTGCCCCTCTTTAACCATATCCAGCCTGGCAGCATTCAGAACTAAAACTCTGCAGTTTAGGCTTGGGCTGATGGTACCAAGTTGATGCCTGGAATTTTGCTCTACTGCCAAGCTCCAGGAGAAAAGATCACTCTCAGCTCAAGCCAAATCTTGTGACTCTCACGCTGAAAGGAGATTTCCCATCCTACACCTCAAACCTACCTGAAGCTCACTGCAAAACCCAGCGACTCTCAAGTCTAATTTTAATTTCAATTAAAGCTGAACGGCCCCAGGAAAAGCACAAAATTGGTGCACCACTTCCAAGGAGGAAACAGCAAACTCCACACAAGGGCTGCCAGCCACTCCACTGAAGGACGAGGACTCACAATGAGATTTTTTTCAGCTTTTCTCTTTTTTTTTCCTGTGGCAGTTACTGGAACTTTATTTAAAGAAGGACTGTAGAAACAAGACTATTTCTGTGCTGCTGGAGCTGCCAGTGAGATTGAAGGCCAGCTCTGTGGCTGAACCCAGGTGCCAGAGCAGACACCCCGACAGGAATCACGGCATCCCGGATCCCGCTCCCCAGGAACCACCCAGCTCTTACCTCCCAGTGCTTAAGTCCCACCAGCTTCACTGTTATCTGAGGTACTTCTGAGAACCTATTCCATTTTATGGACATCCTTCCCTGGGGCAGGAAAGCTGCTCCCCTCCAGGAGCTGCTCCCCACTAGCCCATGGCGGCGCAGCGGGGCCAGGGACGGGAGGCACAGCACGGAGGAGTTGAGCAAAAGGGGGAAGGGCAGGACAATTGCTGACTTCCTTAAAGACGATTTTAGCTACTTTGCTGTTGCTTTCATCTTGTCCTACCTTAGCTTCCACTGCTACAGGAAAAACAAAACTAAAAACCAAACCCATACAGGCAGAAAAGGACGTGATTAATATTTTACGAGTAGCAAGTCAACATAAGCCCACCTATTTTAAAGGTGAGGGAAGTAGATCAAACACTGTGATGTTTGAGGTAGAGAAAAAGTGAATTTTAACATACCTCAGTGTTGCTATGTAGTACTTCAGCAAACAAAGTGCTGCAGAAGTTTCCCACACAGAGAGGTTTTGTGTGTCTGCAGGTCACAAATATTCCCTGTCTCCTAATCCTTTCCAACACTTGCAGCTCCCACCATATACCCTGAAATGCTGCTGCTGGCACAGCACTGCCTTATTACTGTGCAAGGCAATGAAAATGAGAAATTACTCATGCTAATTGTTGAAATTTCTCAGAAATTCTTGAACAAAATGAAAGTTTAAAAAAAGGAAGGGTTTTTTTTCCTGAACTGACAAAGACAGAGCATGTTTAAGATTTTGCAAATGTGAATCAGAGCACTCTGCTAATAACAAGAGATTCACTGATAATCCCAAATAGCACCAAGTACATGCCAGGCAGGGGTAAATTCACACCAACTTCTACCAGTATCCCCTCCAGTTAATGCTCTAAACACTCCTTTATTTAAAAGATTTTTTTTACAGAACTCTCCACATTTTTCAAAAGAGCTATTGCTGTTAGTAGACTCAGATGTGCTTTATTTGACTTTATTTCATCTGAGAAAACTGCATTTCTGAAGGTCTGGAGATGAGTAAAACTGAGCTGGAGAGACTGAAGCCTCCCTCCCTCCCTCTTGACAGCCCAGCAACCAACTTCCTCTGCCATACTTCCTCTTTCAAGGTTTGTTGTTTTGTTGGTTTTTTTTTTTTTAACTCTTACAGGTTTTTCTTGTCTACAATGTTTCTGAGAAATCAGTGTTCCAACGAATTTCTAGTCAAATTATTTAAATGTACCAGTGAACCCTTGCAAATGTCCATAATGCAAACATCCCAGTGTGAGCAGACAAGAAACTGTGACTTGAATATTTTGGCTTTTATTTAGCTAAAGTATTAGAGTTGATATGAGCTGCAATTTTTGTAGTGCGTGTAATGGTTGGGATTTTGGAACAAGTCTTTATCAACATTTTCAGACACAATCATGAAATTTGTGAAATCAAACTGCACTGAGCAAATATCTAAAAGCACTGCTGTTATATTTTCTGTTCCAACCAGATCTCTTACCTCTGTCTCCAGTTCTTTCTTCAGAGATTATTCACATTAAGTGCAAGAAGCAGTTAATGAACTTCCATTCTCACTCTCAGTCTGTGCAAAAATGCTCCTGAACTTCCCACTGGTGTTTGCACAGAGGTTTCTACATAAACAGATTTACTTTTCCAACACTGCACTTTGGGAAGTGCATTGTCCTAAAGCTACTCAGCAGCAGCTCTGAGCCCCTGGCACTTGTGGCTATTTTGAAAGACAGATCCATAAGGAGAAACTGTGTCATCAGATCTCTCAAGGGCCTTCCACCAGTATTTACCAACATATTAATTACACATCACCTAATGAGACTGTAAAGTGCTCTGAGCTTCTGTCAGACAGATGAATCGAGGTGAGAGTCAAGCAAAAAAATTCCAACCAAGCCAAGAAAATCCCCAAACATACATTAACCTTCAAGGGACAAGCTAAAGCAACAACAGCCCATTTGTGTGAAGTATTTAG
>VWYE01014597.1:149147-172911 GCA_013398995.1 Alaudala cheleensis
TTTTTTTTTTTAACTCTTACAGGTTTTTCTTGTCTACAATGTTTCTGAGAAATCAGTGTTCCAACGAATTTCTAGTCAAATTATTTAAATGTACCAGTGAACCCTTGCAAATGTACATAATGCAAACATTCCACTGTGAGCAGACAAGAAATTGTGACTTGAATGATATTTTGGCTTTTATTTAGCAAAAGTATGAGACTTGATACGAGCTTCAATTTTTGTAGTGCATGTAATGGTTGGGATTTTGGAGCATGTCTTTATCAACATTTTCAGACACAATCATGAAATTAGTGAAATCAAACTGCACTGAGCAAATATCTAAAAGCACTGCTGTTAAATTTTCTGTCCCAACCAGATCTCTTACCTCTGTCTCCAGTTCTTTCTCCAGAGGTTATTCACATTAAGTGCAAGAAGCAGTTAATGAACTTCCATTCTCACTCTCAGTCTGTGCAAAAATGCTCCTGAACTTCCCACTGGTGTTTGCACAGAGGTTTCTACATAAACAGATTTACTTTTCCAACACTGCACTTTGGGAAGTGCATTGTCCTAAAGCTACTCAGCAGCAGCTCTGAGCCCCTGGCACTTGTGGCTATTTTGAAAGACAGATCCATAAGGAGAAACTGTGTCATCAGATCTCTCAAGGGCCTTCCACCAGTATTTACCAACATATTAATTACACATCACCTAATGAGACTGTAAAGTGCTCTGAGCTTCTGTGAGACAGATGAATCGAGGTGAGAGTCAAGCAAAAAAATTCCAACCAAGCCAAGAAAATCCCCAAACATACATTAACCTTCAAGGGACAAGCTAAAGCAACAACAGCCCATTTGTGTGAAGTATTTAGTATTAATGCAATTATTTCTGTAATCAATAATGTTCTCAGGAAATTCAGCTGTGGTGAGCAGGGCTTACTTTTAGCAGATTAAATTCCAGGTTTTCAAGGATGAAAAGAAAGGGAAAAATATACATATTGCTCATCAGTAAAAGTCACTGTTTGAGCAACTTCTCCTGCAGTGCACAGGAACTTTGTGGCACAAGTAAAAAAATGATGAAAAGACAATGCAGCCTTCAGCAGTCAGTCCCTTCTTATATCTCCTGTCCTTGTTTTATTAAACACCTCTCAGGTTCTGCAAAAATTACACTCATTAATCACTACAAAGCCCTAACTCTAACTCATGCCAAATTTATTCTCTCTGGGGAAATGAGTGAAAACACAGAATCATAAAGGCTGGAAGAGACCTTTAAGATCATCCAGTCCAAGTGTCCAAACACTGTCACTGTAACCCAAATCTAGGACCCAGCACCTGGCCTTTTTGAGCCTCATGCAGTTGTCCTTGGGCTCAGTTTTGGGGTGCTAAGATTTAAGATTTCCCATGTAGCCAGTTCCTATCACCCCACAGAAACTCCTGCCCTTAATGGGAAGAAAAAAAGAAGGAAGAAAGTAAAACAAAGTAAAGAAAGTCAGGCAAGGACTTAAACACAGAACTTATCTCTGCTGCCAATGGACATTCCACAAATCACAAGAAGAACTTACTTTGCTCTTCTTGCTGCTGGACATTTTATTCCTGAGGTAGCTGAAGGTACGGCTGACTTTTGTGACACCTTTACCAGCAGGGACACTGCTGCTCTCTTCAGATATGCTAAAATAAAACAAAAAAACCCATAAAGTTGCTTTTATTTCTTTTCCCCTTCCAAAAGCATCTATTAAATGGATAGATTCTTTTTAAAAGAAGAAGGAAAAGTGAAGACAAAATGCCAATTCACTCATTTTGAGATAAATTTCAAGGAATTCCCATATCTGTTTTGAAGCAGGCCATGCCATAGCACCCTCTGCTGCTCCCCTTGTCAAATAACCAGGAACCATTAATGCTGTAAAGAAACATCTCCTTCCAGAGGAAGACATCTAATGAACTCTGAAAAGGCAGGGAATGTCTTTAACAGAAACCACACTGTCTGCAAAGCCTCCCCTGAGAAAGGAGAATACCAATACTAAGTAATAAACCACAATGGTTATGTGCATTAATTTAGGAATTTTTAGGATCCCAGATTATTTTTGCCAGTCTTTACATGCACAAGCTTACGACTTCTTCAGCTATGATAGAAGAATAAGGAAACTATTACTGAATTAAAGGATACAGTCTGTCGTTATTAAGTACAACACAAACCAAAAGCACAACAGAAATACAAATTAAATCAAGGAGGAGCAAACAGCAGTGAGCAGAGGTGAAGAGCCTCCCAGTCACAAAATAAAGCCAAAGCTGTCAGTGGCCCAGTGCCACAAACATCCTTCCTCCAGGGAAGCACTTTGAAAGCCACCAGGAAGAATATCTCCTCTGTGCAACTTGCAAGGATGGGAAGCAACATACAAAAACACAAAAACACACAAAAATCGATGTGGCCTTTGTTATAGAGAGAATTAGCCCCAGGGAGACAGCACTACTTTTAGTGTGAAATATAACTCAGGGTCAACTGATAGCCTGCAATAATGCATAATCTGATGTTATTAGCTGTGAATTAACAGAGCCTTGTTAAGAGATGAGACTCAGAAGAGAGTTTCACATTCTGTGATCTACAATATTCTTCAGCCTTTAGAGATGCAGGACTGATTTCCACAACAACTGGTGTCAGCTGAAGTGCACTGGAGCCAGGAAGGCTTTTGGGTGGCAGTGCCCACACCAGGATGCCCCCAGAAGAGACAGGATGTCCCCAGAAGAGACAGGATGTCCCCAGGATACTGTACCTCTGCACTGAGGAGCCCATGGAGCTGCTGAATGACTGTGCACCTGCAAAACACAGGAGGGGAGGGGGGTGACAGGTTAGACTGAAACCTCAGCCCACTGACTTAAGAAAAACATAGTGTGCATATTGGGATGGTTCAAGAGGAAAGGGAAATGTTTTCCAGAAGTGGGTGTTTAGAACAGATTTCACACACAAGGATAAAGCCTGTTCCCTGTATCCTTAGCTGCTCTCCAATTAGATGCTGAGGTGAAAGCCTGTTTAGTATTTTTATCACTCTTCAGCTATTAAGTAAAGACCATGCAACTGTTAAAACTTGCTGGTGAATCAGGGTGTCTGAATCAGAACTGCCAATTCGATGACAATAGGTATAAATGAGAATCATCCTGACACAATGCTTTTATTGATACTCCACTAGAAAGGACCTATTGTACAGCACATCCGCGTTTCGTGGATTTAACTTTTCTCCTTGATAAAATTGTCGTTCATTTTCCCATCAAAATCCTGAGGCACTTCATAAAGAGGAAGGGAAACAAGGGAAGCCTTATTCTGTGCTCTACAAAACGTTACCAGCCTGGGGCTCCGTCACGAAACGCTGCCTGAGGAAAGGCTGGATTTCAACACCAAGCTGAAGCCCTGCCAGTGGCACCAACTCTCCTCACACAAGAAACCTTCTTGCACAATGCATCTGGAGCAGATCTGGGTGCAGACACCATTTACCAGAACCAGGACAAGAACAAGAACACTGAAAAATCAGGATTAATTGATCCAGGACAGAGGGCTCTCTCTGAAATAAGGGGGCTTGCCAGGACTCCAAAAAATCCTTCCCACAAGCACTGCTTGCAGCCCTATCTGAAGTTCAGGAAGGAGCAAGGCTGTCACCTTACTAAGCTCCAGCACAAATACTGCAAGAAAAACAGCATTTTAGCTCAAATTCTCTTAATGCTAAGGGTGGATGCAAAGAGCTACTTGCCATTAGAGGCAGAGCTGGCCCTTTATCCAAAAGCAGTAAGAGCATTAGGAAAAACTGTGCATACAATAAATAGGCTTTAAATACAGATTTTCTAACCACTGATCCAAGTGCCAACAGAGTCTGAGAGAGAAATATCATTTCTCCATATTGAGAAACTGAAATCCAGGCATACCCTGTTACCTAAACCCTGCTTGGAGAGCTGTGTTAATATTTCCCTTGCAAAATCTTTCACCTCATTAATGATTTATCCCAAATACACCAAAGTCAGTAATACTGTAACATGTAAGAAATGAAGTCTACTATTCAATTCCAACAGTGATATTATATTTTTATAATAGGCACTACCTAAGTGCCTACCAGGATCACAGAAGTAATTTACAGACTCCCAAATCTTTGGTTAAAGCTCCAGTAACTCTGGTTCCCATTTCAGTTCTACTTGGCTTTTAATCTGGGTTAGACCTCCTTAGTATTTCCTTTTTTTTTCCCAGAAGATTCATCAGTTTGACTGGATTTAAGTATTTCACAAACCTTTTTGTTTCTTTGCAGTTAACATCAGAACAAACACTGAACCAAGAGCTGCAATAACTTGATATTTGTGACTGTTTTTCACTACCTTGAGAAAATACACTGCATGAGAACTACAATTATGTATCATTTATCTTTGACTTCAATAGTTGCTCCATCTTAAAAATGGGGGATTCTTGGTGCTGGCAGGCAAAATGGATTCTGTGAAGAACTAAGGTCTATTTATGATTTCATATTTTAGATTATAATATAACATCACATCATCAACACTGCTGCAAGCTGTAAACCCCAGGAAGATAAGCACAGAAAAAGGCACATCTCCTCATCTTCTGGTTTGTTTCTGAAGCACAACAGGGGAAGGAAAGCTTATTTTCATAATATTTTTGTTCCCTGTCATGACCAGGAACAAAACTGAAATCTGACTTCAGAACCCACCAAAAAAAAAAATAAAAAAGTTTTTGTTTCAAAAGCCAGAATTGCAATCCATGTCCAGTGAGCCTGAAATTTGTTGTATTTATCTGAAGACCTTTAAAGCATCACCTACAAAAATTAATTCATATGGTAGCTGGACTTGGAATAATTCATCAAGATCCATTCTGCAGGAAGCAGTGACTGGAGCAGGATGTTAAAACCAGCCTGCAATGCCTTAATGCTGCCAGTAATTAAACTTTTGTGGGTCAAAAATCCAAAGGCTTCATAATAATTGTCCAACCATCTGAAATCCATGTGTTAAATACATCATCAAAGAAACATCAACTAATTCTCCATTTTCTAAAGAAAAAACAGCCATGGAGAGGTTGAGGAGTGGTAACTGAAATGCATGTTCAATCTCAATGTTCATCCATCCTCTTATGAGAAACGAACCCTAAAGATGTGAACAAACAAACTGGTCTGGGATCACTCCATGAAAAATGCCCATTGCCAGGGCAGTCTCAGGAAGAGCTGGGGCTACATCAACCTTTATAAAGTCACCTCAGTATCCTCAAACATGTAAAGAAAACAATATCATTGTTTGAGACAATATCTGACATCTTAATGATCATTGTTAGCAGGAGCACTGCTGAGGGAGAGAAGATAAATACTGGCTACTAGAAATACCCTCTAAAATTGTCATCCCCTAACATGAATTTCAGGTATTGGATAATTAAAAAACCAAAAATAAATAATGATAAAAGAACCCAAATGTTTAAAAGAACAAAACTCACCAAACAAACAAATAAACCCTACCAAAAAGTTTACCTAAGGATCATATGAATCCATATGAAGGCATCATAAGAATGCACAGCTGTGTCTTTGCAGTTCACTTTGTGGGGAACAAGAACTGTGAGTTTTGGTAAAAGCAGAAGAGAAGGACAGAGCAACAAGGAAGGAGCTTAAATATGCAGGTGGATAATATCACACCTGACTTTCCTGAGGAAAGGGACAAACCCATAGTGAAGACCAGGAAAGAAAAGGAGGAGACTTTAGAGATGTATAATGTGGATGGTGTGGAAATTGTTTTAAATTCAGAAACAACCAAAATCTATTGGACTGGAAAGCAACTTCCCCCAACCCAGTAAGGACACAAGGAATGTGTCTGGTTTATTTCAACAGTCTAATAATGCATACTTAAGAAATAGGAAGCATTTTGAATCATCTTTGGTAAAACAAGTGGAGTCTAAATTACTTTAATTCAATCTTCTGCCTTAGTTGGGCTTCTCTTAGCAATAGAGTTTGCGGGAGGAAAAAAAGCTGCCAGAGAACTCTCACCTGTATCAAAACAGAACTATTTTGATAACAGTATCAGCACCTAGATATGAACACCTTGAGGATTTAAGGCCTTTGACTGCGATTTCTGCTTTTTGCTAAGTGGGGGAACTGTGAAGTTGCTGTGAAGATTTTCAGGATTTATTTATCAGGGCTTCTGTCCATTCCTCCTCCACTGAGCAATGCACTCACTGTCACCTGTGGAGGGCAAGGATGTACCTCTTCTGCTAACTCCATGCCCTGCAAACAAGCTCAAGGCGAGGATTTTGGTTTCAGTGAAAAGGTAAAGATTCTTTTGCTGCTCAGAGTGGCAGGTGATGATTTCTGCCACATGGATACAGACTAAAACTGATCAGATAAGACATGATGGTGCTGATGTAGAAGATTCTTTGGATAATAATAATTTTAATTCTGCTGTAAGTTAGTATGGAGATACAGGACTAAGATAATGCTATTAGACATCATGCAATGGAAAGAGTAGTTCAATGTTTGCAAGGTGAAATTCCAGTGTCTGAAGCAGAAAACCAGATCTCCCTGTGTTTCCACCCATTATGGCTGCAATGCACAGAAAAGGATTACTTACTATCCAACTCCTCCTCCTCCTCATCACTGGAAGAAGAGCCAATAGAAAAGAGAGTTTTAGACTTAGGAATGAGTGGAGAGATGCTGAAGGAGAAGGAGATTCGTCTCGATGGTCGGGTCCGGCCCTGGGCTGAGAAGTGGGTTAACAGCAGACATTAGAGCATGCTTGAAAATGCATTTAATAATAAAAAGGAGAGGAGAGCAGCCAAAGCAAACTAAAAGCAAAGCAAAGGAAATGTCTGCAAAGCAGCTGGCTCCAGAAAGGCACAAGAAACAAAGAACTGAGAATGTGCAAATTCCAGAGGGTGCAGGTTTCGGAGGGCGCAGGTCTCACTGCACGCACAGCTCGAGGCTCCAGCCTTTCCCTACTTTTGCTGACTTTTTTTTTAATAGGACCTCTTAGTGAAGAATTACAGGCAGTTATCTTTCCAAACAGAGCAACAACAACAAAATGGATCTCTGGACAAAAGGGCATCAGCTTCACTGAAAGAACTGTCATGGCCTCAAAGTAGAACAACTCAAGATACCTGTTTGAAGGTGCTTTCTGCAGTTAAATGATACAGCAAAGCTACCAAATATTAGCAAGGACAATTTATCTTAAGTGTTGACTTTATCTACATGGGGAGGTTCTTGACACTTCTATGTCTAAAAAAAAACCAAAAAACAAAAAAAACCCCACAACACTGTTGATAATGTTAAGCCCTTCAAAATTTTCAGCTTTGAAAAGGAGATGCTTAAACTTCTCTTCTTCCAAAATGAAACAGAAAAAACAAGCATTTCTCCTGCCTTCTTCTAAAATTTAAGAGTCCTTGTTTTAAAGAAACTGTCTAAACATGAGAAAAGTCCACTCACTACACCCTATTCTGCCCCTGCCTGGAAGATGCCCACCAAACAGAGTGCCAAACTCAGCAATCAGTCTGCAACATCAAATATCCCATTATTTATTTTTAAGAGTAGCCCTCAAATAGCAGAAGCTTTCCAACAATTGTCTGTAAGTACATGGTCTCTGAAAAGAGAATTAGGAGCCAGCAAGCAATTCTTCACTGAAACTGGATTCCCCAAGGCCCTGTTTCCCAAATCTTCTCTTCATACAAGCACAGGTGGAAAGCTGTGAGCTGCAGCTGACTGCTGGACACTCACTGCTCACATGGTGCATCCCTGTGTCCTCAGGAAAGGTGACTGGGACAGGGCTGAGGAAACCCTGCCCCTGGGACAGGCCTGACCTAAGGGCCTGACTTAAGCACCTCTTCAGGTATTCAGGTCCTTTTAAGCTATTCCATGGATGCATCAATTCACTTGCAGAACAGGGAAAACAGGCCAAAGATTTCATCAGTACTAAACTTTCAAGAGAAAGACAAAGCAATTATTTCTCTCTTTGAATAAAACATGTCCTTTCAGCCACGTACAATGAGGGATTTTTGCATGGCTGGTATCATACATCAAAGCTGAATTCAGAATATAAAAACACTCTCCAAGGAACAGCCAATGCTCTGCAAGCAATGCAGAACAAACTCCCCTGAACACTTCCTCCAGCCATTAGTCACAAATGCCAATTGTCTACAGGCAATTTGACTAAAATGTGCACAGTTTTCCAAGAACCACCCTAGAGGGACCCACTGAAAAGTATTTAAATGGATGAATTCTTAGGAAGACCCATGCATTAGCTTTGTTTAGACTGCCTTTTGAAGGACATGTTCTAGTGTTCCAG
Source organism: Alaudala cheleensis (assembly GCA_013398995.1). NCBI lineage: Eukaryota > Metazoa > Chordata > Aves > Passeriformes > Alaudidae > Alaudala > Alaudala cheleensis. The sequence continues at coordinate 157,418 of VWYE01014597.1, forward strand.
ACCTGAAGAACACAATTAGGCAACAAGACTTTTTCTTCTGTAGTCTACTGTCTATTTAGACTAAAAGTCAAGATGAACAATAACACTTTACTGTAAATTGAACCTCCTTCACCACCACAGTTCAACTTCCATTTCAGTGGTTTTATTTATAGCAATTCCTGGCTTTATAACAGTGCTCCACACTGGAAAGTTGCTATTCCAAGGCTAAATGCATTCTTCCAAGCACTGCAGCCAACAGCTCTTGTGACCTCCCTCTATAAAATGCTGAAGGATTAACATTGTGAATGGCCACAGCAGCTCTTGGAACATCTGACACATCACAGGGAGTGTGGGCAAGGAACTCAGTCTTGGAAATTGCTCCTCCTTCAGCACATATGACAATAAACAGTAAAAAGAAAAGAAATCCCTCCATATGTTTATTAATCTGGATTTAGATTTTAAAGTTCTTGTGCACAGCATGCTGCTTTCTTCCCATTCAAACACATCTGAAGGGATCATAGAGTCATTTTTTTTTAACACCTACCACAAAGTTATGCAAGTGGAATAAAGACCTGAATTTCTCCTAGAATTCACTTCCATGTAATTCTTGCATAACTTTTAAGTGTCCTGCTGGAAAACCATAAATATCAAACCCAGGTGACAAAAGGGAGTTTATACACCAAGACCTCCTTGTAAGAGGCACTGAACTGCTTCACATGTCCTGTGGTCGCAATTCAAACACTGTTCCTCCTTCAAAGGGGAAGAATGAACCAGAATAATAGAATGCTTTGGACTGGAAGGGACCTTAAAACTCATCCAGTTCCAGCCCTCTGCCATGGGCAGGGACACCTTCCACTATAGAGCAGGTTACTCCTCATTCAACCTGGCCTTGAACACTTCCAGGGATGGGGCAGCCACAAGTTTGCTGGGTGATTGACTGAAGTTTCTGCAGTCAGGAAGGTGCCAGGATTAGGAAAAAAACCCATGAGCTAAATTTTCCAAGCAATTATTCCTTCTGGGTGCTCACATCAACCCCTCAAATCCTCTGATTTTCAAAAACCACTTTCCTATAAAAATGTGGCCCTTCTGAGATGTCACAAATGAATGACTGAGAAAATAAAGCTGAGAGGAATATTTACATTCAATGTCCCAAACCCACAGATATCTGCCTCAAAGCAAAGACCAACCCTGCTATTTTGTCCACAGTCCCTGTGGAGAGGTTACTACATCTTCTCTTTTCCTCCTTTCTCCAGGGACCAGGGTGGCCAGGCTGGCTCTAGAACAACATGGGATAATTAAGCCTCCACAGCATTTTTAATACCAGGCCACAGGACATTTTAACAGCCTTGGCCTTCCAGGCTCCCTCAGCCAGTGATAGCTCATCTTTGGGGAGCCAGCCACACTTTTTGGTGTTTGGTCAGAGGCTGGGTGCAATGCCAAGAAATTGGTTGCTTCAAAAAACAACAATGAAGACCTTGAGGCCAAGGAAGGAAGAGGCAGTGCCACTGCACAGGGCAGGATCTGGTCTCTTCACAGGACAGAGCTGTTTTGCTTCTTGCTGCTGGGGCACACATCCATTAGGGCATGTTCTTGTAAATCATGGAATTATCATGGTAAAGAATTTAAAAACATCTCCTACACAGCACAATCCCTGTGAGCTTCCCCCAGCAAACCTCCTCCAGGAATGAAACACCTTTCTTAAAGCACCTTGCTGTGCAGAATCACATTAATGAAGAGGGAAGATCGGACACCATCACTGACAAGACAAGAGCTAAAATGTCAATAGGGTTTCTGGCTGACAATTAATAAAATGAGAACATGTGCAACACATCCTAAGCAGATCCAGCTGCAGCCTTCTGAATGACTTTTTCAGCTGAAAGAATCAATTCAGCCAAGTTGCAAAATTAAGTGCTTGTTATCACTTCAATTAAGCTAAACTGGAAAATTTTATAGAATCATCTTTCATTATTTCCTTCAGGAATGAGATTCCATAAATTACACCCAACTGCTCCAAAATATTTAACTCAAAATGAATAGCAACAAACTTCCCCACGGAGATCAAGACATGGATTCTAAGTTTCCACATATCAGCTTAAAAAAACCCCTAGATGCAGGGAAGTAAGATCTCAATGGAATTTATCTGACATCAAAGGAAGTAACTCTGAAAGGATTCAAAATTAGATCCTATTTCTTTAGTTAACAAACTCAACAAATCATAGTTTTCATACCAGTAGTCTAATTTAGAAAGAAAAAAGCCACCCACACAAAGGAAACCCAACAGAAAGAAAACAGCAGGGATACACTGGGAAGAACACAACTAAACTGGATGAGTTCTGCCTTTCCACCCACAGCTCCATGCAGCAGTGAAACCTGTACTTCCTGTAGTAAAGGAAGCATGAGCAGGCAGTAGCACATTTTGCCTTGGGTAGGTAGCAAGATATACTCAATTATCCAGATGACAGAGTGGATAAGGGGAAACTGGATTACTCACTGTCAAGCACTGGTTTGCTAATTGACATTAGAGACATGGATTTGGTCAGTGGAGATGAAACAGCAGAAGAACAGAAGTTAAATCCTTGTGGCTGTGATGTCTGATGCACCTGCAGGACAGAACAGAACCACACTGAGCATGTCAGGAATGACAGAACCATCCCAGCTCACTGCTCATGTTTACTGCAACTCTCACTTTAAAACAGTGCACAGGTGAAGTGCAACGTTTTGTTTTGTCTTTCAAGTGTCAGACAACTAATTATGCAACAGAGATGATGTGTGCTTGATTTTCTTGCGCAATATTACAAAACAGGTATTGTTAAAACTCTCTGATGGCCATGGAAATTGCTGTTGGGCCTCCAACTCCTCAGCAGAATTAGACTGGGGTTCAACTTGGTAAAAAACATCTGACACTTAGCAGTGTGTTCCCCAAAAATGCCATTCCTCTAAGCAAGAGAAGGTCCAAGAGTTGTGTTGCCAGAAAGAACGAAGTAGAAAACTTAAAATAGTTGGAGATTCCTCCATGTAAAGATGGAAGATTTTTCATGGTATGTATATGTACATATAAGGTGGAAGCCTTTGTGAGACTGTCACTTGGGAAAATGACTTCCAAAATTTGATGTAGCATTTCCCAGACATCCAACAGGAGTTGGACAGCTTTACCTGGTGGTTGTAGTCTCTGATTTCTCCTTGCTCGAGCTCCTCAGCGAGCAGCACCAGGGACTGATTGCTGGCAAGGGGGCTCCTCCTGAGGTCTTTGGAGCTCAGAGAAGAAGCCTCCAGGTTGGTAGAGGGCTTCTTGTTCTCACCAGAGTCTCCAGCAAGGCCTTCCAGGCTGTAACTAAAGAGAAAGCACAGAGGTCAGATCTGCCAAACTCTTAAGGACCCGTGTCTTTCAGCACAGAGCACCTGCAAACATAAAACACACAGCAGGCACTGAAGTGTGCAGGGAAATGCAGCTGTGACTCCTCAGCATGTTCTTTTGCCTTCAGAGCAAATAGCAACATCTTTGTGCTTCTAATGAGACATAAAGGTTCATTCATTGCTTGAACAACCATTGAAACTCCTGGTCTATCACCTTTCCTACTGGCTTTTTTACTCTTTTTGAGTGGTGCACAGGAAAATCCAGAAACACCCCCTTCTGAAGATTTTGGCATTTTCACATATTCTCTTTGCTAGCTTTTTATTAGGCTCTCCCTTGAAATAAAGCCACCCAAATCAAACTACCCTGCATGGCACAGTGCTTCCTGTCCTGGACCAACACCCCTCCCAGCAGCCACACCAGCTGCTCTAACACTCACCTCAGCATCCACATCCTCTGAATCTATTTTAAATCTTGACACTGCACAGTTTGGGCACTGCTAACCTCGTTTTTTCTGCCTAAGCTGGTTTCTTTTTTTTTACCCAAGTTGTGGTTTTGTTTTTAAATTCAATAAATGTTGCCTCCATCACCCAATCAATTCTATCATCTACTGAGGGAGCAGAGCAGGGCAATAACTCAAAGCTAAATAAAATACTGAAGTTTTGCTTGCAGAACTGTTAGAAATAAAACATTTGGCCAAACTCTGTAGAGACAGGTGCCAATAGACAAGTGACCTCTACAGAAAAACACCAATACACTCTCCTCTCACCTACACAAAAAACACCTTCTCTCACATGGGACCTATTTAATCTGATAAATCTTGCCCTAATATTCTGCTTCTGACCCTCTTGCTCCTCATGCCCAAACATCAACAAACCTGCTGCAATGTGGGTTCACTTTCCAGAGTCCCCTCCCAGGACACAAGCACAGATCCATGGTTAATTTGGATTTGATACTCATTAAGTCCCAGCCCTACCCTGGATTTATATCCCAACCCAAGGCTAATCATGACATCTCAGTGGTGAACAGGGTGACATGCAAACACATGAAAAAGAAAACATACTACAGCCTGTGCAGATGATTTAAAAAACCAGAGGAGCTTTAAATTCAGGTAGACTTGCACAGCAGTGATTAATGTTCTGCAGTCCCTTAGAAGCGTTAAAAGGCTCATAAATATGCACCCTGAAAGCAAAAACTGCAATAAACCAGGAATAAGAAGATTTAGTAGATTTAAAAAACCTTTTTTCATCGTAATTATTAAGAAAAAAAAAGATTGGTTGTAGAATTTATAATTTAATCTCCTTTAGGAAGATTGTGACTCATCAATGTGTATCAACAGCAGGCATTTAAAAGTTTATTCTAAAACACCTGTAGGTATAAATCAGTCCCATTTCTACTGATTATTTAGGACAGAAGAACATCTCTTTTTTACATTTCAAGGTGGCAAAAATGATGATACACAGTAGAGAAAATAAATAATGTATTTGTGACAAAACTAGCCAAAACCTGCAAATATTAGCCCATAAAATAATTATCAGTGATACTGGTCTGTAATTTGCTGATTGGCAAACATACATCAAACTTAATTAAACTGTACCAGGAAGGGCAGGTTTACTTCTCAGTATCTTCTCTTTCAGAAGAACAGTTTTAGCAGCTCCACCCACAACAGAGAAAAGCTATAAAGCCATAAAATCTGGGGGACTGGCTTCCAAACAATATTGGGTAAAGATGTGACCTGCAAACATCAATCTCAGTGCTGGGACTTTCTACAGAAGATGCAAACTTTAAGAGCCTGGGAAATTTTCATCTGTGGCGATCAGATTATTTTTTTCAGAGAAGATTTTACACGATTAATCTCTCAGAAGAAAAACCTAGGTCTTCCAATTTACAGAGTTTAAGTCTGTGTGAACTAAAATCCTTAATGAGACTGACTGGGTACAGAGCAGGGCTGAATCATGTTTAATCTTGGTTTGATTCTTTGGCTGTCACAATCATCACTCTGATCACTGCTGCGGAAAAAAGCCACGGCTTGAAGTCACCACGGAGCAGAGCAGCTCAACCCAACAGTGCAGCCTCTTCACTGCCAGAGGCCAGTGGAAAGCAGCCACCACCTCCACCTGCAGCCCAGCTCTGAGCTTCCACTCCCAAGATGATTGCTGGAAAAGCAGACCAAGCAAACAAACACGTGCACGCTTCAGCCAGAGCAGCAGTGGAGGAGGCGACGCACGAGAAGCTGAGCACAGGCTGCTTGCAGTGCTCCTGTGCTGCTGCACATTTATTCATACCATACCTTCTACAGGTAAAGTCAGGACCCATGGCAATGTACTGTACGCCTGAGGGACACCAGCTCAAACTGGGAACAGCAAAAGAGGCAGAGAGAGGAAAAGGGCAGTGATTATCGGGTTGTCTTGGAACACGGGGAACGTTAAAAGACTCTCACTCTCACATATTGTAAAAAAAAGAAAACAAAACCAACAACAAACCCAGGAATAATGAAGTAGCACACATCTGGTTGCACAAACACACCACAGTGCCCCAAAATGCCTGAGGTTACCACTGAACAAGGAGCAGGACAGCCCATGCTTCCCCCAAACCGACCCCATACAATGTACTGGGAAAAGTACTCCTTGTGGGGAGAGAGGTTTTTGGGAAAAACAAGGCTCAGACATACCAAAGCCAATTTGTAAGTAATCACACACAGCCATTGTGTTAGTAATGATTAGTATTTTTCCTGGTAACTCTCATCCTCAAATCAGAATAAGACTCCCTTACAGATATTTCATAGTGTAAGTGCCCTCCATAGAAATATTAATAACCTCAGGCTATGCTTGGAAAAAATAAGGAGAAAGACACATTCTTAAATGCTGCACAGCCAGACAGTGAAAGAGGCTGGAAGAAAAAAAACAGGCTAATCTTACTGTTGACTTGGAATTAAATCAAGAGTGCTTCTAACTGAAAATCCTTTCAGCTCCCATTCCCCAAAACAGTCCCAAAGTTGCATCATGAAAGACATAAGAAATGCAAATACACAATGCAAATATTTTGGCTGTTATTTTAGACTGCTTTTGTTATTTTTTCTCAGTTAGCTCATGGCCCAATTGCAGGACTGCAGAAACAGAGGAATCCATCTTCTTGTCAGCTATGACACTTATATGATCCCTAAATCCTGAAAAAGCTGTTCAGGAAGCATACGTTGTGAGAAGGGAATTCTGCATAAGCACAAGTTCTGCTCCCAGGTGCTGGTCTGAGATCCATGCAAGGAGGGGACATGGCCAGAGCACACTTTGCTCCATGACAGGAGCCTATGAAAAGGGCAGAACAAATTTAAGCCCTCCTGGACAAGGAATTGTGAGTGCCAGGAGCCTCTGAGGGCACAAAGATTTAAACCCACTGATTGCATCCTGTCATGCCAAGTCCTCATATTGTTTCCACACACAGTGCAACACTGGAAACGTTCTGGAAGGGTTTGACAGTTGGAAACATTCTGGAAGAGTGTTCAATAATTGCTGCCTGTTTTATAAAGGCTGTTAACTGGGTGAGGACACACCCAAAGCTTTGTACCCAAAAGCTCCCAGGTGTGCTCCACTAGTAGCTCTCACCACAGTACTATTTATCATGGAAACATTCCTTCCCATACCATGCCAATATTTCCAAGTACTTCATCATCCTCACTCAATTCAACCACAGTGGCAGATGTTTAAATATTAGTAGGGGATGGCAGGGACTAAACACTTATGTGAAATCACAGAGGAACCAAGTCCAGGCCACTGGAAATCCATCTCCATCACACACAGTCTGCACACTCAGGCCTGGGTTCAGCCTCCCAGTGAGACCTGCTCAGGGGCAACTGAGAAAGCATCCCAAGGAAGGTGTCACACATGATTCCCCAGGCCATCATCTGCTTGTGGCCACAAGAGCACTGAGCTTGGTGATATGTTTATGTCACCTTGCCTTCCCAAGTCACTTATTTTTGTGTGGTCCCTTTTCAGTCGAAGGAAATAAGATTCTCCTCATTAAAGAAACTCTATAATGTTTACACTAGACTTTAAAAGATGCCTCTATTCCTGATCACTGCCATGTTATGGTGATCATCCCAACTGCTAAAACTGCAGGGGAGGGAACTAGAAAAGCAGAGGGAGGGAAGAAGAGGAGCCCTGCATGTGTAGGAGGAAGTGTTAAGATCTCAGAGAAGGAAGGAAGGGGATCTGTTGGCAAAGGCTGTGGAAAGCATTCCTGCAGAATCACAGTCCTGCAGGGGAACCATCCACAGCCTGCTGGCAACACCATAAAATCCTAAAAGGATCAATGCAAAACTCCTTTACAGGAGACAATTTGGGGAGGAGGATGAGCTTTTATCTACATCAGCCTTGTGGGAGAGCATAAACTGTTGGAATCAGTATCAGGCTCCTGCTCCACAAGTGGGGTTAGAGAGGATGATTCCAAAATGGTTTAGAGACCAGAAAAAGTGAGAAAGTGTTTATGAAAGGATTATCACACATTTCAGATATGACATGATATTCCAGACGTTTTCTTTATTCTACATGTAAGCCCAGTGTTTCAGGATATTTTGTCTCTAAATACTAACACAGCTCCTACAGAGGAGCCTTAAGAGACCACTGATAAAAAAAAGTTCATTTGCATGAGCTGAGAAGACAAGCACTGCACTGCTTCCTGCAGTGATGCAAATAAAGTGGCTTCTTAGAAGGAAAAAAGCATGTTCTTTTTAAAAATGTTCTTTTTAGGGAGTGTTCTTTTGAACTGTACAGCACTGCTAGGGTTCATTGATGCTGATGCATGGTGAGGCACGGTGATTTTTTTGGTCCTAACATCATGGTGACATTCTTTTCACATGTGTGAATGTGGTAGTTTGTACACACACACATCTCCCCATCCATATTTCAAGTGAAGTGGAATCCCAAATTAACCTGGCACAGGAGGGAGGTAGCAGGCTATGGGAGGTGAGACAAGGTTGAGCCACTGAAGGGCAGAAGTTCAACTTCTCTTTTTCCCTTAGCCTAAAATGTCTAAGTGTGGACAGTCCACACCTGCTGTGTCAAAAATTAAGCATCCTCTTTTATATACTAAGAGCCAATGCAAAGGTTACACGAGTGGAACTGCTATCTGTGGGATGGATGAGGAAGTTTGTTATAGAGAGGAAAAACACATGGAAGTAAAGAGGAAAACATGCCTTGTTTTCTGTATTTTAGGAAGATGGTTATAAAGACCATCAAAAGAGCAAAATTAAAGCCATTTCATTCAACCAGCAGCAGATCTGCAGAGTGTTCTCCAGCTCTGAGATTGTGCCTGACCCATCCCCTCCCCCAGCTGCCCCTCCTGCAAGTCCTGCCAGGAGTGTCTGATGTGCTTTGAATCCAAATCACACACATGCTCCCAGGTAAACCACTGTTTTACCCAACTCCAAATCTCACACGTGGCAAAGGCCAACAAAATCATCTCTGAGATTTCTCTTCATTATTAACATAATGTCCTGGAGAAAACAGCTTGAGCATGTGCTCTGTGGGGCACAAACCCTGCCCTGGGTCAGACTGGAGAGAGAAAGCAGCCAGGTGGGATCACAGCTCTGATCACAGCACTTCCAGAGGTACCACAGGTTCATTAACAAGAGGTGATGGAGTTAGTAGACATTCAAACACAAAACAGTTAGTCACATCAGTTGGCTTTGTACCTTCTCCTATGAATGGGAGGCTTCTTTATACCATCCCCCAGAATTCGCATTGAACTGAAAATGAATCATGGAGAATGGTCAGCAGCTTGAATGGAAAAATAAAAATAACAAATGGCAGCTAAAGGATTGACATCCCCAACACACACACAGAGGGAATGGACACACAGGGAAAACACAAAATGAAATATGAAAGGAAGTAATGAGTCTCTGTGTTTCTCCTCTCTTCTATGAATAAATCTGGCTGGTTTTATTCTGTACAGGGAGAAGGCTGCACAGGTATTGACCATGTTGCAACTTGGCTGCTGCCAAAGCCAGGTCAGTTTAAAGTTTAGATAAGGCCAAACTCTTTGACAGAAGCTGTTAGCAACAGTGACTAACATCAGCTCCAGTTCTGCAGTGCTTAATCCATCAGTGAAACATGAGGGTGTTTCTTTCCCCAGCCTGGACATTTAACACACACTGCAGCATTGTTGAAAGACAGGCATTTCAAATCTGCTATGAATGTCAGGAATTAACTGAAGGATGAACATCCTTTTGTGCAGCCTTGTTGGTTTTCTTTGTATTTCTAACAGCAAAATGCAGACACGAGGATTATCTGTGAAGGATAATTTGAGGAAAGCCAAGGGGAACTGAGCATCTTTTCACATTTCATTTAAGATTATTGGGTTTTTCCCTGATCTTTTCTGTGAACACACTTTTATGCTCATCCTTCTTACAAACAGAAAACATGCAACAGTGGAAAAGACCAAGTTTTTCAAAAGGCTGATATTTTTTTTTCTATCGTTTTTTTGGGTCCTGTATCAGCACCTCTATGCAAGCTTGACTTAGCTGTCTTTGTCACCAAGGATGGGACTATTTTTGGTGTGGATGGGGGCTGCAGGTTGTTGCTGGGGCAGGAAGCACCTCTCAGAGCTCAGAGAGGTGCACTCTGTCACCCCATTCCTCTTCCTGCACAGCCCAGTTCTGATCCTTTTTTTTTTCAGAGCTGGTTTTGGTGGCAATTAAACTTTACTTGGTTATTTTTCTCCTCATTTAATGAGTACAAACTGCTCACCCACAGAGCAGAGAAATGCCATGGGCACCCAGAGGAGGGGAGGGAGCACAAAGGGTGGTGGGAGCAGCACAGTTTGTCCCATCAGCAGGACAAACCTCAGCCAAGGCTTGTGCTCAGGGTTTCTCCACTTCAAAGGTTTGCAAAAGTCAAGTTGCAATAGGGACTTTTCCCCTTCAGCTGGAAAAGCATCTACTGCAGGTGAAATAAATGAATAAGCAAACACTCTGAATTTCAGTGATTTGAGTGGAAGTCACTTGTTTGCACTTCACTCCCTTAGTATTTGTTGTTTCTCACTAAGCAACCAGAGTCTCAACATCACAACAGCCACAAGTGAAAAGAACAAAGAAAACAACAAAACGACACAGCAAATAATCCAAATTCCTTTCTAAAAGAAGCATAAAAACAAACATGAATCTAATCAGCACCACAGACCCACCCTAAATGACAGCTACCCTTATGTAGCTGCAGCTGTATGTGAGAACACACGAGAAGAATTACTGTTCCTTTAACTGAGATTTTCTTACATTTACAATGAATGTATTTTCCCGTATCAGAAACAGCCTCCAAAGTGTGATGCAGGAGAATTTAACCCCATCTGTTCAGTGTTAGCAGTGATTGCCAGCTATGCACTTTATTACCCTCAGAAATCCTTATGCACAAAGCCAAATGTAAAAATAAATCTCCCCAGATGAGTTTATGAGCTTATGGACTCATTCTGGCATAAACCTGCAGGTATGCTGACTTCTTTGTCACTTTTAAAAACTAATGGGCATTACTTAACTTATTTAAATGCTACCTGGGGACCAGGAATGAAGCCCACAAAAGGTGACAGTGTTAAACAACAACAAGAACAACAACAGCAATAAAAATCTTTCACTGTGTGTTACTTAGAGGATCCTGAATGGTTTTCAACATTGACTTTAAAGCCTGAAGGGTCTGTATTATTCCTTTAGTGATACCCACAGCTGCTGTGTGCCCACATTCCTGATGGGAGGCTGTTGCCTCTCCCTGGGCTATCCAAAGGGGTCAGTAACCATTTTCAGGAACCTGTTGTGAGTGGCCAGTTTTAACTGAATGCCATGCAGCCCCAAATGCAGTGGCTCTGTTCTTGTTAACAGCAGAATGTTTGCCACAAGGACACGACAGGCACAGAGTGGCACTGCCCTGCACACCTGGGCCAGCAGCCTCTGGGAGCTGTAGGGAGGATTTGGCACCCAGACCCTGCTACAGCAACTGCCCATTCCTGCTCTGAGAGCTTCAAAGCACATTAAAAATATTTGCCAAACCTCCACTGGGCTCAGAATACAACAGGGTTTGGCCCCAAGCATCCTGCAGCCCAAATGCGACCAGTGCAGGGCATGGCAGGGAATCACACCAATTACTGCTTTTTGGTGTGCATCTTCCTTTATTTCATCTCCTTCCCCACTGAAATGGGGGACTGAGCAACTTTCCTTCCCACAGTCACTTGGAACCAGCATGGACACACTCACATGGCTTGTACACTTCTCCCTCTTGTACCTCCTGAAAGAACAGATGGGAAAACTTCCCTTTTGAATCTTCCTGAACAACACCAGGGACATCAGTGATGAGTTAGGTGGAACTTACTGTCCATGAGAGACTGAGGTGGGACCAATTCTGTGTAACAGGGAGGACCCATCTCACCATTATGAAGAGCTTCCACAGAATTTATTTAAACCCCAGTGCCTGTGTTATCTCTTAATAAAATCAGAACAATGAATGTCATGTTTATTCTGTGGTCAGTGAGATTTAACACTCCAGTAATCCCTTTGTACAGAAAGGGGTGCTGACAGTTCTAATGGAAGACTTGTCCTGAGGTAATTCCATTTACTCTAGAAAGCTCAAGCATACTGTAGGTATTAAGTACTTTAATCCTGAAAGTTAATTGAAGGAAAAAAACCAAATAAACACACATCAGGAGATTGTCTTAACCTCTTCAAATGAAAAAAAAACAACCGAAAGTGACACGCTCGCTTCTGATAAACTCCTCAGTTTTATCAGGCTGGGTTTAAAGCTCAGATAAACCTGCATGAGTGGGGGCAGAGTGAATCAAAGCAGCTCCTCACTCACCTCCTCTGATTGATCTCTGCCTCGTTGGTGGCGTTCTTCCCCGGGCCCCAGCTGTGCCTGCGGAAGGGCGACAGCGGCCGCATGGAGCCGCGCAGCACCGAGGAGGGCGTGGGCACGTCCGTGATGCTGTCCAGCTCCTCTTCCTTCTCTCCCCCCTCTGAGGGCACCATGTTGGTGCAGCTGCCATCCAGGCTGTGCCTGTCCTTGGGCTGGGAGAAGCTCCCCGTGGGTGGGAAGGGGAGGGAGGTGTCGCTGCCCAGGGATGAGTTCCTCTCCAGGGACATGGTGTCGTCTGCAGAGGAGCTGGAGCTGGTGACATCGCACACAGAGTGCTCCTCTTCAGCCTGCTGGGGGCAGGAAACATGAAAAGTAAGGTAAAGTAGAATCATGGACTGGTTTGGGTTGGAAGGGAGCTCTAGAGATAAGCTGGTCCAACACCCTTGCTGTGGGCAGGGACACTGTTCACTAGATCAGGTTGTTCAAAGACCCGTCCGGCCTGGCCCTGAACATTTCCACTGAAGTGAATCCATGTAACATTCTAAATAAATGTAAATATTTTATTTTTCACACCATCACAGAACTGAGACTTTTTGCTCTGGTCTCAAAAGAGGTTGAAATGCTCTGCAGGGTGATCTCTTCCACCCCCCAAGTCCCTGGCTGCCATTACCTAGGCTCCCAGCTCAGAGCCTCTGCCTGCCTTCCTCTCCCCAATTCTGTATTTCATCCTGCACAGCAAATCCTGTTCCTCTGACCATTTCTGGCTAAAGCTGTTATCAATCAAGGTGCCATAAAACTGCCAAAGGTTTACTGAGAGCAAGCAATGGGGAAGGGGGTTATCACAGCTCCTGATGACAAACTCCAGCCTCCCCTATGGGACTGGGACAGGCTTGTAGAGCTCAAGGGCAATGCACTGTTCCACTGCATCATGCAACACAAAAGGTAATTCTTACTCAGTAGCAGAAAACAGACAGAAAAGAAAATATAAAAGCTTGATTCCCAATCCTCAACTACTTTCCATTAAACAGAAAGTTAATACCAGGGTTTGCAGCATTTTTCAAATCCAACTGTCATCGAAAAATATTGTTCTACAGGATCAGCCACCCTGTATTAGAGATTTTGAGTCATACTGTAATTTTTGGGTTTAGTTTGCTCCAAGAGCAGTGTGTAGATGCCAAACTGGCTCTCTCTGGCCAAAGGCCACATGCTGACCACACAGCCCCAGCAGAGCCCGTGCGTATCCTGCGTTCCCTGTGGCCACTGTAAAAAACACAAGCATCCCTCTGACATCACCTCCAGTCTGAAATGGTGTTTGCCCTGAGGCACTGACATGGCAAGTTTCAATTTATCCTCCTGCAGAGCCCTGTGCTGCATCATTTGAAATAATAACAGGCAGAGTGCTCTGTCAGGCCATCCACAGCAGAGCACTCAGGAAAGGTGGTGAATTGTCCTCACACAGGGGGCTGGGCAGCAGCTGAGTGCTCCAGGGGCTGCAGGCTGTCAGCAAGCATTTGCCAGAAGACAACTGGAAACAAAATCCTGTTCTTGGAAGGGAAAGATGGGCATCAGACCACATGAAAGGAAGGGTGAGTGGTGTTAAACAGTCCAGAGACTTTTGTTTTTATGAGCTTTGTTTGAGGGGCACACACTACAAGCTATAAGCCTTTTATTTAATTGAACAAAAATAAACTGAGATATTTTTTAAAATCTTCTAATTGAATATTTTACTATTGAGAGAGAAGCCCTGTTTCAGGCTTAGCTATTTTTTATTCTTAGTTCAGTTTAAAAGGTAACACAACAATATTCCTGAGATGGTTTAACTAAATGCTGTCACACTACTTCCCTTCTCACATCCATCTAAGGGAAACAGGGGGAAAAAAAAAAGACAGTACCCACAGCACAACAGCAAAGTACAAGAATCTTTTAAACAGAAAGCATTAAAAACCACACTAAAAAAACAACCCTCCAAAAATATTCACTTCATGTCAAGGTATGTCAAATATTAACAGTGAATTTCAGAAAACTATGTTCTGCAAACTAGTAAACAATTGGATTTGATACATTTGAATAGGATGTTGGGATTTAAAGAAAAGAGAACTGAAATGGAAGCCCTGTGAAGTTTTTGATGATGTTCAGCAGTATTCAAGATAATCTGATATTTGTGTGACTCATGATGAGAGCTTACTGAATTGCTTAAACACAGACAAATTGAGTAGTCATTATGTGGATAACACTCCTACAGGGGAGGAAACAGTCTGCCACTTCTCTACGACAGAAAAATACTGCCAGACATTAGATCAGACTGGATGGGGCTTTGGAACAACCTGGTCTAGTGGAAGGGGTCCCTGGCCATGGCAGGGGACTGGAACAAGATGAGCATTAAGGTCCCTTCCAACCCAAACCATTCTGTGATTCTGGGATTGGGGCAGCAGAGCAGGAGAGGAGAGGACTGACTTCATTCCATCAGCTGAGTGAAGCATGGGACAGCTGGGAAACTTTCAATCTGCATGCAAATCTAGAAACAATAGTGCAGATCACCAAATTAAATAGGGAGGAATTAGAGTAAAAAGAGGAATTTTTGTTTACCAGATGAGAACACTGCTGCAGTTTAAAATGCAAACAAAAACCACTTCCCTAACAAGGAAGATTTAGGGCTTTTATCAGAAAATTCAGTTCAAGGAGATGTTTGAAAAAAGGGAAATGCATTTGGTCCATTTTAACTTTTACCTTGAGCATTGGACTGACGACAGAACACAATAAACAATTCCCTTGAACTTGTGGCCCTTGTTTATTCTTCTAGAAATACTCTGCCATCATTTCAATGATTTTTTTTTTTGAAACAAAGGAGGAAAACAGTTAATATGAAAGACTGTTCTGTCTGAAAAATGCCAAGTGTGGCTGACACATCTGAAACATCTATATTGTAGTCACCACTGCAGGGAATTAGCTATCTGGCCAGTAAATATGCATCCTCTTTAATCCTGTTTGAGTAAGAAAATAGCATGTTTGAAGAACAGAATGTGTTCTTTTCTTACAGGAAAAAGGAAACATTAAAGAAACACTAATTTTCTTCAAGTTAGGCTTGCTGGATTGCACCTCAATGAATTCNTGCTTGATATATAAATCAGCAGAGTAATTTTTGATTTGGATTTGCCTATGGTTTCAGGTTCCCTAAAATTACCCTCAATTGGCTATTAATTATTTATCATAACATTTATAATTTGGAGTGGAAGTGAAAGCCTTCCCCTTAAAATTTTTATTACTTTGGGGTTTTTTTGTTTTTCTTTTTTTTTTTTTTTTTTTTTTTTTTTTTTTTTTTTTTTTTTTTTTTTTTTTTT
>VWYE01014598.1:0-65584 GCA_013398995.1 Alaudala cheleensis
TTTCATTCTTTTCTGCTCTACTTCACCTTAAACATCCAAACTCAAAAATTTTCTACTTTTTCCCCAGTAATTTGAGTGATTTGGGAGTTTTCTCCGAGCCCTTTCAAGCGGAGCTCTGTTCTCCTCACTCCTCATTCCTGGAGCGGTTCCTGCTCCCTCCCGGTGCCCCTGGGAAGCAGCTGCAGGATTCCTGCTCCTCTCCTGGCAATTCCAGGGTGTTCCCCGAGGGACACGGACACCCAGGAATGGCACGTCCAGGCTGCAGCAGGAAATCCGGGCGCGCTGTTTGATCTGTCCCCGTCCCCACCCACAGGGAGGAGAGGAAGGGATGAAAATCCCATTTATTCCCGCGGGGAGGAATGCCGTGCACGCCTCTGGAGGACAGCGGGTTCAGCCCCAGCCTCCTGAATTTCAGCATCAGAGAGAACGCTGAGCTGGAGGAGTTCATTGTTGGAGATGTTGTAAGCTGGGCTTTGCAATTAATTCTCCCTTTTTTTCTCACACAAACCCTGTTTTACTTGACCTGTGTCAGGCTGCACTTTGTCTGACAGGAACACCACAGATAAGCCTCTCATCAGCTGTGGCCTCGGTTATCTGGGCCTGTTTGGGAACAGAAATGTGCTATCAGGATCAAAAAAAAAAAAAGTCTGCTTAATGTCAGGGTCTGTGCCAAATTATGGCATGAAAAAAAGGAGAACATTTCTGATATGAATTTCCTTTTTTTTTTCTTTTTTTTTTTTTTGAATAAAATAAAGCAGGAGAGATTGAAAGCTGTTTCACAAAGATAAATGCAGAAATAAAATTTTGCCAGAAGATCACAGAATAACAGAGTTATTAAGGGTGGAAAAGCTCCAAGACCATGGAGTCCCAGCTGTGCCTGATGCCCACCTTGTCCCCAGCCCAGGGTGCTGAGAGACACCTCCAGGCATTCCTTGGACACNTTCCCAGCTCCCTCAGGAATTCTCCAGCCCCTTCCCAGCTCCCTCAGCCCCTCCTGGGACTCCAAACCCTTCCCCAGCTCCCCCAGCCTCTCCCCATGGGATCAGGAATGCTCTGAGCCCCAGACCTGATGTCTCTTTTGGCCCTGTGCTCTGGGCAGGGCTGGTTTGAGAGGGTCACTACTGACCAAGGGGCTTTGCCTTTCAAATATGCATCAAATTGAATTTTCCATAACATTTTCCACACAGGCAGATTCCTCATTGTTCACAAATTATCCCTGTGTTTTCTGGGCCCAGTTCCCCCTGACAAATTCCTGTTTCCACTCATCCTCAGAGATCTGTTCCTGCCTCCCCTTCAGGCATTTCAGCTCCTCTGAGATTTTTACATTACATATGAGATAACTGGAATCTGTGAAGGGATGGTGAGATCAAGAGAAGAACGAGATTATTCTCTTTGCTTGTCAAAACAAACAGAAATAGCATTTCTTCTTCCCTGCAATGGCTGATAGAAACAGAAACACAGCAAAAAAAATACTCATTTTTCTGCCTCTTGAAGCTGGGTATGGATCTTATGAAAAGTTCTCAGTGGTTTCTAGCTGGTGGAAGAGTTTGGCCTAAAATATATTAGACTCACTTGTAACCATTAAAGGGAAAAAAGGAAAAAGCAGTGGCAGCAATAAAAATGCTGACAATAACATAGTGCCTGGGTCCAGGGAGATTTGGCAATAATCAATACATGATGCCCTCTGTAAAAATGCTCTGGCTTTTGGCAGCTTTGAAAGTTTTCCTCCCCATGGGTGGAGATCAGACAAGTCAAAAAAAAAAAAAAAAAAAAAACAAACTCAGGGAAACTTTGAGAAATGACTGAAAGAGCAATAAATATTTAAATCTTGGAAATGCACTGAACACCTCCAGCTGGGCAGGAGCAGGCAATATTCCCCCTCTGCAGCAGCATGGAAAATCAATGGGCTGGAGGCTGGGGCTGCTCCTGCTGCAGGGGCAATGCTGGCTGCTTCCTCTGCAGGCAAAAAAAAGCAAAGTTTATTGCAAAGTTTATTGCAAACTCCGTGGGCCCTCCGTATTTTTCCTGTGGCTCTTGAGGAGTGACTCCTCTGAACCTGAGGAAATGATCCCAGTGAGTGGGAAATCAGCTCCTGTTTGTGCAGGAGTGGGGAGTCTCCAGGGTTTGTGTGCAGCTCCAGCAGCTCCATGGAAGCACCACATCAGTTCTGTCCCTCCCCTTGGGTACCAAGGGTCAGAGAGATCTCTGAAGTCCCCCAGAAAGGGAAAACACCAAGAGAAATCAAATATTTGGTCTCTTTCCTTGCTGTAATTTAATAATTTAAAATTTTAAAAAATTTAAAAAAAACCACTCCATCTCCAATTATTGTCTGTGTCTACAAAACAGGGTTGTTTGAAGTATTTAGAATAGTTTGTTGAAAAACCCTTCTCTTCATCCTGCAGACCCTCAATGGACTCCTCACTTTTGGAGCACCAGAACGTTTCCCTCAGTATTTTTCCTGTGGCTCTTCACTGAAGACTTAAACTGTCACAGCAAGGATCATCTTAAGATTCTCAGTCCATCTAAACCAAATCCTGTGCCAGAGGTTGAAGTCCAAATCCAAATCCTTGACAATTTGGAGCTCATTTTCTTCAGAATTATTGTCCCCAAAATATCATGGACATTGATGCCTGAGTTTGATTACATGAATTTAACTTTGCCACGTTAACCAGCTCATAAAAAACATTTTCTTCAGCTCATGGAGCATCCAACACTTGGGATCTCTCTTCCTTTAAAGAACACAATATTTTTAGGAATTCTAAAAGAGCTCCTGTGAAAAGGAAAATCATTTTACAGGGCAGTTGCAAAGTGTTTATGAGAATGTTTTGCTGCACAGCCTCAACAGGGCTTCAGGAACTGTCCAAAAATGAAGTTTGGTGCAGAGATCACAAGTGCAGAGGTGGCTTTTGTGTCTTCCTGTGCTTAAGAAACAAATATCATATTTAAGTAAATAATGAGGATGAAAAAGAGGAAATTAAGGAAACTAATTAGGAAATTAAGACAAATATTTCTTGGTGTGATATTGGATTTCAAACTCCAAAATGATAGCTGTACAACAGACAGGACTCTTTGTTCCTATTAAACATGCCAATCTTTTTTTCCAGGGTGAGCTGGAACAGGAAAAATTTGTTAATATTCAGCAAATCTCTTGGTGGCTGTGGAGCCTTCATGACTAATCAGAAGTTCCTTAATGAAGCATTTGTGTGAGGCTCTTCAGTGCGTGGTTAGTCACAAAAACACAGAGCTGAGGGGGGAAAGCAGGGAGTGCTGGCAATAACTGCAGCCTGTGGGGTGGGAATGGTTCCTCTGTGGGCCCAGCACCAGCTCTCCTGCTTCAGATCCTGTTGTTTTATATTTATTTTAACAGCCAGTGCCTGTTTTCATCAGGTAAATGTAACTAACACAATCGTGGAGCAGTGGAGGCAGCAGCTTGGAATTTTCCACTTTTTTTTTTTATTGCAACAGTTTTTTTACCCTTTTTTTTTTTTTGCTATCTCAGAGAATCAGCTTGGGAATTCTGACTGTGAGAAATTTTCCCTTCTCCCTGACTAATGGCACTAGTGGTTAATAAAGATCTGAAAAGCTTTTATTAATGAAATATCTCTTATTGCACAGCTTTTATTCATTTTTCATGCTCACATAAAAGGCAGCAAAGAGGGGAAAAAAGGAAAAAAAAAGCCACCAAAACCTACAAGCACACAGAAATAACCAGCAAAGCCTTTAAAAAAAAAAAAAGATTGTTGAGGTAATAGAGATAACATTTTTAGACTGCAAGGATGGAAGGTGAAGAAACATGGATCCTTTGGGAAGGCAAAGATCCCTTTAAACCTTTTCCCACACTTCCTGTAGCACAGTGAACTTTGGGTTGTAACATGATTTAGCTGGGACATAACTTACCCTGGCAGGAACACCAGCCCTGCTGTCTCAGGGGCCACATAATTCCTGGGATTCTACACCCAGTAAATGTTTTGGGCCAGCTGTAGTTGCACCAAGCACAGAGGAGGAACCTCGTGGATGCTCTGGAATCATCCCCTGCATGGCTGAGGTGCCAGGAAATAGTTCATACCTTGATATGCCCCCTATTTATAAAGGTGACCTGATAACACTCAGAATTAATACAAATCCTGGAGGATTGTGGTAAAGAATGTATAAAAAAATCATGGAGTGGTTTGGGTTGGAAAGGACTTAAAAATCGTCTCATTCCAACCTCCTGACACAGGCAGGGAATGTGGTTGAGCCTCTCCTTTTCCCAGACATGAGTTTTTTGCAAGGATTCTCCCTCATGGCTCTAATCCCAGTGAATTCAGGAGGAATTTTGGGTTTGCTCCAACCTGCAGCTCCACTCTCCCAAGGAGCTCAGGGGAGTTTCAGCTGAGTTGGGCACCTGGAGTGCCCACAGCTCATCTGGGGGAGCAAATGAGGAGGGGAAGCACTGAATTACTCCTCTGGGGGTTGTGTGTTCCTGCTCAGGCACGTGGATGTGAAGGAAAATGAACTGGCCTGCAGTCAGGGAAAGCAAAGAGAACAGCAGCAGGGTCTGTGAGGCCAAAAACACTCAGTGTGCAGACATTTCCCAAAAAAACTCCTTCAGTCAGGTGTTTTACTGCAAGCTGAAGTGCAGGAGAGACCAGAATTGCTGCTTTTAAAAGAGATATTATATAGAAGTCAGGAAACACTTGGCCATCACTGTGTCAGAAACGTGGGCTGTAAAACCCTGCAGCTCCAGAGGTTTCCGTGGATCCCATCTTTGCAGGGATGTTCTTGGGTTTTGGGGTGCAGGAGAGGGAGAAGCTGCCTTTGGGAGCCAATTCTCCATCTCCAAACAGCTGGGATGGAGCAGGACATCACCTGTGGGGTGCAGGAGAGGGACAAACTGCCTTTGGGAACCAATTCCCAGCTCCAGACAGCTGGGATGGAGCAGGACATCACCTGTGGGGTGCAGGAGAGGGACAAACTGCCTTTGGGAACCAATTCCCAGCTCCAGACAGCTGGGATGGAGCAGGACATCACCTGTGGGGTGCAGGTGGTGGGGAGAGGAGCAAAGGGACATTTCCAGTGGGTCTCAGTGCCCATGATCATTGGAGGAGCTGAAATTTGGGATCTGCTCATGGCCTGGAGGTCCCTTGGAGAGCTCCCCCAGACTGGATGACCTCCATCCGAGTCTTTTTTGATGTATCCACACACAAAATCTGTGAGGTTTTTATGTTTCCTTGCATTCAACTCCATGTTTTGGTCATTTCTTGCATCTTGATTGGGTAAAAAACAACCCCTGCCCTTGAGATGCTGTAAAATCTGACAGTTGTCCACTTTGCCAACCTTCTTTTACCTCCTCCTGCACCTCACTTTGCCTTCAGGTGAGCACCTATGGATTCTACACATTTTTAAATATAGATAATAAATCACAAAGGATTCCATAAATACATCCCACCTCCTTTTGAGAAAGTGATGGGAATGAGGAGTGGGGAAAATGAGGCAACCCAGAGCAAGAGGGAATAAATGAGGGCAAAATCTCCTCCCGAATCTGAAAGTTCAGCAAGAGGAGCTGGTGCAAGAAATAGAAAAAGAGATGGAAAAAGTAGAAGTAGGTCTCATTTAAAAGCACATTCCAGTCAAAAATACCTCCCAAGTTTCATGTCAGCCTTGTAGTTTTCCTCTAAAAAAAGAAATCAAGCAAGCAATAGTTATTTAATAACAAAGAGTGACCTATTTTGGAAGGGAAATTAATATGGAAGCATTCTTCTGAGAATAGGAGCAGTTTGTGTGAAGTTTTCTCCACTATTTTATGGACCAATTCTGCGATGAGTGTTTAATATTTCTTATTTTGAATCTCTTTGTGTGTCCCAGGATTCAAACTAAATTTCTGGTATTTTGGCTGAAACCCACTTGATTATGTGCTAAGCATTAAATTCCTATGAAAAAAACATTTTCACATAACATGTATTATTTTTATTATGTTTTATTGTATAATATATAATATTTTATATTATTTTTGGAACCAACTTCTGCACATACTTCCATTTAAGAATTTCAGAACTCAAGAAATGTTTGGTTTTAATAGAAAATGGTGCAGAAAATGGATTGAATCAGGGAGACTGAGGAGAGCTCCTGATTTGGCACGCCCAGATTTTGAGTGGTGACATCAGAGAATCTGTCCAGTGAAAAACAGCAAAAAAAAAAATTAAATTAATAACGATTGACTTCTATAAAAGGATAGCATCTCCTAAGAGATTAATGACTGATTGGCTTTGTCAGATAATTAGCTGCTCCACCAAATTATTTGTAAGCTTTGCAGGAGAGACGCCAGCGCCAAATGTTATCCCCATCCATCGCTGGAGGTCGGCTGTTTTCCAAAATAGAAGCGCAATTAATCATTATTAGCATGAAGAAGCTGCTGATGTCGTTCATTAATAATTTGATTTTAATGTTAATAAAACAATCGCTGCAGTGTTGATTCACTGAGTGCAGGGTGGGGGATGTTTTGTGCCTCGCATGAGCAATGGGTACAATTCACCCAGCTGCGTGTGGAGAAAAGTGTTTGGGGATAGAAGTAACAGAGTTAGAGGATGGAAAATGTTTTCCTGAGGTGAAATTTCCAGCATTTCCTTTACCTGCTGTCAGAAAACAAAGAGCAGACAAAGATTCAGCTTTTTTTTTTTGGTACTAAAGGATGGTTAGCAACAAGGAAAGGTGCAGCTGTCTTTGCTGCCCAACAATGCAGAGTTTCTCATAATAACTTCAAAAACGTACCTGGGACTGTTTATAAGGCAGATCCTGAATAAAATGGCTATTTGGGTTTGTTTGCCTTTCTCTCAGCAGTTGTATCCTTCCTCCTGATTATCCTGAGCACACAAAGGCACCTCATCCCCGGACGATCCCTCTTTTCACCTCCAAAAAAACCCCTCAGGTTTCCTGAACGCCGGTAATTTAAAAATTGTCTCTGTGCACATTTGTCTTTATAAAACCTCGCTGAAACACCTCCAGCCTCTCTCCTAAAAAAAAAATGAGTGTTGAGGCAAAGCGATTCGGAAGATTTGGCACCCATTTAACGGCGCTTGCGGCTCCGTGGCACTGCCCTGACTCATCCTTATCACCTGTGGGATTTAATGAGAGCAAACGGTGGCGAAGTTCTGCTTTAAACACGGCTCCTTCATCAGGAGGAGGCACAGATGGGGCTGGTGTGGGAGAAGGAAGGGCCCTGAGGTGGAAACTGCAGATGCTGAACTTTAATTTGGGCGGCTCTTAAGTTTTGCTAAGTGGTTTCTTTAAATCTCCTATTTAAAATTGTTCCCTTCCCTTCTTTTCCCCCGTAGTTGGGTTTATTTCAGATAATCAGGAAATGGTTTGGGTTGGGAGGGACCTTAAATCTCATTCATGGAACCTTCCACCATCCCAGGTTGCTCCGAGCCTCATCCAACCTGTCCTTGGGCACTTCCAGGGATCCAGGGGCAGCCACGGCTCCTCTGCACCCTGTGCCAGGCACTGCCCACCCTCACAGGGAGGAATTCCTGCCCAAAATCCCACCCAAACCTCCTCTCTCTCAGTTTGGAGCCATCCCCCCTTGTCCTGTCACTCCGTGCTCCCATAAATTGTCTCCCTAAATAACTGTATAATAAAGATAATACAGCAAAACTGCACATCCTAAAAACCCAGAGAAAGCAAAATAATAATTCAAAAACTGTGTGGGCTCTGTTTTAGCAGTTTATCCTCTGCTAATAAGGGTGAGGAATGTGATTTGCCAGATAAGCTCTTGGAGGCTCACATTTGATTGCCTCACATTGATGATGTGGAAAGGTTTGATCATTTTTTTAGTGATCTGGTTTGTCAGGATCATGTGAGGGGATCTGCAGCCTCCAGCCTGATGCTGCTGAATGCCAGAGGTGCCAAAGGGCTCTGATTTTGCAATGTTTGGGTACAAAATAATCCCTTTATTATTTTTTATTTATTATCCTGCATTGTTCATGGTCTCCTGATGTGGGGAAGGTTGGAAGTTGCAAAGCCTCCATTCTCCTGCACTGTTTAGCCAGAAGATTCCTTAAAGTAGAGTGGTCTCAGTGGATAAAAACACCACAACAAACCCATCAATATTCTCCAAAGTTTTACAGCACTCTTCTAAAATAGAAAAAAAAATAAATAAAAAAGAAAATTAATTAGTTGATGGGCCAGATGAGGAATGCCACATAAATATGTCTGTTTAAATCAGCACTGGGGTTGATATTCTGCTGCAGAATACAATCATATGTCACCCCATGACGTTTGGAGGAGTGTGGGATGCAAAGCTGTGCTTGTGCCAGGCTTTTATTTCATGTGGGCCCATTTCTGAGGGTGCTGACTGTGGATTCAGCAGTGTTGGCAGGTAAATCCTGATGTTTTATTTTCCTGGAGATTGGAGAGTGGCGTGCTCCAGAGTCTGCTGGAGTAGATTACTTAATACACCATTACTTCTCATGGATTTTGATTATTATTTGGATTTTCCAGAGTCATCATCTCGAGGCTGCTGTTCTCACCCTTCTGTCAGCTCTGGCAAAAACTGATAGCCAGGTGATTTGTCTGAATAAAATAAGTGTTTCACTTGTTAGGGTATCATTTCACTCCAGCCTCACGCTCATGAAAAGCTGAGCAGTTTGGGTCGTGGTTTTGGGCCATGGGAGCTGTTCTGGACTTTTTCAAGAACGTGTGGTGAAGAGGGACAGTTTGCAAGATCACACTGTGATTTTTTAATAGAATAGTTTGGGTTGGAAGGGACATTTACATCCCTCAAGTCCAACCCTTCTGCAGTGAATATCTTCAACTACAGCAGGTTGTCAGTAGCATCATCATTGCCTTTTGTTTGGGTTTTTCCTTTCTGACCCCACCTGAAAAGAGACACAAACCATCCCAAAATATTGTGATAAAAGAATTTCCTGTGTTCTCTTTGATGGAAATGTTCACATTCTGAAGAAACCCTCCAGCTGAGATCCAGCTTTCAACCAAATGGATAAACATTGGAAATATTTCTATCTGGTTGAGGAGCCATTGATATAAATTTCCATATAGAAAAAGACAAAGCTCTGACTCTGTGCTTGTGTCTTTGTTGTCATCACAAAAACAATTTTCCTCCCAAGCCTGGGGGGAGCCAAGGCTGTGCAGCCACCTCTGTGTGGATCTCACAGGATCTCACAGGTGCCTGTGGAGGAGTTTTGGTGTTTTATTTTCCCTCAGCTCAGTTAAATTGATGGTTTGTGACCATCTTGTCCCTTCCACCCAAGACTCAGCACTCAAGGACTGTGCTGAAGGACTTGCCTCCAAACCAGACTTATAGAGAGCCAAAAAAAAAATGGTAAATACAATAGCAGATGGTTTATATCAGCTTGACAGCCTCGTTCTTGGCCAGCACCCAAAGCTACAAACTTCTGAGCTGGAAGTTTGAGCTGTTGTTTGAAGTTGGGAGCAGAGGCTCGGGAACGCTCCAAAGCTGATCCACACGTACATGGCTCTCCATGAGGTCAGAACAGTGCCCCAGGCAGGTCAGGGCCACGAAAAAAAGGTGAAGAACCACCCAACAAAGCAAAATCTGGTTACCCAAAGTGATTGGGAGTGATTCTGAAAATCAAATAATGGTGTGCAAAATAAAAGGAGTGGGCTGGTCGTGCAGAAATGCCAGGAGAACATTCATTTACACAGATCTTTTGAGAGCTGAGAGACTCCAGCTCTGATCACACTTCTGCAGAGATGATTTTCCCTTGCTCCCAAAGGATTGAGATACTTCAGACAGGCAACAAGTGTGAGTTGTTGGGGTTAGGAGTTGGAGCAAGCACAGCTTGGATGGTTATGATTTATTGATGACCTGTCTGATGCAGAAATCCTGACATTTCAGCTTGCCACAGGCACAAAAAGCTAAACCCAGAAGGCTCAGAAGGAACACAGGTCAAGGAAGAACAGCCCCCTTTCCCAGCAGCCTTGTAAAGGCATGAAAAGGTTCTGAATCAGGCCCATGCCAGCAATTCAGATTTACTGGGAGTTGTTACTGCAGCAGCCACAAACACAGCCCGGCTTTACTGCCTTGCACATTTGTCATGCACAGCATGAAAAATGTCCCTGAAACCCCTCAGCTGCCACAGGAGCCCCATCCATCCCTTCCCTTCAGACAGACAAGGCCATTAGGAGCTGATGGGGCCTCCAGGAGGTGGAGATTCCCCCCCATCCCCGATGTGTTCCTTCATCTCCCCCCACAAAGGGGTTTTTCTCTGCTCTGCAAATCCGTAATGTCCTTGTAAATGGCATTTTGCTGCACAGCTACATCAGGGAAAAGTGAGGATAGAAAAAAGGGATTTCATTTTCTTCTCCTGGTGCAAGTCCATCAGAGCAGTCAGTCCCAGCTGGATGGTCCAGCAGAAAGCCTGGGAGATGAGGATCCACCAGGTTCCCCACACTGAAGGTACCTTTTAATTGTCCTTCTGTGAGCTCCACATTGCAGCCATGGGCTGGACAAACTCCTCACTTGATTTAAATTATGTGGGATTAAGAGTCCTGTGGATGATGTGGTCAAAAGACAAAGAAATTTTATGCTACCCACAGAATATTTTAGTATTTAATTTAGGAACTGATGGGCTTCAATCATAGAGAACTGGTCATCTCTAAGTGGACCTTTGGTCTTTTTGTGACTGTTAGATAAAACAAATACTGAATTTGGAATAAGGGCAGTGTCCCTGATATCTTTGGTGTCCAAAGTAAGATTTCCAGATCATTTTGTGGAATACAGATACTCACAGCCTCTGGGGAGAAGGGAACTTCCCTTTCTGACAGGTTTGATCTTTGTCCTTGGACAGGGCATGGCACCAGAGGGGGATTATCTTTCACTTAAATCCTCCTCCAGAACTGTTTTATCAGAGTGGATGGTAAAACCATAGAGGAGAAATCAATGTTTAA
Source organism: Alaudala cheleensis (assembly GCA_013398995.1). Lineage (NCBI taxonomy): Eukaryota > Metazoa > Chordata > Aves > Passeriformes > Alaudidae > Alaudala > Alaudala cheleensis. Next base: position 10,906 of record VWYE01014598.1, read on the forward strand.
GGGAATACATACAGAAAGGCAGTGGTGAATCTCAGATGTGTGAGCAAAGATGTTTTCCAGTGGAAAATTAGGAATTTGTCTTTAATTCTGAGACCCTCTGTTGCTGAGTTATCTCATACAAACCTCATCAAAACTGAGGGCTCTGCTGGAGCTTCACTGAAGATGGAGGGGCCAAAAAAAGGCCTGAACTATAATTCTGAGGAAATATCTCTGCTTAATCCTTCAATCTCAGTGTTTATGTCTGATGAGAAAAATTCAATTTTCTGAATTGCTGTGAAAACTCCAAATTTCAAAATCTTCTATTCCAAAAACTCGTTTCTGTGCTCTTTAGATTTCATTTACTATTTCACCTAATTTCACTTAGTTTTAATTTTTTTGCAAGTGCCTTAGGGTATTAATAAATAACAAGGCATTTGGGTTTTTAAAATGTTGATATCTTTCATTCCAGGTATTGTTTTGCTCCCATTTCCTCCCCTGCAGCATTTGAGGATTTGTGTAAAACACAGCCAACACAATTCTATTCCTTTTCAGTTTTCTTTTTTATATTTTTAAGAGATCAAGGAGTTTCTAACAAAAGTTCCTAACTGGGCCCAAAATCAGCTTTGAGCAAGAGAATCTCCAAACCTTTCTCTGAAGTCCATTTAGGGCTTGGTTTGTACTTTCACTCCTCTCTGAGGTTCTGAACTCTGAGCTAACCCCAATTAAAAGCCATGGTCATCAGGGGAGCAAAGAATTAAAAACAATTTGAGCTTTGCCAAGCACCAAATTATTCTTTGGCTGAACCAGAAGAAACCAAACTTGTCTTCGACTGCTCAGTGAGACCCTCCCAAAATTCAGACAACACAAAGCAGTAAAATTAACATCAGCATAAATGTAACATTATTGTTTTCAGTTTTGAATGTAAATAAAGAACAAATTAACTCTGACTGTTTGAAATAGGATTGTGTCTGGAATTGCTGCCAGTGCCAGGGTTTATTGACTCCTGCTCTGGAGCTGGAGTGGGAAATGACTGTTCAGGCTGTTGGAATAAGTTCTACACTGCAGGATTTGGGGATTCCTTGTGTTTCAATTAATTCCAGCTCTGTAAAAACCTCTTTTCTCGTTTGCTTTATCCCTTTCTTCTTATTTTTATTTTTATAGCGAGCCAGCAATTAATTTTTTAATCAAGATTCAGACAGAGTGTCATTAGTGCTTCAGGTCTAATCATGAGCATCCTGTGATTCTCAGGGAAAGTGGGTGTTTGCCTGGCTTTTTGTTCTTTCCCATTCACATTTGCCAGGTTAATATTGTGTTTGCACATTTGCATTTGGACCATATTAGTGCACAATCTTGAAGCTAAAGAGGCAGAATATTTTAAATTCCAGTAATCCTCAACAGCCCCAAACACAAAAGGCTTTCTCCTTCTGCTTTAACTAATTACCTCTGTGCAGCACTCCAGGTGAATTCCAGCACAAGCACTCTAATAATGTAATTAAAAATGTATAAAGGAATTAAAAATGAATTAAAAGGATAAAACTTTCAAACCTGGACTAAATTAAATGCCGAGACTTAAGTCCCTGTGTTTGAAAGGACCTGCAGTTGGTAGATTAAGAGTGCTGGGGGTACCACCAGGACCTGATGCAAAACAACACAAACTTCACACTGAGCAGGAATAAAGGAATCTTCAGATCTCCTGGGCCTCATTGCCTTCAAGGCCACCTGTACTTTGCAAATAGAAAAGTTGTGCCAAAAACTCTTGCCACCAATGGCAATATTCCCTAATTAACGAGCATTTTAAGGTGGTAAGAGAGGAGCTGAGTTCCTGCTCTATGGAAACTCTCCCTGCTCATGGCAGGGGGTGGAATAAGAGGAGTTTTAAATCCCTTCCATCCCAAACCATTCCATGATTCTCTGGTTCCTGGAGCTGTGTGTGAGTCCTGGGGCAGGACAGGATTCAGCTGATGCTTTGCCCCAGTTTTGGGGGGATTTGGGGCACGTTCAGGCAGGACCTGCTGACTTTGGCTGTCTCTTGTGCAGCCAGCAGGATGTGAGGGCAGCACCCAGCAAATCCTGCCCTGTCCATCCCTCCCATCATCTCCAGCTCTCCACACCTCCTCCAGCCCAGGCAAGCCCCAAGCTGGGAGCAGAAGCTTCAACCATAAAAGCATCAAATCATTAAGGCTGGAAAAGGCCTCCAAGATTCATTAAGTCCAACCTTTGCCTTAATCCCCCCCTGCCCACTGAACCATATCACCAAAATACCCAGCTCACTTAAGAGATGGGTTTGATGATCCTGGTGGGTCTTTTTCCATTCAGAATCTGGTGTGATCTGAGACTTTTACCACTCCCAGGGGTGGTGACTTCACCTCTGCCCCGAGGAGACTCCTCCAGGGAAGAAATGAAGCTTTAGTTCATCCTGCCACCCATCCAGACTTGCAGGCAATTTTCAGGAGCCCAGGGAAGCCCTGGCTCACCCTGTGTGCCCTGGGGATGGCTTTGGGGAGAGCAGGGATGGAGGCACAGAGGTCACACAGCCCTTGGAGGCACGTTTGGTGCCAGGGGAGGCCACCAGGAAGCTGACACTGATTGCTGGGGACACCTGGCTGCCCAGCAAAGGCTCTGCTCAGTGAAATAATGAAATCAGGACAGGTCAGCTCAGCTGAAGTGTCTGTTTCTATAATCACAGCGTTGTCAAATGCATTCCTCAGGTAAACACAGCCACCAGCCCCCATTAAAGCTGCTTTAATCTGCAATAAGTCAGACAGGGCTATTCTGGACAAAACCCTAACGAGGTGTCTCTGAGCTGTGCCAGATTTGTGTCTCAGGGCTGTGCACTTCCCTTCAGCTCTGAGAGGGGCTGGTTTCTGAGCTGGGGACAGTACAGGACCCAATGCAGCAGCATCACAGGAAAAACCAAGTGTGCAGGCCCTGGAATGTGGCAGGAGGCTGGCAGTGATCACAGCAAACATCTGCAATAAAACATCAAAGTGAACTTGATGTGTGCATGGAGAACAACTTGGCTAATGCTGAATGATATTTATCACGTTGGACATCTTCATTTTTCTGTTATTTCTCCCTTCCTTCAGGTATCTCCATGGATCCAGCTGGAAATGTTTGGTTTGTTTTTTTTTTTTCCAGGCTTTTTTTTTTCTGCAGCAAGTTATTTACTCCTCCTGATGAGAATTTTAATACAAGAAAAATCCCTATAAAAATCATATTCCTGCAAGTCTGGAAGAATAAATAACCCAAGCATCATGTAAACAGGAGGAGCTTAAAATATCCTGGGTCCAGAAATTCCTTCTGAAGCCTCTCAAGATGTTTAAAAATAATGATAGAAATTGTAACACTGTATGGACACATACACACATGTAAGGTGAAAGCCTTTCTTTAAGTTGTTTGTTTCAATTTGTTTTGGTTTATAAATTATTGACTATGAGGAATTTGTCTTTTCAGCTCAGGGTGATACCCAAGGAGGTTTTTCCTAGCTAAAGGCAAGGAAAATGTTTTCCCCAGGCTCCCATGGAACTGAGGCCAGTCCCTGTCACCTCTGAAAAGTGGGAGCAGAAACCCTGCTAAATTCAGGGCAGGTTCTCTCAAAACAAAAGGGTGTTTTGCCACCAACTCCTTCTTTTTGTCTCCTGGGGGTTTTATTCAGTGCAGGGCTCCCTACACAAACTGAATGCCAGGATTTTCCAAAGATAAAAAAAAATTAAAAATATGCCAAAACAGGCGTTGGGCAAGGATTTTAAGAGGCAAGTGCTTAAAGCAGAAACTAATGGAGCTGTAGAGGGCAATTAAATACCCTGGACTGTGTCTGGATCCCAATTTATTCAGGGCCTGGACAGAGTCAGATCCTGGTTTCTCTCCTCTTGTTTCTCCTCTCACCTCTGTGTGCCTGGTGCAGGCTGAGAGATTCTTGCTCCAGAGTTTTCCTCTGGTTTTGGGGTTGGGACCTGGCTGGATTGGGAACACTGAGATACATTTAATCATAAAGGAATATACAGAGATACCAGCTTGAAAATTCTTCAAATCAATGCTCTGCAGTGGGTCTGTCTGTGTGGAGTGACCCCAGGGTGGAGTCACAACTTGCTCTCTCTGCCACCATTCCTGGATGTTGATAATTGGCCCTTCCCTCTCAGCTTTTCCTGGTTGTCCCTTTGGAGTCTCCATCTCTTCTTCTGTACTTCCAGTCTGGATCCCTGAATAAACAAAATAAAATAAATTTAATAAACTGCAGGTTCTTCACCCGAGCAACACAAGAGGAGCCATTCCTCAGGTGAAACCCTTCCTGAGGAGAAAAATCCCAGCAGCACTCCCAGAGCTCTCCCCAAGCTGATGAAATGATCCTGTCTCAGGCTGGAGTTTGCATTTTAGCAGGGGAAAGGGAGCTCCAGATGGGAAAGCATCGCTAAATTGCCTTCCTTAGATTAATGATGGGGATAATGAGGCCTGGCCTCACCTGGAGGAGAATGCCCCACTTGCAGAGCTGTCAGACAAGCAGCAGGGAGATCTTGGAGTAGTTTTAGGTTTATCTGCACACAGACTGTGACCTTTGAGGGCTTTGCACAGCGGGGAGAAGTCATGGAGCTGAGCGAGCAGGGAGAGCACGTGAAGCTGGGGAATGATTCCCTCTCCAGCCCATCCATTCCTGACAAAACAGACCCACCACGCTCCAGAACAGAACTCTGAGTGTGTTCACAGGTAAAAGTCAGCCTGCCACACGTTAAAGTGTGACCCAGATCTCCTCCAGGAGAAGGACGTGGTTGTGCAGAGGAAGCTCAGGGAGGTTTGGACAAGGTTTTACATAACCTTCTGTCCAGGTGTAAGACCTGGGATGAACCCTGGAGGAGCAAAAAGGGGATGTGCATTGAGGGTTTTCCTGCAAATTCTATGAGGGATCTCCCTGCTTTTGCCATTTCTCGTCTGATTTGGAGCAGAAATAGCAATTTTTGTGTGTCTAGGTAAGGATTTCTACCATAAAGCCAAGGACAAATATTTATCAGTGGATGAGCTAAAAAGAGGGAAAAGCTCCTGGGAGGGAAATCCCACAAAGGCTCTGTCTCACCACACTTCCCCCACTGACAGTGCAGACATCTGCATTCGAGCTGATCACTGAAATTAATGACTCCTAAGTGCTGCAACTCACAATTCCTTGACCTATTTTGAAGTGTCTGGTTTAGGCTGACTGAACTGATCCTGCAAAAAAAAAAAAAAATTATGTTTCTTCCTGTCATCTCCAAAGGTGCTGATAACAGAACATGCTGTGATACAGCACATGCTGCAGCTTTACAGCCTTGTTACAACACTCAGAGGCAGCTCAAGGTCAGGATTTTCCCAGAATGTCTGTAAATTTCTCTAATTTGCTTGGTTTTAACGTGTGTGTTCCTCGCTGATGTGCATTTGCATCCTGCATCTGGGTGCTGCAGATCATTTTGCTGCCATAAAAGTCTGATCTGCTCAAGTATTGTTGTTTATGTTAAAATTAAGAAAAAAAAGGTTTTGAGAGAGATGTGCAGAATATTTCTGCAATTAAAAAATAGGATGCAAGGGGTGTAAGAACTAGAGGTTAAATTATTTGTGTAAAAGAAGATATTTGGATGGTCCAGAGAGGATGAGGGAAGAAGAGGTTCTTGCATTGTGGGAAAAGAAAATAATTCCGAGCATGAAATAGCAGAGAGGCACCTGGAGTTGTCACAAATATCTCCACAGATTTTGGGGATGTGAAAAGCTGAGGTAGAGAGAGACCTGAGAGTGATCAGAAGTAGGAATGTAAGTGGGATCTCTGCTCTTAGCTGGGAGCAAATCTGGGCAAAGGAGCAGCAGGCAAAGAGCTGAGGCTGCTCAGCCAGACAAGGAGGAAGGAAAAACACAAAAAATAATCAGAGATGGAAGAAATCAGACTAAAGCAGAGTTTCTAAGACCAAAAAAAAAAAAAAAGAAAATGGTGAATATCTGTAATTTGTCTTTATTTTTTAATGTGCATGTTGAATTTGAGGGTGTGATTTCTGGATGGGTTTAGGGATCTGAGGAGCTGGTGGCAGCCATGATCCCAGCATGGAAAACTTCTTCCTTTCTCAGAGAGAACTTCTTCCTTTCCCTCCTGAAGCAGCATTTCATGGTTTCCCCTCCCTGCTCAGAGAGAACTCAGATGAGTCATGATTATGCAAAGATCCAGCACTTGCTGCTTGCAAGTTTTATTTGTACACCAGGCATCGTTTGAACTTTTATTGCTGCCATTTCCTTCCTATCTCCAACAGCAGTTCTGCCCCCAAACCCCCCAGAATCCTTTAAAACACACAGTTCATTAGTTCTGTTTTGAAAAGCATTGTAAACACCGAAAATCCATCTCAGACAGGGATGTCTGGGATTGATAATGAAATTATGGCTCGTTCTGGGGCAGAGGGAACCATAAAACAGATATTAATGTGGAACTCGAGCCCTTGGATCCTGCAATAGGAAGAAAACTCCGGGATAAAGTGCCATTAACAGCATTAATGTGTGGTTTCCATTTTCATTTCTCTGCAGAAGATCCTCAGAGCCATCCTGCTCATCCCACATCAGGATGTTTTGCAATATTGTTTATCCCACATCAGGATGTTTTTCCCCCTTTTTTTCAGCTTTGGAAGCCCTGCAGTTTGGATTGGATTCCAGCCCCAGAAGAGTGGCACCACCCCGGTGGAGCATCAGGAATTCATTTCTACCCTTTGCTGCATCATTTTCTGAGGGTTTCTACCTGCTGCTGCGTGTTTGATGCACAAGCTCCTGGCTTGGGGAGACAAGGGAGGTGCAGAATTAATTTTAGGCCATGCTGGGTGAACAAACCAGGAGGGAATTCACTCATTAGCTGAGCACATCATTCCCAAACTGCTGGTGCTTCACCTGTGTAAAACACAGCCTTTGTGCTTTGTCATTTGGGGAGTGACTCTGAGACAAAATCAGCTTTAGGTGCACTTGGTGCTAGAGAGGATTTTACTTTCTAATGCTCCTGGAGAAGTAGGAAAATGTTGGTAATGTGGCCAAGGTGAAGTTTATTTGTAGAGATGGATGAGCTGCAGATATAAACTATATAAATATATATATATGATTGCACACTTGTGTCTGTTTACCTCCCCAGGAATCTGCACTAATGGGTTTTTAGGCCATGAAGTCTTTACAATGAAATCTTACCAAGATATGGAGAGATTAAATTCCTGCCATTTTTGTAAAAGCCAGAAGCTGGAGAAGAAGGAAGATTTTAGTGCTGGCACTGGTTGTATAAAGTTCACCTTTTATTGGACACCTGAGAATTCAGGTGGGTACCCCTGGGGTGCTGCTGCAGGCCTTGGGCTGTGCTCCAGGGGAATTCCCACTCAGGAATGGTGGGATGGAGAATGAGACCCAGAGTGGCCTTGGCTGGCTGAGGAGTTTCTTTAAATCCAAGTGTTAAAACAACTTTAAAATTCTACAACACTTCATTGTGTTTGGCTGTTTCCTGCCTTGAAATAACCTAAAGTAAACTGGTTAAATTAATATAATTTCAGTGCTAAAATGGTGTCAAAAATCTGTCTGGAGCACTTTGGAGGCTGCTGGCTGCTTTTCCATGCACTTTTACAGAGGAGAGTGTCTGTATTTCAGTGAGAAGGGTTTCATGCCTCTTTTAACATCAGCACATCCACATTTCACAGAAAGAAGTGACTGGTACCTATCCAATTTATTTAGTGTTATATTCCCAAATATCTTTTTCCCAGTTAATCAATGTGCAATCAATTAGTACAACAGTGTCAGACCAGCCCAACTGGAATGAGTGGGATGAGCAGTCCATGAGGTTGGACTCCCATTAACCTCCCAGGGACACCCAAATTTTCCTGCAGAGTCTTGCCAAATGGGAGAAACAATTCTCCTTGTCTGATCCTTTGGGTTATTATCTTACTCTCCACATGGAGTAATTAACTCTAAGGTATCATCCAAATAAATAAATTTCACGAGGCTCTCTGGAAAAAAAAAATAAAAATCTCTCATTAGAAAAATGAGTTTGGTTGTCCCAGCTCATATGACATCGATCAATGCTCTGCTTAGCAAAATAAATACAACTTGGGGGAAGTTGGGATCAATCCCTGCCCAGGGAAGATAAATGAGGCAGCAGCAGGCAGAGCCACCGCCAGCACATTGAAGTAATAAGGCCCAGCAGGACCTGCCATTGTTAGGGCAGACGCCCCAAAGTGTCTTAATGGGATTATAATGTGGCTTCCTGAAAGAAGCCAATTATAACTATCTTAGATAAAACATTATTATCAATATTCTGCGGGGCCAACCGCCAGCCAAACAATTAAAATTTCACTTTTCCACTTCCGCGCGCAGTTTTTGAGAAGCGTTTCCAAAGACACTTTGCCAAAAGCCACCTTTTTTTTTTTCTGGGTGGAAAGCAGAGCTGGTCCCTGGACTTAGCTCAGGCACAGAGGTCAGCACAGCCCAGATTTAATTTCCAAACACATTGTTAAAAATTTGTCTGTAAATTCTTTTTTTGCTCGGTTAGTTGGCCAACAAATGGAATGTTCCTTCCTGATGGCTCACAAAGAGATTGAATGTATTTTAAAGGGTATTTAGAGCTTGTTTTCGAGATGCAAAACCCTCATTTGAATATATTAATTTTGTTTCTGAAGGTGCACTTGTGTCCTATTCTGTAGTGCCAGTGAGGGGGAAAATGGAGAAAGGTTGTGCATCACTTTCATTTAATGAACACTTATCTCATGTAGAAATCTGATTTATGATGTCTGAGGGTACAGCAGGTTCTTCCCTTGGTACAGACATTGTTCAACCTCCTCGTTAGAGACTTTGGAAGGGGGCAAAATGCAGCCTCAGCAGGAATGCAGGTGACACAGGACTGGGAGGAGTGGCTGCCATCCAGCAGGGCCTGGACATGCTGGAGAGCCCAACTGGAACCTCACAAAGCCCATCAAAGGTCCAGTGCTGGCATCTCCAGTGTGAGAAAGGCAAGGACACACCGGAGCCATCCCAGCAAAGGGATTGGAGCAAGAAGCTGAGGGAGCTGGGATGGTCCAAAGGTTCTCCTTAGGGTGATGGCCCAGAGCCCCCAAGCACAAGGTGGGATATGAAGCCCAAGAGAAGTGGGATCAATCTCAAGGCCAGGATCAGCTTGCCCAGCAAGGTGGTAGAATTTATATCCTTGGAGATTTTCAAAGCCCAGCCCTTGCTCCAGCAGGGATTGGGCTGGATGACCTCCAGAGGTGCCTCCAACCTCAGCCCCTCTCAGACTCTGCTGCATCAAAGGAAATGAACCCCCAGAGTGACCTCATTTCCATGGCAGTGACTGGAGAAATATTGTGTGTGAAATGTTCCCCCTTTTTTTTCCCCCTCGTGTCTGATGGCTTTGCACTCAGTGTTTGCAATGAAACAACAGCCTGTGACATATTGAGTCTTCTGTTTCCCTTTGCAGTTCGTGGAGCTTTGCCTTTTTCTCCCTTCAAGGTTAATTTGGCCTATTTAAGATCTTGTCTATTTTGCAATACTTTTTTTATCTCTGTTGCTGAACAGATCATATATTCTTAAAAGAATAACCAAGTCAGGAATTCAATATCCACAAGCTTTATTCTGGTAATTTTGTTTAAACTTTATATTAAAACCTGTCACAAAAGCTTTAAAAATGCATCTGTGAGTCGTTTTTAGTTGAATATTTACTCTGTGTGTTTATACATTTAAAGATCTTTTCATTAAAGAAACCCAGGATGATTAAACTTGCTGGACTCTTCTTTTATTAATACATTTTTTTACAGCTCACATTCCACCAAATTGCTGGGAGCCTTAACTCCTCCATCACCACCAACAGGCACCAGCTGAGCCTTCATTTTTCCCAGCCTGTGCAGATAAATCCAATCCACACCTGGTGCCTCAGGTATAAATATCTGCCCAAGGATGTTCTTGAAGTTGGCAGAGTCACCGGCGGCAAAATGAAGCTGACACCGCTTCCAAATGACCAATGATTTAAAATTTGGAGGAAAATAATAAGACAACTTATTTGCAGAGGCCCATGCAGGCTTGCTGGTGAGGTTTGTCACAGCAGGTCACTCATCAGCCTAATAGAAATGCTGACATGCACAAGCTGAGCTCCTGCATCGCCCGGGCACGGCTCTAATCCAATTGATTTGTGGCTGTTGCCTTGGATGGAGACATAAAGTGGATGTGTTTTCCAAAATATCCTCACTCCTTCTTCAGGACAAAGAGGCTGTCCCAGAGGTGCCTGTGATTACACGATTCAGAGGGGTTTTTATGATTTTTTTGGAGCCTGGTGAATGACAGTGGGTTGTATTTTACCCGGGCTGAACTGCAGCCCTGGGAATAATGACACGATTTTCAGCTGGTAATACCCTGCCCTGACCTCTCAGCATAAAAAAAAAAAAAAGGGATTCCCAAATGTAAGCACTTTTTAAGTTTACACTGCAATAGCAGTGGGGTTTTTTTAATGAGCTGTGTCAGATAATTATGTTGTCTTGCAGTTTTTAGTGATCAAAATTAACACAGAACGTTTGCAGCAATGGCTGTGTCATGTTTTCTCCTCAAGTTCTTGCTTTCCAAACTGTAAAAAAAATATTGAGAGATGTTAAATTTCTTCCTTTTTATTAGGCTGAGAAAAACAGTCTGTTATATTGCAGAGTGAAAACAGAACAGAAGAGTAAATCTGACAATAACTTTATTTAAATATACAGGGTTTTGCTGTCACTGAGATTTGTGCCTGGCTGGGTGGGGCTTGGAGCAGCCTGGGATTGTGGGAGATTCCCTGCCCATGGAAAGGGGTTGGAACAAGGTGATCTTTAAGGTTCCTTCCAACCCAAACCATTCCATGACTCCAGGGATGCAATTTTGGGGATGCTCTGTCAGTCTTGGCTTCTGTTTCACCTGGGCTCTGGGCAGGCAGCTCTTTTGTTCTTCCTGGGGGAGGAGAGTGGTAGCTCTACATGATTCCAATTATCCAGAGAGATTTTGGCAGCAGGACATGCCCCCACAGACACTTCTTAGCAGAGATTGTTCAAATTAAAGTTTTTAAAATTTATACTTTAATTAGGAACTCCTCCACCTTTCCCAACCAGCAACTGATCCTGCACCACAACCACGACAGGATTCCTCTTCCCTGCCCAGGAATGGGGAATTTTCAGCAAAACCACAGGGATTTGTTGTGGCAGACCCAGCCCCTCACAAGCTGCTGCTGCTGGTGCTGACTTCTGGGCCAAGTCCTGGCAGGATCTCTAATTCCAGCATCTGAAAACCACTGGATGCAGGAATTGGTATGGAAAGATGGGCTTGGCAGGAATTCAGACTCATGATGGGTGTTTAGTACCCAGGTAGCAAAAAACCAAAATGTTTTTGCAGTGGGTTCATGCTGTCATTTTGGATTTCCTGAATTAAATGCACAAATTAAATTTGAAGCAAAGACATCTTTTATAGGCAGCACTGCTTTCTATAGCAAAGGGAGATTTTACAGTCAGTGTTACTTTCTGCAGCAAACATTTATGGGAGTCTGAAACTCGACACACAAATATTTGAACATTTCCCCACATCCGTATGGTGAGTGGCTTTTATAAATACATTCTTCAGCCTTAGCAAGTGAGGATCCATTTCAGTAAATCTCCCTTTTGGAAAATCTCTGTCATTCCCTAATCAGCTTTCTCTTCTTCAGTTTCCATCCATATGTACATTGGGAAGCTCAGTCAATGATGAGCTCAGGAATGTAACTCGAAAATTAGTTCTCAAAATCATTTAAAAATATTCTTCAGCAAAACCATACCAGAATCATAATCAATTTTGTCTTGTGGACTTTTTTCATTAAACTGGTTTTTATTTGTAAATTACATTCTTGTTTGCTTCCCCTTTGAAAAGGCTTGAAATGAGATGCTTAAGGGCAATCAATAATTTAAAGCTGAAAAAAAAAAAATTGTTCCACTCATCACTTTTCTAGGAATAAGGTTATTAATTTCTTTTTTACATTTGATTTGATTTGATTTTTGCGAGTGAAGGTTGTTAAAACTGGTGGGCCTGGACTGACTGCAGCTCAGGGATGTTTCTGTTTGATGGAATCTGTGCTGAGGAGAGGAATCCCATTTTGAGTGTTTGGGGATCAAAGGGAGGCAAGGCAATCACATCAGCCCCAAACTGGATTGCTCTGGCATATTTTATTTATGTAAACACTGCTCAAGGAATCGACTCACTGGTGTTGAAACACCTGACTCAAAGGGCTACCTCGTGGAAATAACAGCAGATTATGGGCTTGGCAAAGGATAAAACTCCACACCTGCTCATTTGGTGTCGGTGAGGGGAGGAAAGGAGTCATATTCCAGGCTGAAAAGCACTTCTCCAAGGATAGAAGTCAGCAGTGGGAAGAAATGCACCTCTCAATTACCACGATTTGCTCTGGGAGAGCACAGAGCTTTGCTGGGATCCCCTTGTCAAAACAATCACCATTTTCCCCTGCCCCGGCTCCTCCAGAGCTCCTCAGTGATGAGGTGAGGGGATGCAGGCTCTGATTCAGAGCTGGTGGAGAAGGCAGCAAACCACCGTGGATCTGCCTGAACAGCCTGGCAGCAGGGGCTGGGGGAGGCTGCAGCAGCCTGCAAACACTTCCCAGCCATGGGATGTCTGCTGTGCCAGCTCCCTCCGCAGCCAGCCTGGAATTTCTGCCACGTGCCCACGGCAGTCTCACCCCAAACGGGCAGGAATCAGCACGAACAGCTGGAAAATGACAAACTGGGGTTGTGTCCTTTAGTGATCAACTCAAAAACCTGCAGGAAATGATGTGTTTTCCTGCCCTTGAGAGCAATTTTTCCAACAGCACTGGTTTTTAGAGACCTGGGAGCACAGGTTACCCCAAAGCAGAAATTCTGTGTTGAGGGATGGGACAGTGTCAGAGAATCCCTGATCTCACAGTTCCTACAGCATTCAATTTTAGGGATTTCTCTGTTTGCTGCAGTGATGCTGAATATCATGGATAACCCCACCACAGCTCCCATCAGTGCCCTGCTCCAGAGGAACTCAGGGAAATACAGCCTCATTTTGCTGTTGGAACTTGGCAACAGCCCGTGTTGTGTTTTCATTGATGGCAGATTTATCTTCCCAGCAGAGACAAAATATCTCTGTCCTAGGTACAGCCAACACCTTCAATTAGTCCATGAATTTCCTCCTTGGAACTCTCATGCTTTTTGGATTCAAGACTGGAAGATTTTTGGTGCTGGCCAATTCATTGCTTACACTGTTATCAGGAGGTTGTGGGCAGCCTGGCACTATTTCAAAAAACACCTGGGGCAGGGGGGGAGCAGATCTCAGCACCCCAGATATGTGTGAACATTATTCCAAATAATTCCCTGCATCCCTCAGTACATCACAAATTATCTATTGGTGCCCCAGATGTGTGTGCCACAAAATCAGACTTCCCAATAATTCCCTGTATCCCTCAGTACATCACAAATTATCTATTGATGCCTGGAGGAGCCCTTGGCCAGCCAAAGATTTTCTGATCTGCTGCAAGACTGGATGTCCTCAAAAAAACTGGATGTTTTCTTTGGGATGGTCTCTCTGAAAATGTGGGTCNTAAAGATTTTCTGATCTGTTCCAAGACTGGATGTCCTCATCCTGTTTTTCTTCATGATGGTCTCTCTGAAAATGTGGGTCTGGCTTAGATGAGATAATTTAATTTATCTATTTCCCTTTCTGTTGGTCTTGGCCTGTGGCACAACAAAAGGGCTGGTGAGGACTGGACAAACAGATCCCTGTGTGATGGGATTGCTCTTTTTTTACCTTTTTCTGTCTCCCCCACAAGCAGGAAAAGCACTAAATATGCACTGAAATGTTTCTAAGGGCGGGCTGGGGCAATATTTCAGCATTTACTGAGTGCCACTGGGGCAGGGGGAGGAGGAAGGCACTCCCTGAGCAGGGTGGCAGTGCCAGGCAGGCGGTGCCAGGAGGGTGTCACAGATTAGGCTCTGGCTCTGACCCCTCCTGACAGTGCTGTGATCTGCTGAGGAGTTTCCCCCTGGAATCTAAGCACCAATTTGTTTGCAGATCTATCACTGTCACCGAGGAGCTGCAAAAGCAGCAGCAGCCACTGCTGGAGCTGACCCTGCAGGATTTTTGTTCCTGCTGCTGGTGGAGGCAGATGTCTCACACAGAGCTCATATCAGCTGGCAAACAACAGCCTCCAGCTCAGAAATCCTTCCTCAAAAACCCCTGTGAGAGTTCCCAGTTTTTATGTTGAGCTTTATTAAACGATTTAATGTATTCACAGAGGATGAATGAGCAGCAGGTTGGGCAGTCGTTGGCCTGCACGATGGAAAAATCTGAATTAATTTCTCAATTAAAAAAAGAAAAAAAGGCAGAAGAAATGAGGTGACAACAGGTTCTTTAGTCTGCTCTGCTTGATTTGCAAATATTTGGGGTGAGGAACTGTGCTTCAGGTCTAAATTCAGTGCTTTAACTCCTAGAGAAACTTCCCAGTGTGACAGCACAGCTTCTCCCAAGGGACAGCAGTGCCAAAGGAAAACCCAACACCCTTTGAATTGATGCTTTGGAGCTTCTCAAATCATAAACAATCCAAGGAGCACAACCACTGTTTTTGTCAACAAGAAGGCCTTTTTTCCTCAAGAGATTCCCAGGTTGTTTTTGTAGATTTGAGTTTTTGATAGTTAAGTGAAGTTTTGATGAACACCAAGGAGGAATTTTCCAGAGAGCAGAACCAGCCCGGCTCTTCCACGTGTTTCTGTTGACTCCTAAAATCTGACCTGCCTTTCCCACATCCCTGATGGCCACTGATGTCTAAGAAGAACTCGAATTATATCCAGGACCTTCACATGAGAATAAAAGGACACTGATAGGCACCACTGTAAAGTGAAATAAGCTCATTTTCGTGGCTCAAGAACCAGCTGAATTCACTCTTGTTTTAGGACATTCCTTCACCAATTACCCATTCACCTTCACAACCAGATTTAACTTAATTTAACCTAAATAGTCCAGATTAACCTCATAAAATGCTTCTGAATATGTGTCACTTTCCTGCACTTTAAATATCTTTATTGCCAACAGTGCTGCAGCCTCAAGTACTTAAACTGTGCAGGAGTAAATTTGGACAGTCAGCAACATCAATATATCGACTGATAGTTACATTTTAATAACATTGGATGCATTAATATTGTCTTTAGTGATAACAATGTGGCCAAGAATAACATTTTTATTCCTTGCATGCAGCTTGGGAATGTATTTATAACACCACTCTCTTTTCTGATCTATTTCTCAAAGCCAAGTTTGAAAAACCCTAATTACAGACCTGGGGAAGGCAGAAGAGGCTTTTCTAATTTCAAGGCAGCACCTGCAAAATTAACTGCACACCCTAAAATATTCTTTCTTTCAACATGGATATTTACCACTGATTGTAAGAGATTCATATAAAACTGAAGAGTGATAATCATATTCAAACCATTTGTGGTTGTCCATCCATCCATCCATCCATCCATCCATCCTTTTTTAACTCATTTTCTTCTCTATTCTACATCATTTACCAGTGGCTAAGAGGAAAAAAAATAAAATCCCAGGCATTGCCAAGCAATTCAGGAAGGGTGGTCAACACATCTGAAACACATTTACCATCTGGAGACTTTTTTAAAAGGATAGCAGAGGCAGTTTGGAATGTATTTAATGCTTGAAATTAGGTAAAATATAGGAAATTTATAATTTTTTTTGTTTCAATGAAGTTTAAAGTAAAAGCCTTGAGTTGGGAACAAAGCTCTGATGTGAACCCTGGGTTGGGACATTTTATAGTTGACTCTGAGGGCTGATCCTGAAAGCTCAGGTTGGGTGAATCACGTGGATCTGAGAGGGATAAAACAGAAAAACAGCAATGGAAGCAAATGTTGGTTTCTGCTCCATCTCCTGCCAGGGATTGGGGCTGGAATTAGCACTGAAATTCAGCCTGGGTGAATTTCTAAACTCAAAATTTTGAATTTTGAATTCAAACCCAGGCTGTCTCTGCCCACGCTGAGAAACAAAACCAACCAACCCAAACCCACTCCATATTTTGTCACCTACAATGGCTGGAACGAGGGAGAGTGACGGATTTTCCCAGCTGATGGCACCAAGAGCAGGAGCTCCAATCTGGGACACAAACTGCAGCTGTAGGATTTTGGGGTGGGATAAATGCAGGATTCCTTCTTTCCCTCTGCTGCTCAGACCCTGTGGTTTGAGGCAAGCAGGGCTGGCAGTTTTGGGACCCCGTTTCCTGTGTTGGGTGGCCTCGAGTCCTTCATCCTCAGGGTTTGGGATTCAGCTGGATGCTCCCTGTCACTCATTCCCAGCCCTTGTCTCCATCTGCATTCACCCACCTTCTCTCACCAGACACAAATGAGCCTTTCTCATCCCTACAATACAATTTCTCATTTTGCAAAGTTTTCCCTAAACCCCAGGATTTACAGGATTCTGTAAATTAGCAGCAAGGAGGCAACAGTTCCTCTGTAGCTGAAAGTTTTAAAGATTTTTTTTCCCCCATATGTTAAAAAGATTCCAGAAAATCTAATTAATGTGCAATGGGTTAAATTGAAGTAACTCCAGGTTTAACAGTGCCTATGAGCAATGCTGAGAAATGACAATGGGTTTTTTTTTTTCCAGAAGAAACATGAAATAATAGCTGCTCTATAAAACCCCCTCATCTCCACCACTTCCCACCTCATTTGTTCAAAGCCTGGTGGTTTTATGGCTTGTCTGCACCTCTCCTGGAAGGGGACTAATCAGAGGAAATGATGTGACTTGTCCACTGCTTCCAGCATAAAAAAGTCCCCTCGTGCTCCTGCTGCAACATCCACAATGGGCACACACCTTTAAAAAATACAACAGCAAATTAATCAAGAGCAAACACAAGTCTCTTCTGCCTGAGGGGTCTGTGGGAGATGGTAAGTAATCAAAAGGAAGGCTACAGCTGATTTATATTTCTTTATGATGATCAAAGGCAAATGGACTCCAATTCAGCAAGGAGCATAAATTCTGTGTGAAAACTCACTTTTCCTGCTGCATATGAAATTGGAAAGCCTTCTCCACTGGGCTAGATCTAGTTTAATATCTATTAGCTAATACTGCATGCCCTAAGGTTAGAAAAGAAGCAAAAATCCAGTGGTGGACCAGGCATTGCAGAGAGTTTTTTATGCATCTCCCAAGTTTTATGTGCCTTTCTTGCTTCCCAGCTGGAGATTATTAGATTTTGAGAAATCTGATTTGTTTAAATAATTTTTGTTGTCACAAAGTTTCTTATATACAACCATCTAATGAAGCATCCTCCTCTATTAAAAATAAATCAGCATCCAAAAAACCCAAACCCTCCAACCCTACCCTGAAATGTGTGGTGGCTTTGGTGGCTTTTGGATGGTGGCAGAGGAGAGGACAGCCCTGAGCCCCCTCAGGATGCCAGCTGCAGGGATTTGGGGATGGATCCATAGGCAGGATGATGGGACCTTGTTCACAGACTGTTCACTGGGATAGAGCTTTGGATCCTGGATTAAACTGCCTGGAACAGCCAGCACAGCTCCAGAGAAGCCAAAGAGTTCTTTTTTAGACCTCAGTGATTTTATGGGTTTTAGATTTTGGGGGCAGTGGAAGGATGCTGCTAGACCTGATGATTAGAGGAAAATAAAACTGGTGAAATGGAAAGGTGCATCCTCCTCCAGTGCTGGACGTTGGTGTGGTTTGAAACTTTTATGGCCAGGGAAACAAAGCCAAAATATTCCATAAAAGTTTCTACAACAGTTTCAAAAAGTAAAATAGTCTGTCCAATCTTTCACTATGTTACAGTTACTGTCTCTTCTCTTCTCTTCTCTTCTCTTCTCTTCTCTTCTCTTCTCTTCTCTTCTCTTCNAACCTTAAACATCCAAACACCAAAATTTTCTACCTTTTTTCTCAGACCCCAGAGTCCTCTCTCCTTGCCAGCTTTCCACCTTGCACTACCCTGCAGCATCCTGAAAGGCAGTGTTGTACTCCAAAATATTTCTGCAGCTTTTGAAAGACATCATTTTAAATGTTACAAAAACAATTTGAAGGGGGATAGGAATCATAGGAATATTTTTATTTATCTTTTAAGCTCTTTAGCAACAGAATTGCTCTTCTCTAATTTTGTTTCACCACTAATAAAGGGATTATTTTGGTTGAGAAGGAAGAGGGTTCTGAGGTTGTTTGAGGCAACCTGGCTGAATGGGACTCAAATCTTGATTATCTTTTGCTACACACTGAAAATTGTGTGTGGGAGAATTCAAAGTTTAGGCAATTCACTGGACAGGAAATTATGCTGAATGAGGTCAAGGGGCTGTCACAATTAGAGCTTCACTTTCTCAGATGTGAATGTTTTTATCCTAAAACTCTCCCCAGCACTGTTGTCAGTCCATCCTTTTTAAGAGGGTGACATTGTCAGAAGTCACTGCACTGCCTTTATTCTGCTCCCACCAAAATCAGTTGGATTTTCACTTGGATTGGAAACAGACCAAGGAAAACTCTGGGTGCTCCTGAAAAATCTCATCTGCACCATGTGTGGGAGCTTCCAAGAATTTACCAGTGGATCAGAGACTTGATTTGGTCTGAAACCTTCAACCAAAGCATCATCAAGTGAAATCCTTTGACTGGAAAGTTCCCAGCCCATGGCAGAGGTTTGGAATGAGATGATCTTTGAGGTGCTTTAAAACCCAAAAAGTTCTGTGATTGTGTGAAATTTATGAGCACAAATGCATGACATGTTTCAAATTCCTGTGCAGGAAAAGCATGGAAACCATCCAGGCTGGACAAGCACAGCTTTCAGCTCCAGGGTTCAGCTGCCAATTGCGCTGCGCATATTTAATCGAGTGCACTATTGTTTCTAGTGCCTCATTTGAATTCCTCAATTAATTAAAAAAAATCATAAATAACTCTTATAGAATTGTTCTGTCTCTGCCAAGAATAATTAAAACAATTTAGCAGAATGAACCTCCTAATTGTCCGTGTTCAGCATTCCTAATTCACCATAAAGCTGGATGCTCCTGCAGGGACAAAGCCACTGACACAGCTCCTGGATTTTATATTTTGCTGGGTGAAACTTGGAGCACTTTGCTCACATCTTCTCTGACCTTTCTGGGATTGTCTCACACACTTTTCCAACAAATTAAAGACTGTTTTTGGCCAATCTGTGTTTATAACAGATGCATTTTTCCATGAGATATTGGTTGGTTCATCTTTTCCCTCTTTCATTTTTCATCCTTTAGGAACAATGCAAATGGGAGCAGTGAGTGGATGTGGAAAAATAACCTCCTTTAGACAATGTGTCACTTTTAGGATACAAATATCCCAAAAAATGAGATATTCAGAGATTTTTGTCTCATTTTCATCAGGAGCCCTGGAATGCAGATCCATGACTTTTTGGGAATTGTAAAGGGTGTTGAAGGTGGCATCTGCCAACGCCTTGGAGGAGCAAAACCTGCAGGAATGGTGGCCAATACCCAAGGAGAGAATTTCCTGTAAGACCAGAGCTGCTTTAACTTCCTTTTAACCTGTGCCTTCTCCAGTGGCCCCAGAGCAGCCTGCAACTGTGCCTGTAAATAAAACATGAACCACCCGAGGTCGAGAGGGAAATTATTGATTGCAGGGACTTTGTGTCTGATCCTCATCCTGCTCCTTCCCAACCCCTTCCAAAAACGGCTCAAGCCACAAATCCCAGGAGCAGGAGCTGTGGTCAGCAAAGGGAAGCCACTCAAAGAGGAAAGTAGAGAACTCATCATCCTCTCAGGATTTTGGATGCATTTCCACCTTGTTTGTCCTACCCAGGGCAAAACTGCCTTCATTAGCAATAATTCTGCTGTTCTAAAACAATCTAAATATAATAATTTAAAAAAAATCACATAAAGCCATATTTTAAAGAACACGGGACCTTGCCCCTTTATAAACTTTTGTTGCTTATAGACAACAATTTATTGAATACTTAAGATTTTATTTGGGTTATTTTTTCATTTCTGACTTATTTTGTCTCCTTTTCATGGGACATCTCAAAATCAGCAGACTTTATCAGTCCAATCTTTCAACAATTTCCGTGGTGCAGAGAGATCCCTTAGCAAAATGATTAAAAAGACCTCAAAATGTTATTTTGCATCTAGATGATAAAATCAGTTTTATTTTGGTTCCTGTTTTTAGTGCCCTTTTATTAAATGATGAACTGGACATTTCTGCCTACAAACCCTTCAGCTTCCTCGAGGTAATTTGGCATCACATTTTAGGGAAAAAAAAAGTGGGTTCAAGGGCATCATTTAGGAAAATGTCAGGCAATTAAGAGTCATCAAGTCCATCTCTGTTCCCTAAGACCTGATCAGCTAAATATCCTTCCTCATTTATGGAACTCCCTCTTCCCAAAAATTCTGTGATGCCTGAGCAGAACCATCTTCCCCATGATTTAATCTCCATTCCTCTTGTCCTGACACAACAAACAAGAGCTTTTTTTTTTCCTTTCTTTTCAAGAGCATAAAAAAAAATAGTGATTCAGCACGGTTGGTTTTTTAAACTTTTTTTTTATTATTTTTTGCCTGCTTTAGGAAAGGGTAATGCAGATGATGAATGGGAACACTCAGTGGTAGGAGAGAGATGATTTGCACTTAGTGCTTGAAATGTGTGAGTCGTAGCACTGTATAAACACCCAAAAAAAAAAGAAAAAGAATTTAGATGAAATATAAAACACTGAGCCAGTGCTGCTGCTTTCACCTCTGCCAGACATCCCCCATATTTTTTGCTATCCATGAAGCATTTGCAAACAGGTTTTCTGTGCACTAAGACCACCTTTGTTTTAAAACTGCTGTTACAAATTAATTAATTTAGGAAAGCACTGACCTTCTGACTTAAATCCTGTGTGCTGTCTCATGATGGGAATGTTACAATTTGGAGGAGCTTTAAGGTTTTTTTTTTTAATTTATTCCAAAGTCCATCCTCTAGCTTAAGCAAAACTTTAACCTTGACCTGTTAGTTCTACTCCAGGCTTTGGATCAGGAATGGAGATGTTTAAATGGTTTTAAACTGAAAGAGGCTGGTTTAGATGGGATATTGGGAAGGGAATTCCTCCCTGTGAAGGTGGGGAGGCCCTGGAATGGAATTCCCAGAGAAACTGTGGCTGCCCCTGGATCCCTGGAAGTGTCCATGGCCAGGCTGGAGCAGCCTGGGACAGTGGGAGGTGTCCTTGCCATGGCAGGGGTGGCACTGGATGGGCTTTCAGGTCCCTTCCAGCCCAAACCATTCCATGATTCCATGATTCCATGATTCCATGATTCCATGATTCCATGATTCCATGATTCCATGCTGCACACTCAGCAATGTGGAGATTCCCCCAGCCTTTTCCAAGAGAAACTACCCCCTCACACAGCACACCAGGAAGGTTTGGTGAAGGTTTGTTCCAGCGGGAAACATCTCCAGAGACACCATGAAGGTGTTTTATCCTCTGCAGAGAGACCCTGAGCCCATCTCCTCCTGCAGCAAACACTGTCAGCCCCAGCATTAATCCTTTAACTCATTCCCTGCTAATGTACAACCACCTCACCCCCTCCCAACCCAAATCCCTCTTTATATTTTGAGATGCCCTGAAATATGTTGATTTTTTTTTTTATTCATGCAGCTTTTGATAATATCATTTATCATGTGTTTGTGACAGCCACCTAATCCCACTGGGGAGCACAGATCCCACTGCTCCAGGTGACAGATCCTGGAGAAACTCCTGGAGAAGATAAAAGCAGCAGCAGCTTCCCATGCATTTCTGGCAGCTTCTTGTTCCCAATAAGATGCTGTGACTCCGGGGCCAGGGCTCAGAATCTCGCTGAGTTTTATCCTCATTTCCCCATTTGGCACATTTTTTTTTTTCTCCAAAACCCTAATCTGGTGTTTCCTCCAGGGCTTTAACAGAGTTGATCCTCCTGGGAAATGTTGTAGGGAGAGAATTTAACGGCTCAGCCTTTAAACTGGGCAGCTTTTGTGTTGGGAGGGGGAGATGCAGATGGGCACACAGATACAGCTTCACAAAGGGATGTGACCTCTAATCTTAACAGAAAAACAGGAATATTTCTAACAAAACTCTTTCTGTGCCTCAGCTTTACTGTCAGTGAGGAGAATTTGTTATCTGTATGTGTTGTTTCATTCCCCTAATGATTAAAATGTATTTTTTCCTTCTTCTATTTCCTTTTTTTTTTTTTTAATTTTATTTGAAAATGGATCTCTAATCCCTGCAAATTCTTAAACATTTATGGATAAACCCATGAATCTGCAACCACTTGCAGATTCCCCCTGACAGCTTGAATTCCTATATTAAATCTCATCTGGTAACTGCAAGTGTCAAAATTATTCCTGGCGTGCTGAATCAGCCTGACTTTGTCATTGCATCCAGGAGAAGTGGAAAATTAAAGTGAATTTCATTGCTCCATAGCTTGATACATGAAAATGCATGTATGAATTTGCACATGCAAAATTATAATTTTAAATTACATTAATGGATGCCCTCTGGAGAGTTTTGTGTGTCACCAGGCAGGTAGATACAGTTTTCCTCAGTAACCACTATTATTTATTGGTACTTTTTTAATACCTTGAAAAAAATAATATCTGAGGTTTTAGGTAGGAATCACATTGAATGTTTTCCTAAAATTTCTAATGAGAAATAGCAAAACGTCAGAAAAAAGAGTGAAAGATGGGGAATTTCCTTTTCATGCCACCATGTGAATATTGGTGATTCCTCTTTCCCAAGTTGTTAAAATTCCTTAAAATCTGACATGAGTGAGAGCTATTAATGTACATTTAATTAATACAAATAAAATGCTTTTGGGGGATCACGAAGCTCAGAACAGTCCAACATCAGATATTCCATTATTTGTGCTTCTGACATGTTGTGTATATGTTAATATTTTATTCCCCAGACCATTTCATCTCCTCTCCTTATCTCTTTCTCCCAGTCTCTCAGGTGAATGTGGGTGAAATAAAACGCATTTTAAAGCATTGTGAAGTTTCCACAATAATCTTCCTCCGACCGTCCCTCGGGAACCTTTTTTTTGTTGGTGTGTTCAGTGGTAGGGATAAGAAAGAGGAAAAAAACCAGCAAAAAAACCAAAAAACATTTTTCATTGTTATTTTTGAGCTTCTTTTCCCTCTCCCTGGGGCCAGTTTGTACTTTGCCCTCTCTGCTCTTT
Organism: Alaudala cheleensis; assembly: GCA_013398995.1. Taxonomy (NCBI): domain Eukaryota; kingdom Metazoa; phylum Chordata; class Aves; order Passeriformes; family Alaudidae; genus Alaudala; species Alaudala cheleensis. The sequence goes on from VWYE01014598.1 coordinate 34,065, forward strand.
CTCCCTTGGCCTGAATCTCCTGCCATTTATCTTGGCTTCCACCAGTGCCCTCTGATTCCGGCAGATTTGCTTCAGATCCAGGGAAATGGGGAAAGCTCTGCACCAGAACTCGGGGCTTGATGAGATTTAGGGATATTATTTATTATTTAGGAATATTATTTTATGTCAGCCCACATTCTCCTGATGTAGGTATCGGTCGCTTGCACCGAGGGTACTCCTGTGATTTCAGGGTGAAAAAAAATTCCTCCATGCTCCTTTGTTATCATTTATCGACTGGTTGTTTGTGTGGGAAATGGTTTGGAGGAGATTCTGATCGGTTTTTTTTGGAGAAGATTCTGATAATTCCAATTTTCTCTGCTCACAGAACAATCTCTGCTCGTCCCCTGCTGACCCCAGGCCTCAGAGGGAACCTGAGGGCCTGAGCGAAGCAACCCCTTGGTTTTTTTTTCCACAGCACTCCCAACAAGTGTGAAACACCAAACAGCTCTAAAACCTGCCTTTTTACTGAGGTGAACCATTCGGGATGAGCTCCTGCCCGAAAGGAATCGTGCTTTGGGCTCTCCATCAACACCTCCTTGTCAGCTGTGTCCGGATAATGCGGGTATAAATCCCCACAGCTTCACAGAGCTGCTCCCCCGAGCAATCAGAGCTCTTTGAGGCAACTTTTTGGGCAATGATTGCCTCAATTTCCACTCCTCGGGAGCCCTGGGGCTGCTCATCGAGTGCTCTCATTAAGGCCTGAAGAGCCTGACACTGAATCGGGCCTTTTGTTCGGGTGTTTGAAGGAGGACACAAAGTTCTGCCCCAAAGAGCCGCTTTTCCCAAAGCCCAGGTTCCAAACACAAAGTTCTGCCCCAAAGAGCCGCTTTCCCCAAAGCCCAGGTTCCAGACACAAAGTTCTGCCCCAAAGAAAGAGCCTCATTCCCAAAGCCCAGGTTCCAGACACAATGTTCTGTCCCAGGTTCCAGGCACAAAGTTCTGCCCCAAAGAGCGGAATTCCCAAAGCCCATATTCCAAACAGAAAGTTCTGCCCCAAAGAGCGGCATTTCCACAGCCCAGGTTCCAGACACAAAGTTCTGCCCCAAAGAGCGGCATTTCCACAGCCCAGGTTCCAGACACAAAGTTCTGCCCCAAAGAGCGGCATTTCCACAGCCCAGGTTCCAGACACAAAGTTCTGCCCCAAAGAGCCGCTTTCCCCAAAGCCCAGGTTCCAGCAGCCCTGGGAATGAGGCAAATCTGGCAATCTGAAGGCAAAAATTCCTCAAGGAGAGATTTTACAGTCCCGAAAATTCCCAGCTGAGATTGAAGGGAGGCTTGACTTCCAGATAGAGAGGGGAAAAAAAACCCAAAAAACCCAACATTTTTCAAGGATTATAAAAGCAAAAAGGAGAGTGAAGAGAGTGCATTAAGATGTTTTTAGAAGACCAATTCATGCTGCTTTATATCTCCTCTCATTTTAGCGCAGGCACACAGAGAACGTATTTCACCCATCTGGTTGAGTCTCCTTCCCTTAAATTGGGCTCTTTTTTCGCTTGTCTCGCCTGCAAGTTTAGGAGAGGAGACTACATTTACTCGAAAATGCCATTTAAATATGTAAGAGTTTTATCAGCAGAAAGCCTTCATTATTGGAAAAACACGAATATGAGCCGCTAAAGAGACTGGGAGCGAAAGCAGGAGGCAGGAGGTGAGGATTGCTGTTGCTCTGCTATCAGTGATGCTGAAAAGGCCGGGGAGCCTGGAGGAAATTTAAATCACCTTCTATCTTTGGCAGCAGACGTGCTGGGTAGGGCTGGAGCAAAGGTGTGCAGCTTAAAAGCTCTACAAATCGGTGGAGAAATGAAACCATCTTCCCTCCTCGGTGTTTTATGGCTGCTTCTTTTCCACTTAATTTTATAGCCTGGCAAAGAAAATAATTCCTTGGATCTTCCCTGTCATCTCCTACAAACATTTTTGGTTTTGTTTAAACTCATCCTCGTCTAACACCGCTTGCTCGAGGTTTTGCCTCGGGGCTTTAGAGGTGTTTGGTTTTTATTGTTCTCCCGTTGTAATCAGAAGCACAAACACATCTCAGATCGTGGCAGGGTGTGTTTGACACATCCACGAATCAGTGTGGAGCATTACAAGGAGAAAAGTGAGATTTAGGGCAAAGGGATGAGCAGGGGCAGGGACTTTCTGTCCCCTCCCTCTGCAAGACCTCAAACAATTCCTTTAAAATCTGCAACTGATTTTCTTTTTGTGGAAAAAAAAAAATCAAACCAATTATGCCTACAGACTATCAAGGTTCTATATTCCATTATTACCGATATTTAGATGTGGTGTAGCATTAAGCTTACAAATGGATTTTTTTTCCATAAAGTATAAATAATTAGCATTCCTTTATTTCAATTACAACATCTGTTAGTTCAATTTTGCTGATATTTTTTTTGCTGCTTTTCAAGATGCAGAGTCAGAAGAGAGAGCAATTAAATGATATAATGTGCTTAAATTCATAACCTGGGGAAATTTCATGAAGAGTAAGGAAAAGAAAAATGAAGGTTGAACATCAGGATAGGAGGTAAAGAAGTATCAAAAAAAAATTCCCTCGGGGTATCTCATCACTTGGGTGTCTTAAAACTAGTCTGGAAAATTGACTTTCATGTCTATTCTAGGAAAGAACCCTGAGAGTTTGCACAGGGTGGGCTGGAAAAACCTCATCCCTTTGTTTTCCTGTTGTTTGCTGTGTTGTTCCCTGGGACATGACCGTGCAAGTCCCTTCTGTTTGGAACATGGAAGATATCTGTCCTTTTCACCATCATCATTTCCACTCCCATCTGGCTGCTGTGAAGACCCCGAGCCATGAGCAAGCTCAAGGGGTGGTCTAAAGGCAGCAGAGAGTGGAGAAATCCCTCCCTGCCTCCATCCTGGGGAGAACAAATTTCCCAACGCTCTCCTGCTGGAGCCCGCTGACTTCCAGAATGATCAGAATTTGTCTGGAAAATATTTCCAACAAAAAGCTTTGTAATCACATCTCCGTCTTGGTCATAGCAAATGATACAACAACAGCTGTTTCCTCCCAGTTAATTGCATTTAATGATGCCCAGACTGGGATGCAGAGGCAGCTCCTTCAGATGAAGATGTCAGGACTAATGGAGTGAACTATCTCAAGGTGTGATTAATTCCTCGGCAAATATTTTTTCTTTATTAGGCCGCTAATTAGATTACTTTCCGAATTCTCAGTTAATAAAAGTATTAATATTTGATTTTTATCTCCTGCCAGGCACTGACAGCCAGCCTGTTGAAGCCAGCTCTGTGTTTTGTCTGGGTTTGTGAGCTGGGAGCTTTGCTGAGGTCGGGGTGGGCTCTGTGCTGATCTCAGCACTGCACTCTGGAGCAGTCACAACACCTCCTGTTAGTGCCAGGAAAACCAGAGCCCTGATTCTGCTGGGTGTGCTCTTACACGGAGTTCTGGAGCTCTACAGCAACTGCTCTGAAGCCAGATGCCAAAAAAACCCCCAAAACTTAAATTAGAGAATGTGTGAAAGTCATTGCTTTGAAGGAAGGAATCAAAATGTACCGAACTCAGACGATGCCCTGTGTGCCACAGACCAGCCTTTGGGGGGATTCCAGCCCAGCAGTTTAGTCAGAGTCAATCTTTGTGAGACAAATCTACCTTAGATGGAAATTTCTCCTGCCTAGAATTCTCCTGATCACACGGATCTCATTAAAATACAATTTTTGGGCTAATTTGCAGCTTGTGTAGGTCACCACAGCTTCATTTTCTTTCTCTTTATTGGTAATCTGGTTTAGCTCTGAGTTTTCAACACAATTATACCACTTCAGCACAATACCCCATTATATTTCATTCTTCACATTGCTAGGAATGTTGAAGAGATGATAATTCATTAGTAATTATTGTAACAGTACTAATTAATGTAACACCACCAGCTGTATCTGAACAAGCTTTTTTATTTTTTTTTAATCTAGAAAGAAGAGAATCAGGGTAAGAACTTTCTTGTTATAAGGAGTGGGGATGGAAATATTTTCACCAAAAATATCCTTTCACAAAGGTTTGCCATGAGTTTAATCTGAAGCAAAGTGCTGGAAGAACAAAGATGAACAACCTGAGCAAGGTGGAAACCAGCCCTGGTGGTGGCAGTGGACCCATGCAAATATACCCCAGGCAAAGAAAAGGCTCATTAGCACTGAAAGAGGGGAAAAAATAAAAGATTTCTTCATTTCAGCTCAAGCCAAGGCTGGGAATGTGTGTAGGCTTTCCTAGGTCAGCTGCTGGGCCTGTGGGACGTGGTGAAGTGCTGCTTTGTGAGAAATTAAAAAGAGAAATATAGATATAGATATATAACATTATTGACTCCTAAAATGTAATGGGACATTGAAAATCAGACTGTGAAGCTGCAACAATGGCAGAATATTTAAGTTGAACTCCCATTATGACTGGGAGTTAAATGCCATCCTTTAGGAGCCACTGGACAAGTGCAAACAATCCACAGCACGTGTCAGTCTGGAATAACTGAGAAGATGAAAGCTGATGCTGGTGCAGGAAGATGAGGTGGAACTAAAATCAGGTTTCAATTGTCAGGTGGGAGACAATGAAAACAGTTCTGAGGACAATTTAATGATAAACATTTGGGCCAGAAAGAGTGGGGCTGATTGATGGCTTCCCCAACAGACCCTGCTCAAAACCTCCAGTGATTCCAGTGTGGTTTAAGAAATTAAGTCTGGTCCTGCTCCTGTGTCAACATAAAATGGCATCGCTGAATTTCAACGAAATTTGGAATTTCTCCTTGGAGGACAATTTTAATGGCTATTTTGGTTTTGAATCCAAGCAAAACATTGATAATGCCAACAAAACCAGACTATAATGTTAAACTATAAAAATTGAAGGTCTATCTCTTATAGGAACATCCTTCACCTTTTATTTTCTCATGATATTTGTGCCAGGTGACACAATGCACTGCCCACTGCCACGGGCCTGCCATCCTGTTATCTCCTACAAAACATGATAACCTTTATTCTGAGACGAAATTCATTAAAATGCACAGTTTAGCATTTTTAAACATCATTTTCTGTATCAAATTGTTGTCTGTCTGTGACAATGAAAGAGTTTAGCACTGTGACACTCTGATTGAGTTAAAAACCCCATATTTCAGTGTGCTAGACCAGCTGCATTGCTATGAAACAATATTTTCCTTGATACTGAAAGCAGTAGCTCCTGCTCAGCTCCTGGATTATGTCACAACCTGGTGTGTTGTGTCATTCTGTACCCTGAGGTTTAACATTCTCCNAAAACAGTATTTTCCTTGATATTGAAAGCAGTAGATCCTGGATTATGTCCTAACCTGGTGTGTTGAGTCATTCTGTACCCTGAGGTTTAACATTCTCCACGTCACATTTACAGCTGATGACCCCACACAGCCATTTGCAGCAGTTCTGATGTTCCAGTTTACTGACCCGCTGGCATTTGAGCCCTTGACCATTTCCTTCCACCCACAATAACCTCATTGTGCCTCTCTCCAATCACCCAGAGAGGAAGGCAAAGCAAGGACCACATTTGCTGATGGAGCAGCCTCCTTTCCGTGGGGCTTTGGGATGATTTGATTTTGCACAAGGCTCTATCCCCTCTGCACGAATCCATAATTAATGACAGTCAATTGCTGCTGGTTTTGTCCATGCCAAGGTTATTTTGGACAGCACTTTGGTTCAGAAAGCTTCAGCAGAGTCCTGTAAACACTCTTGGGTCACTGATGACAAGATTGCTGTATAATTCCAATGCATTATCTTCCAGGCTGTCCCTTGATGTCCCCACTGCAGCCCAAACTCTGAGTGCCTCTATTTACAAATGCTCTCTGCTGCCCCAAAGTTTAAACACATTCTACATGTCTGGATTTAATTTATTCCCCTGAATGAAACTTCTCAATAAAAGCTGCCCTTTTGCTTGCACAAATGCCAGCACATCCAAAGTCAAATGAAGTGGGAGTTTTGGGATCATCCTCCAAACCCAGCCTGAGCTCACGGGGTGTGGGATCCCCATCCACGGGGGATGTCAGGATTTGGCAGAGCTGTTGGAAAGAGGGCTCAGAGACCCTTCCTGCACGAGGTTTGCAGCCATCCTGGAAGGAGGAGAAGGGCACAAACACCCAGGAGAGTTTGGGGTGGTTTGGGATCTGACCCTCACCCCTCCTGCTCCACCACCCTGCCCAAGAGCTTTTCCCCAGTCCCAAAATGTGATATTTTCTGTAATATTGCTGCCTGGATGTATAAAAATTGGAATGACACAGACCCTTTGTAGGGTGGGGCTGGAAAAGTTGCATTAGGAATAAAATAATTTCAGGATGATTTCCTGAGTCAAGTGTTTTGTGCTGCCTGGATGAAATAATCCCAAAGGGAGCTAATTAGGAAACTGGTTTTTAACAGTAAGGATGGCTAAAAGCTGGAGTAGCTTATGGAAAATACAGTATTTTTTTTGCAAAGAAAAGGCTTTCAAATATGATTAAATAAACACCTACCAATATTGCTTTCAGGACAGGTGACCCTGGCTCGTGTTTGCAAGGATTGAATAGATGTGTCACATCTTTTCTTCCTCTTATTTACTCTTTGACAGTTAATTTTCATTTTTTATAATACCGACTTTGACACTGAAATCAATTCCTGTAAGTTGTATTTTGAACCCTTTCAATAAGATGAAAACTCAAAACCACCTCATTTTCCCTGGCTGTACCATTAGTTTTTTGAAGTTGACTTGCAGGCTATCAGCTCAAGGGCACTTTAACAGTACAAAAATGTGAAATTTTGTAAATTTCTAAGACTTTTAAAATGCAAGAAAGCAAATATAGCCAGGATTGTTAGATTTGCAGCAGGAAGAATTAATAACTTGCTTATGTAACTAAAAAAATGTAAGAAAAATATACCTAATAGTTTAAAGAGTAGTTTGGTTAAAATATATCTGTGAAGTGCAGAGGAATTGGCAATGACAGCTGCAAATGTCAATAAAATTTAAGATTTGCCTTTTCCTGACCCAGCCCACAGAATCATGGAACCATTAAGGCTGGAAAAGACCTCCAAGGTCATCAAGTCCAACCAAGACCTGACAGCACCGTGCCCACCAAACCACACCAGGAGGTGCCACATCTGCTCATTTTTGGACATTTCCATGACCTGTGTATGGACATTTAATGGCCAAATTCTTGCCACTGCTGCCCCCATCATTGCCTGTTGAAATGCTTTTGACACCTCTGTGGATTCTTAAGGAATTTTCACCAATGTTGTTGTATAAACAACTTGGAAATATTTTTTTTAAATGTTATTTTTTTTGCCAGATGCCCTTGCCCAGTAACTCACAGCTCTATGGATTGCATCTCTGGTTTAGTGTCTCCTTTCCTTGGGCTGAGATATCCCAGTGTGTGCCTTTTGCATTCCAAATCATATGGAAATAAAGATGCACCAATTCAGAGGAACTCCGAATAATTTCAACTTGCTGCTTTTCCACCTGCATCTTTCAGCTACAGAGCCTCAGATAATAATGGAAACAACACTAAGAATATTTTTTTCATTGTTAAAGTGAAGTGAGAGGCCTGTGCTCTCCCCAGTTTTCAGCAGAAGGATCCCTGACAATGTGAGGTTGCTGCAGCACAGAGCTGCAGTAGCTGGGTGTAAGTGGGGATGGCACAAACCCAGAGATGTTCCAAAGAGCCAGGATGTGCTGGGAATTGCATCTTCAGCACTTGCCCAGTGCTCTTTTCCTCACCTCCAAATAAAAAACTGTTTTCCCTCTACGAAATCTCGTTCTGCTCCCTCTGAGTTCTCTGCTCCTCAGTGCATCCCTACAAAAATAAAAGGGTGTGCCCAGTCCTCCACCATTCCTTCCAGCTGGAAAAACTGTTCCTCTTTTGTTCCACACTCCACAAACACAAATTTTTCAGGGGCAACAAAATGAAACATGTATTTATTATTTTTTATCTCTGGATATGGGACTTCTGCTAACAAAAAACACTTTTTTGACCTTGCACACGTAGTAATTTATTTTCTGATTTGTTGGCCAGACTTCTTCTTAGGAAAAAAAACAAAACCAAACCTATTTTGCTTTTCCAAGAACACAAAGATAAATCCACTTGTATTGCTAATATAATACTTTGCCAGTTGCATTGAATTGTTTAATCAGAAAAAGGGTGATACAATTTGTGGAGAAAAAAAAAGGTTCAAGCTAGTAATTCTTAAGTTTTATTACATGAAATTTATTCATTTAAAAAAAATGAATATTAGACAATCTCAACGTTTTTAGAAGCCTGGAACAAGTGGAGGATTTCATTTCTCAACCAAACCTCCAGTTTTACTTCTGGCTCGAAAGGGTTTCAAATGCTTTTGTTAAAGCCAATCCAAAATGATTTCCCTCGATTTTTCAGAACTGGTAGCTAAATAAAAAAATCAGCTCATACTATTCCAAGGTTATTTGAGGATTTCTTTGTGTTACCCTTGCGCTTCCAGTTTCATTCTCCTGCCTTGAGTAGCAGTTAATTATTTTCTCAAAAATCGAAGCAGACCTTAGCAACATGAAAGCAATAAAGAAATTCAATGGATTGCATTCACTCAACAGGGTAAAAATTTCTGAAGCCTGAAAAGTTCCTGCCCTGGAGAGTGAAAGGCCACTAATAACCCCTTGTCCTTGAGAGCAGCTCTGAAAAGAAAGAGGGAAAAGAACTACTTTGCTGTGAAGTGGGGTTTCATTTCCCAGCTCCCGTAGACAGTGCAGCAGACACATGCAAGAAATAAAAGTGCTCCTGAACAAGTTAACAAGGTCTTTGCAGAAGAAAGCACACACCCTTCATTACCAGCCTGATGTGAGGGACCTTTCAGTCCTCTTCTTCTTCAGGGCTGGGAGTGGGACTTGGAGTCCAATAAAAAATCCAGATTCCCTGGTGTGGTTGGGGAATGAAAGGCAAAGAGCTGGTGTTGGTTTTATCATCCCCCCTGTCAAGGTTTACATCTTTTGGCTGTAAATATTGTGGTATCACATATGTAATGTTATGTGCACTAATGTGTATGTACAATATTAAATATGTGTGTTGCATATGTATATGTAATGTTACATATGTGTGTTATATGTAATATTAAATATGTAATAAAGATATAATATTCAGCTGAAGCCTGGTCATGGGGGAGGGCTGGGGGTTTTTTCACCCATAAATTTAGTGAGCTGAAGATTGTCTTTAGTTGGTGAAATTTGTGATTGATTCCTAATGAAGGCTTTGCTTTGCTTGGCTCCCAGCCTAGGCTGAGGGCTGGGAAATGACTTTGGATGAGCAGCAGTGACATCCTGCATTTCACTAACTTATTACACCCTCCTTGATCCGGTGCCTTTTGTCATCTGGGGTCTCATCTTGAAGGCCTTAGTAAGGGAAAATTCTCTCTGACTTCAAAGCCAAGCAAAGCCTTTATGAATAAATCACCTGGGGTTTTGGTGTCACTGATCACAGATCCAAACTTCCCAGCCAATGTGGGTTCAGGAGTGTGTTACCAAGCTCTGCTGCTTGGCATTCCTAATTCCTGCTCCTGCTTGCTGTGCCTTCCCTAATTCTCTTTATCATCTCACTGCTTGCCTTCTCCAAATTCAGAAAACTCACAACAACTGGTTTAATCTCCATATTTAAACATCTAAACCCTTTGTCCCACCCAGGATTTCCCACTTATTATGAAAAAATTACAGTCACGTTGGAAGTTAAAGGGAAAATAAATTCATTTCAGGGGTATTTTCCTTCTGTTGAAGCAGCATCTTGCTGTTGCTGACACGAATTTTATTGTCTGAGGTAGGAGGGAGATCCTTGTGGGTGTAATTGAGGCAGTTCCCCCACTCAGAGCAGCTGAGGATATTGTCCTCAGTTTTGAAGCCACGTGAAACACGGATAGAAAAGTCCAATGAGCTTTCATGGAAGCTTTGCTGAGATTTCTTCAGATGTATGAATGGCAAAAAGCAAATCACTTCATTAGAAGTGTTGTTGCAGCAACTATCACACACCCTTCTTGAGCTGTTACAGTGCAATTATTTGAAGGCAGAAGCAAAGAGCTGCAAATTAACAAACTTCAATTACTGTTTTTAAACCTCACGACTTCCTCCTTTCTTCTCTGAGAAACAAAGCAGATTTTAGAGAAGCTGACAGATCATCTTCCCCACACTCCAAAATCAAAGCTGCTATCATTTGAAATATTTAGAAAATGCAAGTGATATACAGACCTTTTTTTTTTTTTAATGTTTCTCCCATCAACAGTAACTTTCAAATTTCCAGTTAAACAGATTCCTCTCAATTAATTCTGGCTTTTCCCTAGAGATTCTTCTTTATTCCTTTGAAACTGAGCATGGATGTGTGTGTGCCTGGCCTTGAGAAGACTCCAACATCAAAGTTCAGCCCCTGACCATGCCACAGATTATTTTTTGGGAATTAAACAAGTCTTCCCTTACTCAGCTCTGTGAAAGGAGCTGCTGCTGATTTTTCTCCCCCATGTTTTATCTCTTTCATCCAGTGCCTGAGATTGGCTGTCAGGAGATGTCCCATTAAGAAGCAGAGCACCCAGCACAAGAGAGCTTAAATTGCCATTCACACTTTCCAAAGCAGAAATATGAAGAGATTCAGCATTAGATTAATAAATGTAATGTGTCCCAAAATGAGGGAAATCATTTCCACCCTAAGCATCTTTATTTTCCTTGGGAAACTTTACAGACACATTCAGAGTGGCTGATGAGCAATAGAAGCAGTGCTAAAAGACCAATAAAATACATGAAAGTCAACACAGACAGATGCCAGCAGGTCACCTTAGATGGTTTTGTGTAAATTAAAAAGAAATATGAAACAATTTACAGCTGGCCCTTCTGCAAGACAGTTCTTTGGAAAATTGATTAGTAATCTCACAGGCTACCCTTTCCTTTGCCTCAGTATTTTACAGCTTGCACCATCCATCTGCCACCCAAGCACATAAGATCAGCAGCTACACAAATCAGTAGCTAGATAAGACCACAGCCTATTTACTCATTTTAAAAAAGAAATGCAGAAAAATGGGGAAATTTGGGGTTCTGGGATGGTGCTGGATCCCAGGACAGACTGCACAAGGACTGGGGTGCTTTCCAAAGGTACAACACCCTTGCACAGCAACGTCCCAAGGTCTGAGAACTCAATATGTTAAAAAATCACTCACTTCCAGTTGCAAGCAAAGTATAAAAATAAACTCTAATGGTGGCAATTTCCACTGTGAAATGTGAGCGAGAGCATGTAAACAGTGATAGGAGTGCAGGCTTGGTTTGTCTGAAATGACATTCCTGAGGGCTCAATCCTGACCTTTGCTGTTTAAACAGATCCTATCCTGACCAGATTTATAAATATATTCATGGCATGTATATATATTCATGCTGTTTGTGTACTCAGAGAGTGATCTCCCCATCTCAGAGACAGATCATCTGGCAGCGTTACCATTCCCTCCTCCCAGCCAGAAAAACCCAACCAAGCTGTCAGAGCACACAAGTTAACGTTATAAAACATTAATACCATCTTTGTAAGTAATTGCTAATTACAAACAACATTTATCCACTGCCTGGTGTATTTAAACACTCTTAATTCTTGAGTGTGCAGAGTGCTGGACTTCTCACCTTCAGCCCTGTCCTGATCTCCCCAAAACCTGCAGGGGATGGGGCTGAGCTGTGGCTGCATCTGACACGTTCTCAGCTGAGTCCTAATCTGAGCTTGTGCAGAACAACCTCCTGCAGCCTTCAATTACCACTGCACAACTCTGAAATTGGATCAGCCAGGGCTCTCCTGACGGGGAGAGCATGAGGTGATTTTTATTGTGCACAGCCAGCTCTGGAGTGCCAGGTGAGGCTGGAATCAGCTTTAATACTTATTTTTAATTGCAACTTTGCAGCCAGGAGTGGAGATCGATAAAGCAGGCCTCTTTTGTCTGAGAGCCACAGGAGACAACGACCATCATTCCTCTAGGGAGCATTTCACTACAAAAAAAAAAAAAAAAAAAGAGGGTGGAAAAAATAGGTGGAAACCTGTGATTTCTCCTCTCCAAGTGGATTCAATGCATTTTCTCACTGCCCAGCAAATGCGACTCATTTTTTTTTTAGGTAGCACAAGTCCTATCACCATCTTTTTATTTTCTGCCATGAGCAGAGTGGTTGAAGGAGTGACTTCAGAGCAGCCCCTCCTGTGTTTGCCCGAGGGGTGGCTGCAGCTGGGGTTGTACCTGCTCGGGCCATTTGTCACATTCACCCCGTTAAAATCCCTCGGTGCCTCTGGAGAAACTCATCTGCATTCCAGGTGCTCTCCTCTGAGCTGCCTGCTCTCATCCAGCTGGACATTTTCCACCCCATTGTCAGGGGTTTATGGATTCAGCCACTTCCAGGCTCTGGGAAGAGCCTCCTCCAAGGGGAGGGGTGGTGGGAGATGCTGCTGCACCCTCTCCCAAGGGTCTGGGAATTCAATTGGAATTACCCAGCAATCCCCCATCCTTCCCTAGGGAAAATGCCTTTATTTCTATGAGAACTCTTAAGTGCTTTACTCATGACAACCTGTACTGCAAAGATCTGGGAGAGGTAACCCAGACCCACAGGAGGGACACACCTCAAACAGGAAACACTCCTGGAGAATCAGAGCTGGCTGTTCCTAATTATTAATCCCCTGATTTGCATTTTAAGGAACTGAATTACTGGAATATATGAAGGAAAAACCACTTTTTTGGATGTGTTGTGCAGGTGAGCACAACAAGGAAGAAAACACCAAAATCCTCTGTCCTGCTTTGACCTCTCACTGTGGTGTTTGTCCATTCTTATTGATAATTAATAATAATTATTAATGTACTGAAAGGACTGAATTTTCCCTTAGAGCTCTGCTTAACTTTGTGAGTTTAGAGGACTTTTATCAGGTGACATTACCTGAGAGTCAGATTTCCTCACTTTTCTCCTCTTTGGGTGGCCTTTGCAGAACTTGTGGATTTCACATCATTTTAACAAAAAGTCAGAGTTTACCTGAGACATATTGAATAAGAAATAGGCCTGAACAATAATTATGAATTTATCATAACTCTATCTGCAGTTTCAAATTTGAAAAGATCTTTCAGAATGCATTTTAAAATGTTCAAATATTACCATTGCATCATAATGTAACTTCCATATTAATTTTTTGAAGGATTCCTTTCCTTATTCTTTCCTGCAGGCAAATTGTTCTAAATACACAGCACACTTTTTATTAAAATATTGGGAGATTTTATTCTCCCAGCTCAGTTCCTGAGGTTCAGCTCATCAGCATTTTCACCTGCATTTCTGGAGCAGGGGATTTCATGCTCTGAACGTTGTGTGGCCCACAGGGATGAGTGAAAGAGCCTCCACAGGAAGGGATTTCTCAGTTTCTGCCATCAGCTCTGTTTGTTTTCAGCCTGAAGTGACAGCTGTACATCAGGAATTCTGTGTTTCAGAGATTTAACTCCAAATTCTCTTTTTTGCCTCCCTTCAATGGATTGTTGGAAAATCTGTGTTATGAAAAAACCCCATTTCTGATCAGGTTAATTCAGGAATAAGATGCCCAAATGAGCAGATCCTTCATCAGTAAACCAGGAAAACTCCCAGCAGTGCAGACATCTCCCGAAAAACTACTTCAGATTTATTTTGCCATCTATTTCCCTCAAAAACAAAAAGATAAAAAATATACTAACATATGATTACAATTTCAGAGCAACCCACACTTAAACTTCCAAATTAGTCTCTAATTGGAATAAAAATCTTGATTAAGGTTGCTAAAGAGAGACATATTTCCCAAAGAAAATAGAATTACTGCTACAATACTCAAGATTTGGGGTATTTTCTTTTTTTTTATAGTGAGCACAACTCATCACATTTGGAAGTTTTTTTTCCTTAGGCCAAGGTGATATTGGAATATGAAGCTCACCAGCATAAGGAAAAAATATATTTGGGTTTTTTTTGTGGGATAAGCAGAGGGTTGGGGTTTTTTTCCCATTTTTTTTCCAGATAATAAAAGCTGCAAAAATTGATCCAAATGGAATTTTCATTTTTAGGTTACACTGCATCAGACATTACCTTTCCCTAAAGGTTCATAAATCAAGGGCTACTTAAAATAAAAGCAGGCAAACAAAACCAAAACCTCTGTTGGATGGGCTTACTTCACAGAAAATGTAATAAACACGTGAAATCTGATCTAGCACAAGCAAAATCAAGAGACATAATTTATTCATGGCTTCATCAATAGTTCCAAGAGACTCCCAGCACAGACAGATTTGTTATGCCACATTAATATTTTATTGGGCTTTATGGAAGGGGGAAAAAAAATGAGCAGGGAGGATAAAATGGTACAAATAACATTTAAAAGACAAAGGAAGGAGAGGAGGGGGGTTGGAATTACTGAGATTGAGGAGAAATGAGGGGGAAATGGTCAAATTGCACTGGGTGGGGCTGGGTGCCACCACTCCAGGGGTTCACACAGAACTCACAGGGTTTCATCCTCCTTCTTCAGTGTCTAAGAAACTCATGTGATAAATTTATATTCAGAGAAGGGGATTGTTTAGGACAAATGAATGGTCAGAGAGGAAAAATAACGGTGAATCTGAACTTGGTTAAACTTTTTCTCAAGATGGACATCACAGAAATGCCCAGAGCTGCAACCCAGAGTCTTGGAGCCCAGGGCTTTGCCTCTCCCTGCAGCATTTCAAGCCATATTTCCCCTGAAAAGTGGGATTTCCCCTGAAAAGTGGGATTTCCCCTCAAATGCAGCCCAATCCAGGAGCCGGTGTCAGCAAGGCCTGTCCTGCTCTCAGCCCCCTCCAGCTGCAGCAGTTTGAGCTCAGCTGGTGACACTGCAGCAGAATGTTCTCCAAACTGAAAGATGCCTTTGCTCCTTGAAGAATCACAGATACTCCCAGCTTGGAATTAACTTTTTTCCTTTTTTTACATTTTTTTTTCCTTTTTTATATTTTTTTCCTTTTTTTTTTTGGCAGAGAAATGATGGATTACCACTCCTCCTTTGGACTCAAAGTCCATGCAATGGCCAAAGGAAACAGTTTCTCCCCAGTGGCAGAAAGTGCATTGTTAAGGTGAAAGGAAAACCAGGAGACAAAATTAAAGTGATTTATCCCAGATCCCACCTCTGGAGAGCCGAGCTGAGGCTGGAGATGCTTCATGAGATGCTTCACTCCTGTCTTAGTTTGGAAAGACAGGGAAAAGCCAAAGCTTCCCTTGGAGAATGTAAAGCTCCTCCCTCTGAATTATTGCAATTTTGAATTTAAGGGGCTTTCAGGCAAAAATTTGGGAGTAGGAATAACAGTTCTTTCCTAGGAATATTAAAAATGTAGTGGTACAAAATAAAAACACTGACATCTCCAATCTTCCCCTCCTGTGCCTTGCAACCTCTCTCTTTACAGGGATTCCTTGTGGGTGGTAAACAAACCATCCAGGAAAAGCTGATGAAAATATCTCTGTTTCCTTGATACAAACAATCCACTCCTGAATCTTGGCCTTGTTGGGTGAAAGGTGCAGCTTCTTTCAAATCTCATCTGGACTGTTTTAGCTGCCACGTGCTGCAAGCTGTGCTGTGAGGCTCAAATGAAGCATCACTCTTCCTCTTTGCCTTCAGTCTTTCTGCAGACCGTCTCTCAAAAGCTTGCAGGGATCTCATTCCTCCCTCTCCTCCTGGCTGAAGGATGCCAGAGCTCTCCTTTCATCCGTGCTGTGGATCTGGTCAGTATTGAAACCAGCCCGGAACAGAGCACAAGGCCCAAAGAGACATCGGGTCTGGGGCTCAGAGCATCTGTGGTGCCGTGGGGAGAGGCTGAGGGAGCTGGGGAAGGGTTTGGGGTCCCAGGAGAGGCTGAGGGAGCTGGGGAAGGGTTTGGAGCCNAGAATTCCTGAGAGAGCTGGAGAAGGGGCTGGAGAATTCCTGAGGGAGCTGGGGAAGGGGTTGAACCTGGAGAAAAGGGGGATCAGGGGGAAATTCTGGCTCTGCACAACTCCCTGCCAGGAGGGGACAGCCCCAGGTCGGGCTCTGCTCCAGGGAACAGGGACAGGAGGAGAGGGAACGGCCTCAGGCTGGGCCAGAGCAGGCTCAGGGTGGATATTTGGGAAAATTATTCATGAAAAGGGGTGTCCAGCCCTGGCACAGCTGCTCAGGGCAGTGGTGGAGTCCCCATCAGGGGATTTAAGGTCCCTCCCAACCCAAAGCATCCACGATTCTCTCAATGTGACACACAGCACCCAGTCCTGCTCTGCAGAAAAGAGAAACAGAGCTCCATTTCCTTGGATTCTCTGGGAAACCAGAACCCTCCCGTATTTTCCTGTACCTCTTGATCAATTCTAACAGCAGCTCTCCAGCTTTCTCTTCTTTGGGGAGCTCCTGAACAAGTTCTTGGCTTCCCAGCCAAAGCTTTGCAGTTCAATTTCTCCTGGAGCACCAGGAAAAAAAAAAAAAGAGAGCAGTCATTTGCTGGAATCATGAGCAGCTAATTTGCTGAGTTCAGTGGCAGGAAGCCTGAAGATAATCAATCCAGTTCTTCTCTACATATATGAATGCAAGGCAGCGTGCTGAGGAGGGCAAATTGCACTGCTCAAACCCAGATGAAAAATCTTATCAGGTGAAACTGTGGATAAATCATTGGCAGAACACGTTCCTCAGAGCATCTCCAGGTTCATGGGAGAGACTTTTTGAGTGCCTCACGCAGTCAGAAACCAGCACAATTGGATAATTACTCTGATTTAGGATATGTTTATGTTTTTATTTAGAAGAGAGTTATATTTGCAGCACAAATTTCTAGATTGCTGCAGTTATTCCTGCTCTGATTTCAAGCAGTTGGGCATAACTAAGTTTATATGGAAGCATTTAACTGTTAAAAAAATTCTTAAATCTTTCCTGACTCTTTGTTTTCCTCTATGTAAAAACTAATTTTTAACACTCTCTAGTACTTGCTTGCATTAAATGTATTATAGCATAATAAATATATAATACAATCCAGATTTTGGCCTTGTGTGCAGCTGAGAACTCTCTTTTCTGTTCCATCCACACCAGATTGCTCAGATCCATCAGTCAGCAGAGGAAGTTTTCTCTACCCAGCACATAGCTCAGACACTGAGACAGACAAAACAAATGTGAGCTGAGCTGGGCAATATCAAACTGCCTAAAATCCTTCTGGGGCTGTACAACTCCATAATTCTTCTGA
Source organism: Alaudala cheleensis (assembly GCA_013398995.1). Taxonomy (NCBI): domain Eukaryota; kingdom Metazoa; phylum Chordata; class Aves; order Passeriformes; family Alaudidae; genus Alaudala; species Alaudala cheleensis. Next base: position 51,261 of record VWYE01014598.1, read on the forward strand.
GATTCACTGGGCAGTCATTTCTCTCTTCCTTTCTCCTTCTCTGAGGTGGGTTTAGGTGGCAGGACCAAAACTCACTGGCAGGAATGAAAAGGAGAAAACTCTACTGTGTGTTTTACAGCTGGGTTGTGCTTGGAGAACTTCACCAACTCTGCTGAAAATCCTCTATTTGACTTCTGGGCAGGGAAATGTGGACAGAAAACAAAACAAATACAGGAATCACTTCCCCACAGCTGATATTTAGGGCTGTGCTGGGTCTGTCAAGTGAAATCCTGAGCAGGGAATTGATTCACAGCTTCCCTCAAAATGCCAGAGGGTTGTGACTCTCCAAGGTCTGGAAAAAGAAGATTTGGGGCAGTTTGTACTCTTTGGTGTCAATGCCTTGCTGTGTGATGAGGTTTCTTCACAATTGCCCAGAAACTTGTTGGGAAATATCCCATAATTTGTTCAAGTTCAGGCTTTAGGCTCTGCTGTGAGCAGCAATTCATATGAAAGCAAACGAAGCAAAACCAATATCCTCCCTAAATTCCCTTGGATAAGTTTCAGACCAAAGCAATGGCTTTATTTTTCCCACACTGGGGATTTGTGTTCCATGTTGGCACACAGAGCCAGGAGCACCAAAGGGAAGGTGAGATCCTGAATTCAGGGCCTTGAATTCAGACAATTTAGCAATGTGAACACGAGTTATTTTTTCACTGAAAGGGTCAAGTGTGCTTGAAATAAAGCCTGAAATAAGCTTTGGTTGCAAAGTTTCCAATGAGCTCTTCTAAACTGCAAAACAAATTAACAGACTGCTCAGCCTCATCTTTTCAAGTGCATGTGTGAGATCAGTGTTAGAGCAGACTCAGAGAGAAATATTGTGGCCCACTGAACTCTGCACAGAACAACAGAAAGGAAAAGCAATATTATTCCAGCTTATTGCACAAATAAACCTGTGTGCACCCAAACTGAAGAGTAACTGGTGTACCAATGTTATCCTCTCTAATTAGGGAATTTTGAATAATGTTGGCAATAAAAAAACACCATCAAAGGGTAAGAAATTTGCATCCCCCATCATGAAAGACGCGTCCTTTGGGGTTACATTCAGCTTTTGTGGGCTGACAAAGGGATCAGTCTCCGTGACATATTGTGAAGTGACTGTTCCTCTGATCCTGGAATGTCTTCTCCACTCACATACATATTTCTGGCTTGTTAGGGAGGCAGCCTGACAGTACAAAGGGCTGGATGTATGTCTGTGCATTGTAAGCAGAACTTGGGAGATGCTCTGAGTCAGGGTTTTATAATCAGATGCCAGGGCTAAGGAACTGGTTATGTTCTACATCTTCCCCCCCCAAAAAATAATAAAAAGGAAAATCTGAAGCAGCTCTGGATACAGGGAGGCTTCTGCAAAGCTCTTTGGAGGGTTTTTAAAATGCATGATTGGAAATATCTGCTGGGTTGGTTTTTTTTTGTTGTTTTGTTGTTGTTTTTTTGGTTTGGTTTTTTAGACTTGTAAGCAAGTTTCTTTAGTGGNTGTGTTCCTCAAAATCTGATCAAACGTTGAAGATGATCAAATTTCCATGGGGGAAGAAAGCACAAACTTCCGCCATTATCTCCTTTTCTGCTTCCTTATAAACCCAAACTGGATGGCATCCAATTTCTCCCTGCAACTGCCTCTGGAAATGAAAGAGAGCCTGAATAGAGGAGGAGATGAGCTGCTTTAAATGCTTTTTCATAGTTCTCACTGCTATGAAAGCTTCATTAAAAGCTGCAGCTTGCTTGTTTTCGAACTCTTCCGAAGTAATAAGCATATAATTGTGCTGGGAACTCGGGGGGGAGCGTGTCCCTGCAAAGCCACTGCAGCAGCCTTTCCTTTCAAGGTCCTTTTGCATTTTCTTGGGCATCAGTCATCCCCATCTGAAGGAAATTCAGAAGAAATATTGGTTTTTTTAAAGAGGACGTGTACGATTTGCAATGTTGATACGTCGACATCAATTACTTGCTCACGCACTGGTGGCTCTGAGGGTGTGTTGTGAGGCATAACAATTATTTTGCCTTTTTTTTTTTGGTCTTCTTAACCCACATTCCAACTGTGTCAGGCACAGGCTCACTGCAGAGCCCTTTTATATTTATTTTGATTTCTTCAGGTGGAGAAACGTGAGGAATGAGGAGGGAAAATTTGTGCTGCGGGTGTTTTTTACTGTTCCTCCTAAAAAATTCAGCTGCAGTGCTGAGATCCACACATGTTCTGACTGATTCCATGGGATTTCTCCTGGTATCTCCTGTGGAGAAAACCCAACCTTGCTGCAGATGTTAATAAATGCTCTTTGGAAGCAGCTGGAAGGGGTTTTGGGAGCATGGACAGATGAATTTCATAACACCGAGGGTGAGAACAACATTCAAAGCCTTTAAATCACCCTCCACAATGAAATCCTTCAGTGGCAAAAACCCATCTCATGGATTTGACAAATTCATCATTTACTCATGAAATTCCACATTCAGAGTCCTGGGCCAGGATGCAGGAAAACAGAGATTCCCACATTGATTGAGGCTGGATCAGAATATTTTTGCATTTGTCCCACAAATCACAGCCCCAAACATCCCAGGATGAAACCCAGTGAATAAGGAATACAGTATGGACAAGATTTTAGGTGATTCCCACCAAAAATACAGGGGAAATGCTCAGATGAACTGAAATTAGTGAAATAAAGCCTAATGGGAACAGTGGCAAAGATATTTAGAAAGTCAGCTTTGGATTCTGTTAAAAGGAATGGACATTTATTTAGAGGATATATTTCTGGGGAATATGTTTCCAAGCCATTCTTCATTGCCTTCTTCCAGGCTGCACATTTATTACCCAAAATAAAGACCACAGTGCCCAAGGAGTCACTTTGACTCCTTTCCATTCTGTTTCCAGTTTATTTCTAGGGTTCCAGTGAAAATTCCCTCCTAGTTTCCAATGAAACAGAAATGGATTTATGAATCAAAAACCACAAAACTATGATTTTAAATATTTTTTCCTCCACAGAATCTTGGTAGCAGCATTTTCCAGCTTTCCCCAGGCTAACTCCACATCAGCACCCAGAAATAAGAAAGTGTATTTACATTTGTTAATTTGCTTTCACCAATTGAGAAAAATAACTGGGTATTCCACAATAATAAAAGTTAAACTTATGCTGAGGCTGAAGATGACTCCAGTTCCCACTGAAACAGTGAAAATTTCCTGGCACATAAAATAATATGAGTGAAACCAGTGGAAATTCATTGCTCTGCTTTATTTTACTCCTTTATTTTTAATCAGTAAAGATATTGCCACATAAAACCCAATTTTGGAATTTTACTCTCTGTCTGAGAGGCTCTTCTGATAGAAATAATATTCCCAGCAAGTCAAACAAGTTTTACAGCACAGAGGAAACTCAGAGGAAAATGTCTCCTCAAGCCAAATCTTGTTTGATTTGAAGAGTTGAGGATGGAGGGTGATCCTACAAGGAAATATTGATTTAATTCTCCTCCCTCACCTTTTCCCCCTCACAAATTCCTGATTTCCAAGCAATAAACACCCCATGAGGTTCAACACTTGAGGTTCTAGGAGCAAATCCCAGAAGAAGGACCTACTCAATCCATGCTGTCCCAGCCATGGATCCCAACACAGCCTGATGGGGAGCTTGGAATGGGCTCCTGAGCACAGATGTGGCTCTTCCCCCTTTTAATTTCAAAATCCAGAGAGGAAATGTTTGCCTTGCTGTCTGTGTGCCACAATCTGTGAGTTTGCATCAAAACCCTCGAATGTTTTCAGGTAGGATCATCAGCAGACACTCCCAGAAGCAATTAGCACAGCCTGGGTTTGGAAATGCTTCCTCCTGCCCGTGTTTGTTTGTCCTGGGAGCTGTGCAAATCTGATTTGCAGGGTTCCTGGTAGAGCTGGGATTGCTCATCCCAGGATCCTGGAGCTGCCTGTGAGCTTGGGGAACGCTGTTGGGAGCCAGGATGTTTTTGCTGTCAGGCATCTCCGGGGTGGGAGGTGGGTAAATCTCTCACTTGACACTAAAAAAGAGGGGAGAGAGGAGAAGGATGCTCCAGCTTGGAGTGGCTGAGATGTTTCTCTTGTTCTTCCTGGAAAAAATTCCATGAGAGAAAGAACCTTGAAGGGCTGACCTATGTCAGCCACAGGGCTGGCTGTGAGAAGAAAAAAAACAAAAACAAAAAAAAAACACCCAAAAAAACAAAACAAAACAAAAACAAACAAACAAAAAAAAAACTCACTCCACAGAGCAGCAGGTGAGATTTTAGGATTTTAGGGTTTAGGTGGAATTTAAGGGCTTAAAAGTGTCCTCAGGCATGTGAAGGACTTAACCCTTTAATGCTCTCCTAACCCTTCAAGCAGTGACAGTGGCATCCAGTCTCAATACAAAATACCCTGGAAAAAAAAAAAATCCAAGCACTTCAAATCCTCCTAAGAAGCAAAAAATCAATTCAAAATATGTGATCCATTACCAGAAGCTTACCAACATTTTTTTTTTCTAATTTTCCATTATGGGCAGCAATTTGCCAGTTGCTTTTTCTGCCTCCTGCAGCAGAGGAGGATGGGGTGCTGCAGGAGGAGCACTTGAGGCTTCGTGCTGAAATATTTATAAGTACAAGGAGCAACGCACCAGAGTGTTCTGGCTTTGTGTCACACTCAATTCACCCGTGCAGGGACAACCTGTGGGCAGCTCTTACAGCCAGGGAACAAACCAGTCAAAGAGCTGAGGGGCACTAATGCAAAGCAGCCTCTGCCTCCTGTGCTGGCACATTTTTGCCTTCTGCTTTCTGCATGTTTTGCTCAGTTTCAGAGCAGGAATTCGGTGTGGCTTCGTGTCACTTCAGGTGTTGGAGGTGTTTGTTTGATTTATGTGTATTTTTGTGCCATGCTGGTGTTTCCCAGGAGCTTTTTCACTTCCTTTGTTGCCTTGCAAATTCATATGAATTCGGCAATTATAGAAGTTACTATTTTGACCAGAGGGAGAAAGAAACCTGATAGGACTGAGCAGGACAGAAAACCAGGGCTTAAAAGTGTCCTCAGGCATGTGAAGGTCTTAACCCTTTAAATGCTCTCATAACTCTTCCTGCAGTGACAGTGGCATCCACAGTTTCAATAGAAAATACACTGGAGAAAGAAATTCAAGTGCTTCAAATCCTCTTTGCTCCCACTTGTCAGTCATGGCTCATTTTCAGGATTTATTGAGAGGAAAAAAAAGGAAATTATTCTGTCCAGTATTTTTTTTTCTCCTCACAAAGCTGCTGCATTGTGGGGCTTGTAGGAGAGCTCACTCCACAGAGCAGCAGGTGAGTTGGAAAGGTGACTTTATTAAGATGAAATCATTGTCTGTAGGCAAAGCAAAGCCATGTGATATCTCCATCAGCGGGGCTTTCATATGCAGCTCCTCAAAACGCTGGAATAAATGGAGCTGATTGAGGTGAGCCAGAGGCAATTCAGCCACCAGAGCCAGGCAAGGAGGGGATCAGGGAATGGAGCTGCTGCCTCGTTAGCAGGGAGCTCCTCCGAGCTCAGATCCAGCTGCCAGGGGGGAAATGAGGAGATCCAGAGCTGAAAGGCGCTTTCTGAGCAGTCACAGGTCCAGCTTCCAGAGGGGATGTCCCAGCCTCAGGAGCTGGGGGACAGCCAGACAGTCCCAGGGGCTCTCAGTGTCCCCAGGAGGTGACTGGCAGCTCAGCAGAGCTGATGAGACAAAATAGAAATGAAAATGGAGACAAGGAGGGAGAGCAGCTCATCATTATCCTCTGGTGGAATATCTCTGAGCTCAAATCAGCCAGGAGAGCAGCAGATTGTCATTTCATTTCAGACCTCCAGGCTGGGGGACAGAGCTGGGCCAGGGTTTAAGCAAAGAATGTGAAACAGGGAGAGAGAATCTCACACCTGCAGGTTGTGTAGATCAACCTCTCTGTGCCTCCCAGATCCAAAGATCATGGAATTATGGAATATCCTGAGTTGGAAAGGCCTCACCAGGATCACCCAGCCCAGCTCCTGTCCCTGCACAGACACCCCAACAATCCCACCCTGTGCATCCCTGAGGGCTCATTCCCTTTTCTTCACCTTCTGGGGGAAGAATCTTTTCCTGGTGAGAGAAAAGAGCTCCTCCTTTGGGGGATGTTGGTGGATGGAAAGGCTTTGCCAGTGAAATAACTTTTAGAGGTTTCTCCTCTGAGAAAGGTCAGGCCATGGTGACCCTCACACAGCGTGTGCTGAATTCCTGATAACTCATCCATGGGCTCCAGAACCCCAAAAACATCCAGAGCCAACCCTAAAAACTGAGCTCCAAAGCACCCCTAACACACACAGTTCTTTGGGGAAGGTCTTTGGGTGAATGCAACCAGCAAAGCAGCACTTTATAATATCTGCTGCAGATGATAATGAATTCACAGTCAGGCCTCCTCTCCTCTAATCCTCCCTGTCCCAATCCAATCTAATCCAGTCTAGCAGCTCCTTTTCTGGACACATGAAACCCTTTTTAGCTGTGCTTATCTTCAAATTACCAGATAACATTGGCTGAGCCCCTCTTTTCTTCCCATCTCCAAGATTTTGTCACTAAATGTGGAGATTTTGTGTCCAGTGTGTGATTCCCAGTGTCCCCCTGTGTGCCCTGTCTGGGACACTTTCCAAGCTGCAGAGATCCCAGGATTTACCAGAGACAAAAGGAATCCAAATGCAGAAATCAGGCATTTCCAGGGTCTCTCTGCTGAGGTGGTGACTGTGGGTGCCAGAGTTTGTGTGTGGAGCCACACATCCCATCATGCTAAAATAACTAAAGCAAAAAACTGAGTAAATCAAGAATTTGAAGATTTTTTTATTGGGAGAGGTCATTGCACAAAGACTGGTGGTGACAAATTCCAGCTCAGGGGTGGAAATGTGTGGAAAGCATCAGAAAAAAACCAATAAAACCAGGGTTCAAGAAATGCCATTTTTAATTGTTTTTGAAGATGGAAGCCAAATGATATAAATATAAGATGACAGGACAATAAACAACAGAATGAAGTAATGAGGCAAAATATCCTGGCCAACATCACAACAAAACCAGTTTTAGATTGATAACCAGGATATTTTTAGTGTCACAGCTATGGGTGATCATTTGCAACCTATGATATTTTTTTTTGGATTGGATTGATGGGGGCACTCTAAAAGAATTGTTGGTGTTTTATGTGCTTTTAGAGAATTGGAAAAGCAGTTTATGGATTAGTTTGAAATAAAAAACTTATGGCAGATGAGTTCAGCTGCTCATCAGCTCCATGCACTCAATTATAAAGCCCACAGTGAGTTGTGTTCTATAATTTCACTAATACATCAGAATTGGTTGATTTCCCTTCGTTTTCAGTGCTAATTTCGAGTTTTTATTGGATTTGTCAAAAATCAAAGCACCCAAACCCCTCTATGTGTATGAAGTGATTTTATCCTCAATGAAGGTTTTAACATTGATTGCAAAATTATATTTATTTTTCAGCATTAAATGCTTTTAAAGGTCTGATAAAAAAGTGTGTCACTGACAACTGCATTATCCACTCCATATGTTGGGTAAAGAACATCTGTGCATGCTTTCAACCAGGAAAAAAGTTTGGTTTTTTTTCTTATTTCCTAATATTTCCCTTAAAACTGTGCAGGGGATTGGGAGGAGCCTCACGTGACTGGGATTTAGGTGTTGTAATTTGGAAATGAGCTTTTTTCTATGATGAGGGATAAGGATAAAAAGCAGGTTTGTAGGGAGGGAAAGGAGAAATTGTGCAAATGGTTGTGTGAGGTGGGTAGAAATCTTGCAAGGAACTTTGCTAATGATCTTTTTGGGGAGCTGAAAAGGAAAGGAACAGGAGATTATTTGCCCCAAATGAGAATATTTTAGAATAGGTGCTGATGTAAGAATGGGCAGAAAAATAGATTGATCAGGGAACAAGAGCCTAATTGGCAAAAAAAATCACCCTGTGGTGACCCAGCTGGGGCAACTGATCCCTTCAGGGAGCTGGAATTCCAGACTTCTGGAGTTGTGCAGCAATTTGTACGTCAAAAGCTGTAATTCCCCTTGAAAAGGAGGGACAGTTTAACTGACTAAACCCACTTGATTTTGATTTTCTCCACTGAGACTCTTCAGCCATTGGCCTTTTGTATTAACTTTTCATCAGTGAGGGGTTTTTCCTTAATTAGACCCAATATTTTGGGGAAAAAAAAAAAGCAAACCTGTTCCTCCATTTCTCCACTTTAGGATTAGAGTTTTTTGCTTTAAAAATCAAGTTTTGTTGCATGATGACAGTTCAGCAAGTGTTTCTGAGAAGGTGAATCTGTTAAGTAACTCTTTGACCCATTCTTTGTAAGATCTCCAGTAGCAAAGACCTTCCAAAGAAGAGGCTTGAATAAACTTGTCTTTTTAGCTGAATTTCTGTTAAACAGCCCTTAATCTTCTATTTAGAACACAGGAATTACAGGGCTGACATGGAGACACTAAATTCAAACACAGTTTGAGCCTCTGTGGGTGCAGCAGGAGCTGAGGAAAGGGGATGTGTCCAACTCAGAACTTCCCCAGAGGGAGCAAAGGGTCACCAGAGCTCTCAGAGATGTGACTGAAGGCAGGAATTCCATCAGTATTGGAAAGGTGATGCCTGTAGGACACAGAGTGTGAGCAGATGATGGAGGGTCCTCAGGTCATGGAAAACCTTGGAATCAAACAATCATTGGATGGTTTGGGACCTTTCAAGGTCATCCAGTGCCACCTCCTGATATGGGACATCTCCAACAAGACCAGGGTGTTCCAAGCCCCATCCAGCCTGACCTGGGATGTTTCCAGGGGTGAGGTATCTGCCACATCTTTGGGCAGCCTGTGCCTGAATTTTGCCACCCTCATCTTTCTCAAATCTAATCTGAATCCACCCTCTTCTTGTTCAAAATCATCACCTCTTGTCTATCACAACAGTCCCTACTTGGGTGGAGGCTTAGAGAAGGGTTCACTGTTTAAAAAAATCACAGTGAAATCTAAATTCTATTAATCCAGACTATGAGCTTGCTAATTTTTTTTTTTTGCAAATTCTGCTTTATCCCTCTGCAAGATTAATCTCTCTACAAAGCAGAGAGAGAATGTGACATTTTGGATGCTGATAATCTATTTATTTATCACCTCGATGCAGGAACCAGAAAAGCAGAGCCTCTGATAAATCTCTCACATCCCAGTGGTGATGGCTGATGGTGGGTATGGTTTTCTCCTCCAGCTTGAGAGGTTATTAAATTATTTTTCAGGAAACATTGAATGATTTTTCAGGAAACACTGAATGATTTTTCAGGAAACTGCAAGATTCTTTACACAAGGATAAATCCAACCTTTGCCAATTGAGCTGAGTGGAAGAGGGAAGAGGAGGAGAGGATCAGCAGCAACCCAAAAAGAGAAATTAAATAAGAATTGGCCATTTTGGATAGGGCACCCTTTAGGAGAGCTTGGCTCTCCCAAGGGTTTGGCTGCTCTGAGCTGGGTTTGTAGCTGAAATCTGACTTTGTTTGAACACATTTATCAGCTGAGGGATGGGAGGGTTCAGTGCCCCGAGTGTGTTTGGTGACATCCACCAGGGGACGTGGGCATGGCACCAGCACTGGGGGATTTAACCTTGCACAACACACTCATTACCTCTCCCTTTCCCCTTTGTCCTGGGAAAACAAATCGCTACCGCCGTTTTCCGAGATCATGGAAAAATCCCTGCAAATAGAACATCTGCTTTTGATTAAACACATGCAGAGATATTTCAGCAGATGCCCATTAATCAAACTTAAACTTAGTTTTACCTCTTTTTTTAGTTGTTACGTAGATCTACTCTTTTTTTTTCTATTTATCAGTGGTTAAAGAGGCACAGGGCTACAAAGTGGCTGGGGAAGGACCTGAAAACATTGAACACATCATTTTCCCAGATATTTCCCTCACTTGTAAAATTCATTTTGGTTTAATTTTCGAAATGGGTGAGCAGCTATTTGAGATAACACAGCCAGGGCTGAGAGCCTCTAAACCCAGCACTTCCAGAGCTCCATCACTGCCAGCTTTATTAAGCTCAGAGCTGAGGGAAGAATGATTTGCTGCCCTCAGAGTCTATGGCAAAGCTGATTTGGGAGCCTTGGGAAGAGTCTTAGGAGGGAAGAGCTGAAGGGAAATTTTCTGCCTCCAGCTTTTCCGAGTTTTGGCAGAATTAGCTGAGAAGTCAAAGCCGACAATGCTTTAAGTATGGAAGCGGTAGGATGACCTAAATTGTAGGGTCAAAATGTGCTAATTAGGTAACAATTAATGTTGAGTGACCTCTAGTGGTGTTTTCCCACAGTTTATCCTCAAACTGGGATCCCTGACAGGACCTGGGGCTTGGGATCTAAATTTAAGAGCCCTCTCCCAACAACAGGAGAAACAGTCTGTAAAAAACGGGGTTTGTTTTTCTGATAAAACTTCTGATAAATTGAAAAAAAAGAAAATAAAAACCTTTTTTTATAAATTGTTTTTTGCTAAAATCCTTTATTGTCACGCCAGGCAGAGCAGCAAACTGGAACCCACCCCCCTCCACACAAGTTTTGACATAAAATTATTTTTTATTACCTCGACATTTGAGAAGAGTCCAGCTGTCAGAGGGTCAGCTGTGAGTGCTTTGTGGTGATTCCATTTCCCATTTTCCATTTCCCATTTTCCATTCTCCATGTCCCACAGGGAGCCCCAACAAGCATTTATTTGCTCAGTGGCCACCAGGATCTGTGCAAACACCAGTGGCTTTGTCTCCTTCCTGAGCCCCTCCTGGAGGTGACCTGATGAGAACTGAGATCAGCTCCCTCACTACTCATGATTCCAAAAAAAACCCCACGAGGTGGTTCCTAAATGGGGCAGAATGAGCCCAAAATCTCTGGACCAACGGGGTCAAGTGTCACCCTCCATGTGAGATGCTCATGTGCATATTAATTCTATTAATTCAATTAATTCAAGCTCCAAGTGATGCTGGGAGAGGCTGCAGCCAGCCAGGCTGATCCCAAGGGATTCCATGGACCTCTGGGGTTTATCCTGGTGGAAAGGAGCCAGGTGGGGCTCAGGATTTTCTCCCAGGGAACAAGAGACAGGACAAGGGGAAAAGGCCTCAAGTTACAGCAGGGGAGGTGCAGGTGGATATGAGGAAAAAATGATTCACTGGAAGAGCAGTTAAACATTGGAACAGGCTCCCCAGGGAAGTGAGGAGTCACCATCCCTGGAAGGGTTCAAAAATCCAACAGATGTGGCACTTAAATTCAATATCTTTTAGTGGGTGTGATGATGTTTGGTCAATGGTTGGGGATCTTTTCCAGCCTTCAGGATTCTGTGGGATGACCTGGAATGGTCTCCCAGCAGCTTCCCCACAGACAAACCTGCTCCCCAAAGGGAGACAGAGAGATGTTAAAGCACAGGGAGGCCAGTTCAGGGTAACTCTGTGCAGAGATGGGGATGGTGGGAGTGATCTGACATTGCAGCACCTCAGCACAAACTTCATTTAAATGCAGTAAATATGATTTTTTCCCAAGTGCTCCAGAACACCACTCAGGGAATAAATTAATCCCTTTGATTTCCCCTAAATTCTTGTCTTGGGGTGAATCCTGAAGCTCACCCTGAGCAGAAATTCTCTGTGTTTGCTCTGGAGGAGTGAGGGGCAGTAAAACACCTCCTGGGGACCTCAGAAGCAGCAGGTGAGGAGCACAAGGCTGTTGTAAGGATTTACTGTGCTCCCTGTTACAGCCCCACAGCCCCATGAAAAACCACAGAATAAAAAATATACGAGTTAGTTCTGCTGAGCAGAGCTGCAGGCTTTAAATTTGCTCAGGTGCTGCCTTCAAACCACGTAAATAAACCCTCAAAGGGACATGGGGCCTGTCCTGTAGGGGTTCACCTCCATTAACGTGGAAAAAAGTCACTTTTTATTTGCATTCCTTCATGCAGCAGCTGCTGATGGAGGTTTTAATCCCAATCTCAGCTGACTGATGGTTTCCCTCACACCAAAATGGGGTTTCTGGAGACACTGCTGGGATCTATGACATCATTATTTGGCCTAATGGATAAAAACATTCATTTCCCTGGCAGCCCTAAATTATTGCTGCCTCAAAGGCAAATGCTTTTGTACATTAAGGATTTGAAAATTGGGTGATTAGTTGAGTAAATCTGGAGTAGGGAGGGCAAGGAAAAGTCTGTGTTTAGTCCATTACTTAATTCAGCACTGGACAACTTGCAAGAATTTAATCCTCTCTCTATTTATTTCTTTTTCATGCATGCCCTGCTCATTTTATGGGCTGAATGTATTTGTTTCTTCCTTAATTAATATTCTTTTAGCTCTTTAATTTTGTGAATAACAGAGATGCCCGACTGAACTCCATGACCAATGCAGGAAGTTTTACCAAAAATCAAAACATTTGTAATTTAAATTCTCTTGATGTGAAAATATTTCTATAATTAAACCTAACTCTGTAAGGTGAAAGGTCACAGTAATTTCTTTTTAAAATATGCTTATTAATTCTCGATTATTTCCTAATTGTCTTGCTTGGGTTTAATACCATTATTATTATTATTATTATTATTAACACATTTGGCCCTCAGACAAAACTGAGATCCTTTCAAACCACACAGGAAATAGAAAATATCTCTGTAGCTTTATGGCAATATAAAAGTAAGTAATTTGATCTATTCCTCCAGAATCTGGCTGCTCTGAAAAGACTTTTAAATCTGTTTTACTTCCAGTCAACGTTGAACTTTGGTGTGACACATGTGAGCTCGCACTTAATCCACTTTGTGGTGACCTGCTCCTTTATTGCTCCCTGCCCCAGCCTGGGAGAAAGATGGTTAAACACCATCAGGAGCTGATGGAAACCCCTCAAATGAAATTTCATTTTTTTCAGAGCGAGGCAGTGCAGCTCTGAGAGCCAAATTTGTCTCTTGTCAAAGGGGAGGGAGCTGCTCCTTGGAGCCACTGGCTGCAGGCAGAAAGAGGAACTTGGGCAAAGGTTTAATTTAAAAAAAAAATAGATAATCTGAATCTCTTGGTTTCACTTGGGTGATGATGGAAGTTTGCAATTGAGTGGCAGCTGATTCTCAGGTTTGTATTAGGGTCCAAAATGAGAGCTTTAATTAATAAAACTTCAGCTTTGGAGCAGCTCCTTCTCAGGTTGCCACTGTCTTCTCAGTCTGTTTCGTGGGGTTTGATGGTTATTTTTTAGCTCATCACAAAAACAGCACCAAAAAATGGACTTTAAGAAATAAGCTCATAGATAAAAAGCCATTTTGGAGACTTTACAGATATATTCATTTCAAAACCTTCTTGTTATGAACAGTATTTTATGCAACTGCTGTCGAAAATACATCCAAGCAAAGGAATTTTTACTGGTGAGTAAAAATACAGAGTAAAGGTTTATGCTGCAGTTGCAGTGCTCAGTCTTGGGTTTTCCAAGATGGATCCCGAAGTCCTTATAAAGCCTCTGCAAAACATCATGTGCCCACCACAAAGTCCTGCTTGGAACAATTCAAATTGCAAATAAGGGACCAGCCCAGAAATTCTGCATTTTTCTCCTGCTTTAACTGACTGTCCCTGTTGTTATGGTAATTCTATGAAAAAGGCTCTCAGAAATCAATTTGTTGTTTGTGTGTAATTCCCCAAGCTGAGAGAGAAGCTGCTGGGTGTTGGCTGGAGGAAGGAACTGCCACTGGTGAAGGTGTTGAGCCCAGTTTAAGCCTATCAAAAGTGGCAGCATTTAAAAATCAATAATCCTGCTCACACCGTGTTCACAGGCCGGGAGGGAGTGAGGATGTGCTAAAGGCACGGCTGGGATCATCCCAAAGGTTATCACCCAGCTTTTGCCTCGGAAAATGGGATGCACAAATCCCAGGAAGGGCAGGGCCACTGGAGGATCTCGGTACCTTCCCTGTTGAAGCTGTTAAATGACAAAAACCAGACAGAACTGGGGGCCAGGCTGAGAAGCAGCAGGACAACGCCAATGGGAGGAGAGAAAGTTGGATTTACCAAGCCAAAAACTGCACTGAAGGAAAAGTGGCAGGGATATTTCCACTTGTCAGGGGTACAATTGTGCAGAACACAGGCAAAGACAGCGTGGAAATGCAATGGCAGGTATTGGAGGGGTGGGACATGCAGAAATCAGGGCAGGTGCTGCACTCTGAGTGTCCATCCAACCCCCCAAACCTGCACTCTGAGCACCCATCCAAACCCCCCAAACCTGCACTCTGCCCATCCAACCCCCAAACCTGCACTCTGAGTGCCCATCCAAACCCCAAACCTGCACTCTGAGTGCCCATCCAAACCCCAAACCTGCACTCTGCCCATCCAAACCT
>VWYE01014598.1:66425-108804 GCA_013398995.1 Alaudala cheleensis
AGCACCCATCCAAACCCCCCAAACCTGCACTCTGCCCATCCAACCCCCAAACCTGCACTCTGAGCACCCATCCAAACCCCAAACCTGCACTCTGAGTGCCCATCCAACCCCCCAAACCTGCTGAGTGCCCATCCAAACCCCCAAACCTGCACTCTGAGTGCCCATCCAAACCCCCAAACCACAGGATTCACTGGCAGAGGGCACAGACTCCTCCAGACCGTGCTTGTCCAGAGCGTGGCAGCCCCGCAGGAACGGGAATTTGGAAAACACACTCCTCCTGACTGAACTCACACATTCGCGCCTGTTGAAGCAGCAGAGATTACCCTGGGGGGAGCCAGTTACCTGCAGGATTTCAAAGCCGAATGGATTGAACCCTGCAGAGAATAAATAGTATTTTCTGGTTTTTGGATGACATACTAATACCTGGGAGGAATTCAGACGAGTATTTACAAAACCTTGAGGAAATTCCAGCGTGTTGTAAAGCTGCGCTTTAAAGCCAGCAAAAAATAAGATTGTAGGCACGAGATTTATTTTTTTTTCCAGCTCCCTAAAATCAAGTTCCTTGCCTAAATTTCAGGAAAAAAGGCTTTTAAAAGGAAAATAAAAACTGTGGAGCATGTGTAAGTGCCTCAGTGTTACCCAGCTTCTGTTGTTTTTAACTGGGAAAGGTTTCTCATGGAAGTTCCAAATGATCGTTGCTAATTAGGCTGATGTTCTCCTGATAAAGGAAACATAAAATAGATGTGGATGGAGCATTAAAATAAGATCCTTTTTTTGAGGAAAAAACCCAAAAAACCTAAGAGCATCCTATAATTTGAGGTCATTCAGGATAATCTTAAACCACAAATTCCTGATGGAAAATTGGCTGTTGCTTCATAAGACTCTGGTACCCCAAAAAATCTCAGTTATTTGTCTTTTAGACCATTATCAAAATCTGAAAATACATCTCCATTTTAAAAAGAAAACTCGCACTCCCATTTAGGAATTAATAAATTCTAGGAACATCTCTTAAAAAGTATCTTGATGCAGACAGAAAACCAGTGGTAAAATAAGAGGGGTGAATAATTTATATAATTTTGGGAGCAGGCAGTCTTTGGGGATCAATCTTTTTATTGTTTTTGATATTGTAAAATTCCCTGTGGACTGTGGAACACGTGTCCATCACTCCCCTCCTTCCAGTCACCCACAAATTCAGCTGGAGTTGAAGAAGAAAAGGTGATTTCTGAGGACAGGCCTGGATTTTTGTGTCTGTTTTTGAACAGGAGATGTTCAAGCTCCAGTGCTTCACTGAGCAGCGTTACCTGGGCAGGAGATGCTGTTTTCCAGGAGGAGCAGCAGCTCCAAGGAGCTTGGGAACCTTTTTACCAGCAGAATTACCCCGTGGTAATTACACTGTGGAGAAATAAAAAAGGAACTAAAAGAAGCTGTTCTTGATGCAAATTTTGATCAGGGCACCTGGAGCCTGCAAGAACAAGGGCAGGGAGTGTTTCTCACACTCTCTTTGGACTGTGCCTCTCGTGTGTGGTCACCTGGAATTGCAGCAGTGTTTTCATGGAGCATTTCTCTGAGAATCTCCTGTCCTGGGGGACACAGTGACCCCGGAGCACTCGGTGTGAGGTTCTGCCTTGGCCCCGAGAAGAAATCCAGAATTAATGCTTTTNCCCCGTGGTAATTACACTGTGGAGAAATAAAAAAGGAACTGAAAGAAGCTGTTCTTAGTGCAAATTTTGATCAGGGCACCTGAGCCCTTTGGAGCCTGCAAGAACGAGGGCAGGGAGTGTTTCTCACACTCTCTTTGGACTCTGCCTCCTGTGTGTGGTCACCTGGACTTGCAGCAGTGTTTTCATGGAGGATTTCTCTGAGAATCTCCTGTCCTGGGGGACACAGTGACCCCGGAGCACTCGGTGTGAGGGTCTGCCTTGGCCCCGAGAAGAAATCCAGAATTAATGCTTTTGAAGCATATCGGGGCATGTTTATAAAACAGTTATCATTGCAAACGTTCTCTCTGCTCAATCCAGCCTCTTCAGGCCACCTCCAAAGCCTGAAATCCATCCCTTCTGGATGCCAAGTGAGGGTCCCTTTGGTTACATCCATTCTCTCCCCATCCTCAAGGGAAACGGGGTCCTGCACGTTTGAGTGCAAACTTGCGTCCTGCGCTCAGGAACGGCGAGGAAAAGAAAACATCATTGTCCTCAGTTAATTGCTTCTTTGTGACGGGAACACTTCAAAGGCACTTTAGTCTCAAGTGCATCTCAGCAGAGAACAAATTCACACCACCGATTTGAACCCCCTCACTCAGCTGAGTGAGTCCCACCCAACATAATCCCCACCTGTGGAAGCGGAATCTGAAATCGGGGTTTGGTTGGGTTCGGGGTGGGGGTTTTTTTTTGGGGGGTTTGTTTTGTTTTTTAAAGCGCTGTTTTAATGAGGTGTTTAGTTTAGCACATTTGGCTCCTCCAAATTACCTCAAGGGGATTCATATGTTAACGAACTCCACAGCTGTTGTTTGTGAAACCAGCCCAGCACAAGCAGAGCATGTTGTGCAAAGATTTAAATGCTCTGTTGGAGAGGTCACTGCACTCCTTTGTCTGCTGTCAGTTATTAATAATGAGCCTACTACTTAATTTTAAACACTGAGTTAATTTTGGGGTTTTTTTCTGCATCGAATTCCAGGTGGGTTCGGTTTGGGATTCAACGCCTGGGTCGGCAGAGGGAGGCTGCAATCAAAGGATGACCTGATTTTATGCAAATGATGAAACATTTCGGGGTGGGGACGACTGGTGATGGAAGTTTCAGGCTTTGGAGGTGGCCTGAAGAGGCTGCGTTGAGCAGAGAGAACGTTTGCAATGATAATTGTTTTATAAACATGCCCCGATATGCTTCAAAAGCATTAATTCTGGATTTCTTAAATTAGGCCGGCTTTGCTCCTGGCAAGCAATAAACTGTTTTCATTTTAGATGTCACTTTACATTTAAGGAAATTAATAACTGGGAAAGGAGAAAAAAAAAAATCCCATTTGCTAAGTAAGGGCAGACAATCTGTTTATTTCAAGTATCCAATTAAAACCCACAGCCCTCCTCGTTGAACAAACCCTGGGTTTTTAAGGGCCGGGGTGACAGAATTTATATGCTACAAGAGTAATGTCAGCTTTTACCATCTCATCAGAAGAGCAGGATGTGCTCTGCTGTTCCTGGAGCCCACCTGGGCACATCCCAGCTCTGGAAAATCCAGCAGGTTGTACAGGAGATTTGGGTTAGGGGCTGCTGCTTCCCAACCCGCTCCCACACAGCACATTCCGTGGCATTCTGGATCACAGATCATTCCATCCTTTCAATATTTGGGTTTGATTTCCTTTCTGTGGTTTAGTACTGAAAATAAGGGAGGATTTAATGATGAATCATGAACATCAGAGCAGCCTCTGCTGGCTGGTGGAGACAGAGCTCTGGTGAATTCCCCGCGGGGGAATTCATGTGGAGGGACCAGGCTTTACTCCCTCCCTCCAAGGTATCAGCAGTTTAAGCACAAGGAATGATATTTTGCCTGGAATTTAGGCAGAATGTAAAATAGATGTCCAACGGGAGCATTGCCAAATTCGAGCACTACATATTGGATGAGATCAGGGCTTCTGTCAAACAAATGCAAATGTGGTGTGACTTTCTTGCACACAAAGCAAGAATTTCATCTGAGCCTCCGTGACACGGCTCTGAAAACATAATTAAGCTCAGACAGCAGAATAAAACCTTTGCCTTCCTCAAGACAGAGAGGTTACTAATTATTGTAAAGTGGTTTTGTTGGTAAATCAAGTTTTTGGAGAGGTTTGGCTTTGCTAGAAGAGCCCTTCTAAAGAGAGAATAATCCATGCCGAGTGAAAATACAGTAATGCTTTCCCAAAATCCTTGTGTGGCTGTTTTGCAGAGGGAAAACTAAGGCACAGTGTCCCTGAGAGCCCGTTCTCCCAAGTTATTTAGCTTGGGAACAACGTGGGAACAAGCTCCCACTGGTTCAGAGTTAATTTTTAAGATGATGGGACACTTCCCAGCTGAGAGGGACGGTCGGGATGACATTTAATGTCACCTCCAGTGGCTGCTCAGCAAATGGCCCTGTGTCCTCGAGGCAGGGGGGTGAAATCAGCTTTTCATTTAACACAGCCCATTGAAACCCAGCCATGCACAGGCTTCTCACTTAAGCAGATGAGCTGGATGCAAACTGGGCTGCTGATATCGTCCTCACCCTCTCCCATTTGCAAGCCCCATTTCCAAATGCCCATTGAACGGGGATGGGGGGAGAGGGGGGAGAGTTTTGGATGATTTTTATTGCTAATTCTGAAGGATGGAAGTGCAGCAAATGCAGCGTGTGGGCCGTTCTCCGGACACCGTGAACATTCAGCTCAAAAATGTTTGTAACACGGTGAGCAAGAGGCTGTTCCCTTGCTCAGCATGGAATTAGAATGACTGCCAGTGGGGAATGAAGTCACCTTCCATTTCAGGATCTTTCAGAGAAAAAGGACAAGTTTTCCTGTGGATCTGGATTTGTCATGTGTGTTCTTGAGGAAATGTTAAGAAACCGAGTGTTTAAGGAAGATGGAAGGCTTGGAAAAACATTTACATCAAACATTTCAGGAAGGTGGAAGGTTTAGAAGTAGTTTTACACTCTCTTCTCCTTCCTTCAAATCTCCAGAGCACAGCCCTTGTCCCCACTGTGACCTCACCATTTACCAGGACATGTCAGGATTTCCAAAGGGAGCTGGGACTGGGAATGGGTCAGCAGAAAGCACAGCACCCCAATGCTTCACCTTGGTCATTGATGGATTCCCAAAACATATATTAAATTATATCTATAGATAGATATATATGTAAATTAGCAGTTCAGGAGGGGATGGATGGACAGGGATGGAGATGGATGGGAGGGATGGATGGATGGATGGACGGACAGCAGGTACTTGAGGTTCACCAACATTCCTAAAAGTAGAACCCCCTGACCCATATTTAAATAACAAAATTAGATGTTCCTTTAATGAGTAGTTCAAATTTTCTAGATATTTATCAGCTATTTCTAGTAACCAAAAAATAACAAAAATCTAACAACAGCTGAAGACAGAGCAGGTCATAACAGGAAAGTAACTTTGTCAAGTCTTCTGGAAAGGAAGACAAAGGTGAAGACTCACCTCACTTGTGGTCATTCTGCAGAGCAGCATCACACACAGACATCCCCCCCTTTACACAAACCTCATTTATATTTTTGTTAGACCCCTTTAAGTGCTCCCAGCCACATCCCCACTGACGCAGGGCCATTTCTGATGAAAGCCCAGCTCTTTTCCTGTATCAAAATGCACTCATTGTGCAGTAATTCAATGACATGGCTCTTCCTCTTTATGAGCTCTGAAAATATCTCATTAAGAGTTTCACAAATTGCCACCATAACTTCTGCTGACGCGCTCGTTCATCCTCGGCTCCAAATAAACCCGGTTGACAACTTTAACGGGACAAAGCAGGGCTTTCCCAGGCTGTGATTCAGCACTCAAACACCTCGGTGGCACCTCGAGCTCGGAGGTTGGATGGAGCCAAGGTGTGAGGTGCCACTTGAGACGGGCTGGGATTGGGAGCGTGAGGGAAGTGTGGCGGTGCCTCTCCCCCTCCTCTCTCGGATCTACGGTTTCAGCACTCTTCACCATCTGGTGGAACACTTCAGAGGAGAAAACAGTTCTGCAATATCTAATTTTGCCATGTTTTTGGAACATCATCATAACGATCTTTGTGTCATTTAAGTGTGATTACTCGTCCTCCAAGGCTTTTCCTGTTTACGCTTAAATAGTACTGGAGCACGGCCAGATACGCTTGGAATGAAATGGTACAAAATACTACATTTTTATCATAAAGGCTTAAAAGCAACATTTACAATTAGGGGACACAGCCTGTACTTTGCATGCTGGTAGGTTTCTTGTTTTGATCTCATTGTAGTGGTAGATAAATAAAATTAATTAAGCAAGCGTAATTACCGGTTAAATTTTACAAAATCCCGAAGAAATGGGAGGCCTAATTCAAAGTGGCGGTAATGGTGTAAATAATTAAGTCAAATTGTTTTCATTTTCATGCTGCATATTGTTTCCTTCAGCATGTAATGGGACAAGGCAAAGTGTAACGCAGTGCTGAAACTAGACAAATAACAGATAAATTTATTCATAAATACTTTGTGGATTGTAATTAGAAGTTCACTGCTGCAGCGTCTCCAGCACCAGTCTATTTTTTCCTTCAGTTTCTGTAAATATTTGCCTGGGTAAAATTTGTGCTTTGAAGAACGTAGGGGGAAGGAGAACACAGCACAAAAAAGTGTTGCAAAATCATCTTTTCTTCTTGGTTTGAGTGGCATCCGGGGTGCCAGCAGCACACAAGTGTCCTCAGCATGGCCCAGGTGGTCCTCTGCCTGCAGCAGGCTGAGGGAGGCTGGGAGCTGGGTGTGAGATGAGTTTGCCTTCTCTCACTGCTTGGTGCTCCAAATAGAGCTTTTCCAACCAGGAGATATAAATTACCTGGCAGATCCTGCCAAAAAACCCGCCGGACGTCAGGGCTCCAGCAGGGATTGCCTGGACACGGGGCCGGGCACACACAGTGATTGTGCAGGGTAAACACACTGTGGGGAGGAGAATGGGATTGTTTCTCTTCAGGGCTGCTGAGCTTTTCCTCAATGAACTCGTTCCAGGGAGAGCTGGGATAATCCAGGATGGGTGGAAGCTCAGGAGATCCCTTAGGGATCAGCTTTGAGCACTGGGCAGTGACCCTGAAAGGAGCATTTGGGGACATCCCCCAACAGCAGCAGCTCCTGGGTGAAACCCATTCGTGCCCCCAACCCCCAGCTCGTTCTGAGCACAGCACAAATTTATTAAACCAGCAGTTTGGAAAATCCAGGGACACAGAAGGTGAAACGTGCTGGATAAATCCATCATGCAGCACACTTGGAATGCATTCCCATGGAGTGAAATCAGGGATTGAGTTAGGCTTATCCTCATTCCCTAAGGTTTGAGGGACCCAATTCTGCCCCAGTGCACCCACCTGAGCACTGTGGGTGTTTTAAGCCATGCAAGGAGGGGCAGTGGCACTGCTTGGAGCTGGCACCTCCACCAGCCCAGGCACTGCAAACAAATCCCTGCCAAGCTCTGCACGGGGCTCAGAAAGACTCCTCGGGGTTGCTGGTCCTTTCCAGCGGGAGGGAAGAGCTGAAAAACGCCGTGGAGCTTTCGGTCACCTCTGGCTGCAGTGGAGCAGAGCTTCTGCATAGCACTACTGGCCTCTGCTGCCAGCATGGGAGAGGAGGAGAGAGGCTTCCCACACCTCTGCCTCTCGGGAGGGGCTCCTGGTCCCCGAGTGTGAGCTGCAGGAAAGCCAATCTTTCATCTTCGCCTCATTTTCGTGCTTACAAATAAAGGTCAAGGCTCCCGTGCTGCAGCCGGCGCCCAACGAGCTTTGAACAACCGCCCTGAAATGTGATTGTAATTAGTTTCCTTTCAATCTTGATGTGAACAGTGGATGTTAAAATGCCAGGGCTGTAGCAGTGCATATGATTAACAAGCGCACAGAAAGGCAGTCTATGGGAAAATATGGGTAGAAATGAACAAAATGCAAATGTTGCACTGCTTTAAATTTTATTATCCTCCCAGCTCTTCATAAAATACTGTAGACATCGTTTGATTATATTTTTAGTCTAGGGAATTAATTTTTAACTAGGGAACTCGTTTCTGTCTTATGATTACTCTTGTCTGCAATGGCCTGTAGGTCTGAACTAAAAAAAAAAAAAAATCGCAGTTTTTATTGCACTAATGATGGCCAGAACTCAAATTTATCTCACTTACGTATGTGCCAGAGCTGCAGGCAACCCGTGCATCTTTTCATACCAGTGATTTCTGCAGGAGCCAGGTGTAAAGCCAGGCCAGGGGTAAAGCTGTGTCCTCCCAGTGTCACTGCCTGGGAGACTCCAGGATTCTGTGCAGCCAGTGGAGGGGAAGGAAGAACAGAGCCAGTGATATTTCCTGGTCACTCCTCTGATCTCACTTCATTGTCTCAAGGGTAAGTGGCAGCAGAGCCATGGGGAGGGTGAAGTTCTGAGCACTGTGCTCTGGTCACATCCACTCACAGCCCCTGGCCCAGCTCCTGTCTGCACCCAGGGATGGTGGGAACTGCTCCCAGGGAGGCAGAAACTCCCTCACCCAGCCCAAAAGGACTTCAGGGCTGCTCCTCTGCTTGGAGCAGAAGGGATGGGAAGGAGAGAGAAACAGCAGAAATTACATGGGGAGTATTTTGCTTGAGAAACTACCAAGCTGTATTTTCTACCTGGGAAAAAAAAAGTGTTTTTTCCCCCAGCTGCCAAGTAAATTCATTTTGTCAAAACACAGGTCTTTTAAACAAAAATCAGAAGAGTAGAGCCAGAAGGCCACGGTGAAGGCACAGAGGAGATAAAACAGAGAAGACTCTTCAGAGGAGGAATGTGGTTTAACACTCTGCAGGTCACTGTGGCTCTCCTGCCCTTCAGGCTGGCTTGTCCTGCAGCACCCTGACCCAGACATGCAGCAGTGTCTCAACCCTGGCATTGTTGTCTGAGGCACAACTGCACTCCAACACCTGCCCAGACCTTATTTATTCTCCTCTCCAAACAACTTCAACCCAGACCCTCCTGTTTTAGAACAGCATGCTGAGAGAGCCCTCACTCAGAGTTTGTGGTGCCCAACACCTCGAGAGCACAGCTCTGCTCAGTTACCTCATCACCACTGCCTTGGGCTCTCACTCTCCACACTGAAATCCACTTCAAATGGAGTGCTGAAAATCCAATTGTTTGCTGTCCAAAAGTTTCCATTTTGTGATGAAAGACGTGACCTTTTCCTTTTGGAGTGATTAGTAAACATGAGGTAAAATGCGGGAGCACGCCAGTGTTAACTTGATACTGCCACAGGCTCTGTGCATCAAATATTTCTGCTTTATTCTGAACGTCCTGTTAATGAGAAAAATATTCAAATCAAAGAAATGTGTTTCCTTCAGTTCTCTTCACAGTGTAATTTGGAGCTGCAGAATAGCATGCTCAATTATGTCTGTTTTATTCCTAAATTAAGGGGGGAGAAAGCATCAGAAAAATATTATTAAGCAAACCTCTTACAATCGTTAAGCAACATCCAGTATTAATTGTTTAATCACTTTTATTATTTTTCATCAGGTAAAAAGTGAATAGCAAGCTTGCTCAGGGGATTTCTTCCACAAAACACTTTGGAACACCAAATTCCAAAGTCAGGCAGATTCCAAAGGGGAGATGGGCTGAAACCTTTCCTTAAAAACTGCTGGAGAGGCTGGTGTGACCAGGAGCAAGAAGCAGCACTTTTTTACGTGTTCTGGCGCTCCATGGAATGTCTGGAATGCGCTCAGCTCCAGACTGAGCAGCAGGGATGTGCCAGAGCTGCAGAGCCAGCAGCAGCTGGGGGCTCCTCGGTGCTCAGCAGCTCCCCAGGGTGGGTGTGAGCCCTTTGGGCATTGGGTTTGTTTCACACAGAGCTGCCACTTCCCCTCTGGATAAGGATTTACTCATCCCAGCTCCCCTGGGCTGCTGGGCAAGCCTCCCACCCTGCCATCCCACGCTGCATTCCAGGGAATCTCACCAAGCCAGGGCTTCCCCTCCCTGGGCTCTGTGAGTCCCTGCGGGGCCACCAGCCCACAGCCAGCTCTTGGACAGGGCAGCAGGAGCTGAGACTGCTGGGGCACCATCCCAGCCATCCCCACAGCTCCAGGAGACTGCCCCAGGCCAGGAGGAGTTTTCCTGGGAAGAGTGAACAGTGTCAGTGTCACACACCCAGCGACAGCGGCGGCTCACGGAGCGAGCGTGGGCAGGGGGCTCACCCAGGCTCATGCAAAGCAAGGCCTGCTTCCCAAATTTCCCAAGGGCCATGAGGAATTCATTCCTCACATATAATACCTGTTTCTGGCCTCAGCTAAGGTGGCACATGCCAAAGGAAACAGACGGTCAGTGTTGCTCCTTTCTTCTTCTTTGCACAGGTTGAATTGTCCGTATTGACTCTGAGGAGGTTGCAGTATCCATAGGGTGGATAGTAGGGAAAGGTTCTTTCCCCAAAGGGTGCTGGGCACTGCCCAGGGAATGGGCACAGCCCTGAGGCTGCCAGAGAGCTTGGACAACACTCCCAGGGATGCACAGAGTTGTTGGGGTGTCTGTGCAGGAGCTGGACTGGATGATCCTGGTGGAGCCTTTCCAATCAGGATATTCCACAGTTCTATAACAGCTTTTTCTTCCTCAGCATCCTCAGGGCAGAGTGCTGAGACCACCATGCAGGAGGACACCTCAGCCGTGAAATGAGCCCGTGTATTGCCCAGGTGCACCTTCCATCAGCAGCGTTCCTGCTGGCATTTACTGCCATTCCCATAAAATGCATCTGACACAGGCTGTGAACTGCTGATGGGGGACTCAACCACGGATGCCTCAGTGAGAAGAGTCTTGAAAATTCCCTCTGCAAAAGGTGGGAGGACAAAGGACTGTGGATTCTATGAGTTGCTGGCACAAAACAAACTTATTTTCTGGCATCTATAGTTTTCTTTTCATAATCCTGCAAACTACTGGTTGTCTTGTTCCTCATAAGGAGGAGAAGCTTCAAGTCCACATGTAAATTTGTTCACACTTCAGCAGCCAGATTGTTCTGCACCCCTAAAACCCTCTTTAATACCTGAAATAAGGATCTGTCATCCAAATTTCTGCCAGGACAAATTGTGCCCAAACACACCACGGTTCTGTAGCAGTCCCATGGGTTGGAAATTGCCATCTAGGACTGATATTTATAAAAACCCATCTTTGGCAAGTTCTGCACCTCAGCTGCCTGGCTTTGGGTTTTTTTGTCTCCATGAACATGCACTTATTTCCTAAACCTTTTTTTTAGAAGTATTGCTATAAAACAGTTCCTTCAAGAGCAATAACTAAGTCTCCATATTTTCAAGCCCATCAAAAAGACTGTCAGACTACAAAATAGAGGTGTCTTAAGAGATGAGCCTCTTGCTCCCTAAAACAGTCCCTGTCTAAACATAAATACAGAGTCCAAACACCTTCTCGTGCAGTTCATAATTCCCCTCATACAAAAACTGTTTACAGCAATTCCATCAGCTGTCAGTTGACAGCACTTCTGCACCAAGCATGTGATTAATCCCTCATGTGAAAGTCACGAGTTGTGTCAAAATAAATGACAACCAACCTGTCTCAGCACTCAGAGCAGGGGAGGAAATGCTGTGAGAGAGGAGCTGGGCACAGCAAAACCATCGACAGGACGAGGACCAGGTACAGAACAAGGAAGTTTCAGATTTTCGCTGGATGCTGCCCCTCGGTGGATTCACATCCATCTGTCAGCCTCACTTGGGACCTGGCTCCCTGATTGGAGCTGATGGCCAGGGTCTGAGTCAAGTTAAGTGAGTATTTTTGCTAAATGTTGTCTGTCACATCCCGTTACTCCCCGCGGTGTGGTGGAACAGGGCACGATGCAGCGGGGATGATTCTGTGTGACATGGCAGAGCAACACTGCTGCAGATTTTGGCATGAACACCTGCTTTTGGCAGTCATTTCATCTGCTAAAAGTGGCTTCCTAAAACAGATAACCTGGCTCCTGCTGCACTGCACTTTGTATATCTTTAATATCTTCCACAATATTTTGGTCGTTTTCTTTTATCCCTTATAGGGTTGGGTTTTCATGGTTTTTCTTCTCAATAGAAGTTAAAAATAAGCTGAAAAAAAATTTGGGAGAAAAGGAACTCCTCTAAACCATAGTGGAGACACATGGGAAAAGTTCTTATTATGGAAGGGAAACACTGACTCTATTAAAAGAAGAACATATTTACCCAGGGGTAAAAATAATAACAGGAACAAAGTTTAGACTTGTTCTTCCTTCAGAAACTTCAGCTGAATGTTACAAGTGAAATCTGGGTAAAAAATCTTCTCTCCTTGGAGAAACATGGGCACAGAAAAGGCAAACATTTAACTGTTGATTTTGTACTTGCAGATGTAGGTTTTATGAATGGGAACATCTGCAATTAAAAAAAAGTCAAGGTTTGGGTGACCCTTTCTAGAATTTTTGCTTCATTATCCTTGACCCGGCTGACAGAAATATTAGCAGTGGGGAATAAAACTGCTGGTTTAGTTATTTAAAAACTGAAGTAATTTATTCATCTTGAATAGATTCTCTCCTTCCAAAAAATCCTTCCATCTGCATGTGAATGCATGAGAGCTAATTAAATTGGCAGCCATGGCTCTGTACTCCTCATCTGGAGGACCTTCATCTCAAGCTAGAAGAGCTTCATCCTCCAGGATCTTGTTAGAGAAGAGGGAAAGGGAATCAAACACAAGTGCAAAGTTCAAAACAGAGATGGATTTCAGAAAAAAAAAACCAAACCAACAAAATAATTGAATTTGGATCACCCCCAGTCTTCTCAAAGGGAATAAAACTGACCCCCATGAAGCTCCAGAGGTGGTTTCTGCACTCTGGAGCTGGCAGAGGGGTTTGGAATGTTCTTTGTGCACCTGGAACCTGTGATGGAAAAGCCACAACTGTCACTGGGGCCCTGTCAGGATTCCACCTGTCCTTCCTACCCCTGGCCCAGGACAAGAAGCCACCTTGCTGCGTGGCAGGCAAGCCTAGAATTAAAATTCAGAGGGAGGTGACAAATCTTTCCCTTTTTATAGGACAAGTGGAAATGGCCCCAAACTGCACCAGAGGAGAGGGGTTGGATATTGGGAATAATTTCTTCAGAAGGATTGTCCAGTCCTGGCACTGGGGGAACAACCATTCCTGGAAGGGTTTAAAAGATGTGTAGAAGTGGCATTTGGGGACAGGGTTCAGTGGTGACCTTGGGGGGACTGGTTGTATTTCTTGATGGGTCTTTGCTAATGTAAAAAAATTCCCTGATTCCGTAATCCCACGATTCCATGAAACACGGACTGGGCTTGTGGGCAGCAAGGAGGAGAGGGCCTTGAGCCCTGCATGGAGGGAGAAAAAGGCTGATTGTTGTACCTAAAGTGTCCTCCCACAGGGACTGAGCTGCTGTGTCACCCTGAGGTGGCCCTGGGCACCCTGGGGTCCCTCCCTGAGCGCAGGCAGCAGGAGCTGGGTGCTCCTTTTGGGAGCACTGGGATGCCTTTTCTCCAAATGCAAAGCACCTTTTGACCTTCAGTAAAAAATTAAACACTCGGGGGGGGGCAGATTGGGCAGAGCAGATTTTAATTTATAATAAATCAAGGCCTCCCTTGCCTCTCTTTAAACAAAGGCCCCGAAGAGCTCCCGGGCCATGCGAGCCCTGGCAATGTATTTTAATGTATTTATTTGATGATGCATTCATTCTTTCATTCATTCATCTATTCAGTCATTCATTCAGACACTTGTTCATTCATCCCTGTCCCCTTGCAGGAAGAGAACATAAGCCAGCAGTGGCATGCTTCTTCACTGTCCTGATTTACAGCCACGGCTCTCAGTTGGTATCAATAAATCTCTTTGGCCCTCCTCAATCCAGCATTATCCCTCATTAGTGGCTGGGATTTAAATAAAGGATTAAAAATAATATCAGATTATAGATGGATGGGTAGGTATAAGTATTGGTTGCAGTGCCTTGATTAAAGTGCTGGGTTGCTGATGGGTTTTTTTCCTCTTTTATTTAAGATCTCTCATATTCACAGGTCTCTGGACCTTGCAATTATTTTCACAAACAGTCCCTGATGTTTTATTAACTGGCCCAATGATTCTTTCTATCAGTGGTGGATAATGAAGTCCCCACTGCCCTCCCAGTGGTTGCTGATGTTGAGGGGAGCTCTGCTGAGCTCTGCCTCTCACCTCTACCTTCTTTGCCTGTGGGAGATCTTTCAGTGTTTTCTGGCCCAGGGAAATATTTATTTAAAAATATTTAAAAATAATCTTTGTGGGGCCATCCCAGCTCTGGCTGTGAGACTGTGTGGGCTGTGTCTAGAATTGCTTCTCCATCACTGCTCTTCTCAGCCCAAACATGCACATTTTATCTGCTGCTGAGTGTGCCTTAAACATGGGAATATTTTCTCTGAGGAGGACTGAGCTGAAGGGGAGCTACTCCTCGAGTTGGGATTACTCACCCTCTAATAGCTGCTGGAACCATTTTCCTCCCATATCCCTGAAATACCCTTAATTAATCTTGCCGACAACTTGCAACATAATTGTGTCCCTAAACTGTTAACCTTGAAAAATATTTGACAGTGCATTACCATCTCAGAAACTCGTTATCACAGGGAATTCAGTAAATCCATAAATATCCTGGTTTCTCTTGAAAGTCCCAGAATAATTCTTTGTTGGCAGTCTTTTTTTTGGTTTTTTTTTTAGGTCCCCTGAGTTTTGTTTTTGACCTGGTGGCAGGAGATGCGTGGCTAAATGACATTATGTTAGAAAAAACCCAAACCACCAGCAGTTTGGAGGAAAAGGTGGTCATGTATTATGCACAACATAGTGGTTTTCATACAAAGGAGCTGTCCCTTGCATTTCTCTCCCCTTTGCATCTCTTCAGGGCACCAGGGGACAGAGATGGCACCAGCTGCCATCTGCAATCGGGTCACAACTGGTGAACAGAACAGAGGGAAAAAAGACAGTCCTGGAGTGCAGGGAGTGCAAGAGGCCAGGCTGGCACAGCTGCTGCTCCCCAAAATCAGCAGCTCCTGCTGGGACAGGATGCTCCCCAAATCAGCAGCTCCTGCTGGGACAGGACAGAGGTGTGTGGCAGTGGGATAACAATGGTGGTGCCACCTATTTCCCAGTGATTTTCTAGAGGAAAAGGTGCTTGGGCAGGACTCAGGCAAAGCAGTGAAACCCACACACACCAGAGCAAGGAGAGGCCAGAAGGGCCCTGTGTGTGATGGAATCCTGACCAGGTTTATTGGCTGAAGGGAATCAGGAACTAAAGACCAAACCATGGGCATAAAGAGGAGCCAGGAATGGGGGCACAAGGGTGGAACAAAGGGCAGGGCAAAGGCTCTGTGGGGAACACAGCACCAACCCACGGGTCCCACAAAAATGGGGGAAATCAGAAACCACCAGAACTGGGACATCAGGGTGGAGGAGACTGGGGTGGATTTACAGTGGGGGGAAAGCCTTTTCTTTTATCCTAGCTGGAAAACTCCATGGTGCATAATTCCAGGGCAATTTTGGAATTCCCCTGAGGTGCTCAAGGGGTTCCACAGTGGTGTCACCCAGGCTGGGACACCCAGCACAGGCTCTGCCCTGACCCCAGTGACCTCATTAAAGCCCTCCTGGATCCCCTCAATTAAAGTGATTAACAACCCTTCTGTTGGTTGCAAGCTCGGGGAGCTCTGCTCTGTTTTAGCAGCCACAGCTGGTGACAGTGATGGGCCTCTCCATGTTCTTCTGCCATTTGAAATCATCAGGAAAAAGATAAAAAAAAAAAAATCAGGAGCTTTAAAAAGCTAAAGCAGACAGGCTGTTTCAGATTATTTCAGTATGTGTGCTGGCTGCACCAGACAAATGTTCCTGTTAAAACCATAGTCTGATTTTCCCCCTGAAAATCAGGTTATAAACAAAAGGATTAGACAGAGCCCAACCCAGGCAGAGAATTTAGATCTGAGTTCAAATATGAGCTGGAAATGATGGAAACCCTTTGGTGTGAGGCCTTCCCTATTTTTATAATGGTTCTTTCCAAATGTATGTATCCTTTATGTATTTTTCTATCAGGGATTAACTGTGTATCTTGGGAGAAAACAGAAGAAGAGATCATTATTTTACAATTCAATTTGGAGGAAACTGAAGGTTGGGATCAGTGGGAAGAGCAAGCACAGCTGCATTTCTTATAATTTTCCCATTAGAACATACTAATTTCCACACTGCTGCTCCCTCATTTTTGGTGTGTTTGTAGGTATTATTCTCATTTTTTTGCATCTAGCAGCCCAGAAACTTGAAAAGAGGGAGCCTGGTTTTCACTTTTTCTCACTCAATTCGAACACTTGTTCAATTTGTATTTGCTAATCTTCATAAAAAATTAAAAATAAAAAAAAGTGGCTAAATGACATTATAACATGCTTGTGATGTTGTAATGTGTATTAAAAAAAAAAAAACAGCTTAATATGTGTAATATATTTCCATATTTATAAAAGCGTTCCAAGAGAGATTTTGGGAAAGGGCCTGGAGGCAGAGGGCAAGGGGAAATGGTTTCCTATTGACAGAGGGCAGGTTAAGGGATATTGGGAGGGAATTCCTCCCTGTCAGGCTGGGGAGGCCCTGGGATGGAATTCCCAGAGAAGCTGTGGCTGCCCCTGGATCCCTGGAAGTGCCCAAGGCCAATTTGGAGCAAGCTGGGATAGTGGAAGGTGTCCCTTTTGAAGTGCTGGATTTCCTCCTGGAGGGGAGGATTGCTTTGGCTCACTCCTTCTCACACATTACAACACTTAAAAAGAGGTTTTTACTTCTCACTAAACAAAGGGACTAAAAAAAAAAAAACCCTAGAAAAGCTTTCCAGATATTTTTCCTCATTTAAATCAGCTTGTTCTAAGGAGAGCAATTCCATCAGCAGCACAGCACCAATCCTTATCAATTCATTTACCCCAGGAATATCTTTATCCCAGGGATCTGTCCCTCTGCCATTCCAGCTCCCCTGGGAGGATTTGGGGTTTTGCACAGAGTTCTGTTTGTCCTCTGTGTGCCACAGCTGCCCATGGAAGCACCAGCAAAAGCAAAAGCTGTGGGGAATTCCCAACAATAAAGCTGAAATCTCTTTCCTGGTTAGCATTCAGCCACACTGCAATATTTAGCAGACATTTTCCCTTCTCCCAGTTTTCAATGGGCTGCATTTATCAGCATGGAGTAGCAATCAACATGTATTTGCTCCTGTATTTATAAAAGTCAGCTGTGTGCTTCCACATTATTTCAATTCTTCCTTTAAAAAACCCCTTTGCTTTCTTTGTCTTCAGCAGGAAAAATTCTGGGTGGATTTGATGTGTGTGTGGTGCAATAAAGCCATGAGTATGAGCACAGGTATTTCTTTAACAGCTCAAGTGAATTATTTATGTAGCCAGATTTCATCCCCAGATTTATTTAATATTGGCATTATAGTATTAGATAAGTTATCTTTAACAGAAAAAATAAAAAAAGGATTTTTATTTGTATCTCTGCACTCAAAATGACAATTTCCTACTGGGAGATAAATTCTAACACCACTGGATTCTTGAGAAAATCATACATTCTGCAAAGCTCTGAAGGTGATCTGAGATAATTAAGCTGTGAATTTATCCTAAATCTAAATTTAGGATAAATTTCTAAAACTGTAAGGAAGGACTGTTCTGGATCAAAATGAACAGAAGAACAACCATGATTTACCCTGGGTGGCCAAATCATTGATGTGATTGTTTTGTCCCAATATTTTTTCCAAAGCAAAAAAAAAAAGCAAAAATGCCCTGTCCTTGAGTAAAGCCTTGAGAATTTAATTCTGAGGAGCCACAATTTGATTTTTTTATTGCTGCTTTTCTCAGCCACTTGATTGCAGCTCCAAAGGGTCGTGAAAGGCAATTAGAAGACACAAGGCACTTTAAAATCCTGTTATCTCCCAAAATAAAATAAAATCCAATGCCTACCCCCCCATTCCACCCATGCCACAATCCCCTAAAGTCACACCCACAACCTTCCCAAACACACCCAGCTGCAGAACTGGGAATTGTGGCCACAGATTGGAGGGGAATTCATTGCACTGGAAAGGGAAGGGGGTCTTAAACAGATTGTACAGGAAATAAATATACAGATTATTCAGGAAATAAAGGCCCACTTGACTGGCAAGAGTGAAAAAAATTGGAGTAGTCACTCCACAAATAGCAAACTATGGCATTAATTTCTCTCCCCTCCTTATCTCATTGGCCTGTCTCATCAAATTGTTAAAATACTCTGCTTCCAGACATTTATATCAAGCCACAAATTATTTTTATTGAATAATATCCAATTCAGAAGAGCACTTTGGCACTAGCCTGGACCCCACTGTCTCCATCTTAGCGGGCATTAACTGTCCCAGCTGAGTTTCTGGAATAAAATCCATTGATCTGTGTCAGTCAGGATCTTGAAAACTGAAGACCTGAGGTTTCAAATCCCAACCTGATCATGTGCATTAAAATAAGATGGAAAAAGTCTTCACAGGGCTTGGGCTCAGGCTCTGACAACCCCAACTCCAGGTCAAATTCATTCGAGTAAACCTCAAAATAAAACTCAATATTTCCCTGGCAAGATAAGAAAATTGAGATGATGGTTATGATATCATTATTATTATTTTAATTTTTAATTATGATTGTTGATATTATTATTATATAATGCTTTCTCTCTGTTCAGTGGAACATCCATCCTGCAGCAGCAGTTGGGGATTTCTATTTCACCAATCAAGCACCAAATCAGTGAAATGGAGCTGGTGAGAGCTCAGCAAAATGATTCAGAGTTGAATGGATTCATTCAGGATGTTTTCCCTGTTTGCTGGCACATATGGAACACTTGGAGATCAGCTGAGCTGTATTTATAAGGCAACATCAAGAATGGTCTAAAATTCCCTGGGGCAAACACCCCAAGGAGGGGAAGGATCCTTTTGGGGCCATAAGTAGGATAAATGGGATTAGAGGGGAAATGGGATTGAATATTAAGAATTTTTTATTTTTCCCAGCAGCAGAATAGCTGCACTGAAATTGTCCCCAGGGAAAGGAACAGAAATGGGGCCATTTGGTGTCTCTGAAACACAGAGTGGAGAACAATTTCACATCTGCCCAGAGGTGTGAGGGCATCCTAAACCAACCCTGGCCTTTCCAACAGCCTGGGTCCTTTGCAAGGAGTGTGGATCAGATCCCTAATTCATGCACTGGGATACCTCCACTTGTACATGGTAGATCACAGCAGGTTTAATGAGACACCATCATTGAAATTAAATTAATTTCTCTTTTTCAGATACAGAAAATTCCCACACACCAAGTGGGGTTAAAAAAACAAGAGTATATTTGTTAATGCTCCTCAAGAAATGCTTCTCCACAGAGGACAGAGCCATAATTAAAACTACTTAATCCAATCCCCTGAGATCTCTCCATACATGTTTCATGTCCCAAAGCAATTAGAAATATCAACTTATTTAAAGTATAAGTCTGTCAGGAGGAGAACTGGACTGGTTTTCCTGCTCAGATCCCAGTGGGACAGGCTGAGCCTGACTCAACAGTGTCAGCTCCACAGCACTGAGGAAAACAGGGATGAGAGGGAGAGGTTTGGTGCCACAGAGGTGGGCGAGCTGGAGGAGGGATCTCCCACTCTGCTGAGCTGTCCAGAGCCTAAGGAGCAGCAGAATTAAGCCTGGCCTTTATTAAATCCCCAATCCTGGCTTTTCATGGGATCAGCCTGTGCCCTCGATTCCCGAAATCCGAATTCAGCCCTGTCACTTCAACCCTGGGCCAAAGCCTTGCACCCCTTCTCCTGCCCCTGCTGACAAATGAGATGATATTTCTCAGTGGCTCCACCAATGCAACCCAAAGTCCCTCGTTTGGGGCTGACTTCGTTAGTGACTTCCCAGCACAGCGTTTTTCTGAGTCCATAATTACATTTCCATTTGAACAGCAGGATTGCAAGCTTTGACATTGGGCTGTGTGGAAATGAGGCTTCAAAACAACCTGCACGTTCAAGGGGAGAAGCAAAATGCAGCTCTTCTTCATGAACCAGGCACCAGCCTCTGTAGAAGCCCAGGGAGGTGAGATTTCAACTTGGTCACGACCCAACAAGATTGTTCTTATTATTATATACTTCTCTCTTCTCTCTTCTCTCTCATCCCTCTGCCTCTCCAGACAGACCAAAGTGTCCCCAGCAGAGGAGCAACACGGAGCTGCAGGGAAGAGCTGGTGTGATTTGGCATGGCCACACTTCTCCTGGATTAAAGGAGAGCAGGAACAATCCCAAATTCAGGTGAGATTAAGGAAAACCAGAGGCACCAGAGACAAAAACCATGGAGTAACAAACAATATGAATTTTGCAAAGGAGGTGCCTTCACCAGAGGCACAGCCAAGAGCAGCCTTGAAGCTTTCCTGCTCAAATCAAAACTCCCACATTCTTCAAGCGAGGCCAAGGAGAAAACATCAGTCCCAGCAAATTACATTACTTCAGTTGTTATTAAATCTTGGGAAGTTTGAAATGTCTGAAGGCCCAATCCACACAGGTGCTTTTTTACAGGTATGAATAATAAATGCTAGATAATGTAAATTATGTATAGACCACCAATCCTTCCCAGACAAAGTGAATTACTGAGCTCTGTACCAGCTTGGTACCAGCTCAGACCTGCTGATGTCAACTTTGGCAATGCCTTGTCCTTGCACTGGAGGACATTCCATGGGAATGGAGCTCCTCAGCTGCTCCAAAAGGACTGAAGGACAACTTATGGAGTTAAACTTGGAAAGAAAACCTTGAAGAGGGCTGAAGATTTGCTGCAGTGCTGCATCCAAAGGAAAGTAAACACACATGGCTTCGTTACACAGCTCACTGCACCCAGGCTGGGAGATGCAATCCCTATTCCCTGGCCACATTCTCCATCTCATCAGAGCTCCCTGGCCAGGAAAGCCAATAAAATCAGGATGTGTGTTGCCAAGGTGAAGTTTCAAGAGTTGCAATTTTAAATTTCCTATTAGGGATAAGGTGAGATTTACGGGTGATATACTGATTTATAAATATGTTTAGACAGTGAGTGTTTCTGGCTTTAGGCTGGAATCAGAAAGCTCCGTTTAAAGAAAGATTTTTAAAGGTTCTGTGGTACATAAAATAAATCCAACTTATGCTTTCAAAGATCAGTCTGACTGCATAAAAGATGATGGCAGCGACAGTGGGAAAAAATGTTTCTTATATCCACAGTGCTCCATTATTTTCTCATTAACTTGAGTTTTAAAGGGAATCATATTAGTGCCTCCAGAGGATGAGCTATATAAACAAGAGCTACAAATTTATCTGTGCATTCAAAGGAATGCTATGGTAACAGGTCTGATTGCTTTGGCTGCAGTTTCAAAACCTAAAGGGTGTCTTATCCCGAGATAATCTCACCCTTGGGTCCTCCTATATATTGGATCTCCTACCTCAGATCCTGGGAGACCCAGCCTGGCTAATAATGCTCCCCCTGGTTTGTCACAGCTCAAACCTGCCTCTTCCAACTTCACATAACACATTGCCCAAGCCATTTTATTTAGATCATTCAGAATCATGGAGAAGGTGTGAGGATTTATTCCCTTGGACAGCAGGGGGTATTCCCTGCAGCTGGTGGAGCAGGGACAGTGCCAGCCTTGGAGGCCAGTGATGGATAACCAGGGCGTTGGGCAGCCCAGGCTGGACTTGATGGGCTCCACAAGGGAGCTCTCAACAGTTCATGGGCTCAGAATTCCCTGGGTTGGAAAGGGGCACACAAGGATCACCAAATCCTGGCTCTGCACCCCATGAATCCCAACAGGTGACTGAGAGAGTTGTCCAAACACCTCTTGAAGGCCGAGCTCCAAACCAGCCAAAATTCAATATTCCTTTGGGCACACCTTGGCATTCCAAGCCTTGCTGAGGTCCTTCCCAACCCTCCAGGGCAGGGGCACAACTCAGGGCTGCTCAGGCTGTGCTGTCTTTGCAATCTGTGAGAAACTCACATGGGGCTGCTTTTCTGTGGAGAAGTTGTATTTCTAAATCCTTCATCCTATGGATGTAGAGTTACTGGGTGCAGGATGATTTTAGCCTGCATCCTCCGTAATTTTCAGGTCATCAAAGCAATCCCTTTGAGAATCCCACCAGAGTCTGAGCTGCAGGTGGTGGGGGATGCTGGGGCCTTGGCTGGTGGGTCTGAGGAGGACCAGAGTTTGGATTAAGTGTACATGGATGGGGACACAGGATGCAGCTCTCTGCACTGCAGGTGAGGTGGTGCCTGGAAGGCTCAGATCCCCATAAAACAAAAACCTGGGAAGCTGAAGGCACTGCCCACTCTCCAGGCCTGAGCTTTTGAGCAGCCAAAGCCCTCTCAGGAGAATCTCACCCCTCACAAGAGCTGAAGGAGATCAGGCTCTCAGCCCATCCCCTCCATGCTCAATCCGTCAACAGCTGCTTTTCCTGCCTTTTCCCACTCATCCCCAGCTGCCCTCACCATATTTACTGCAACACCACCATTCCCTGGGAGTGATTTTCCTGCATGAGCACGCTGCCACCGGGGAGTGATTTGCAGGTGATGCCTTATTAAAAGAAAAATGTTGCTGCTTTTCAACCTCTACAACAAACCCTGAGGGCCAGCAAAGGCCCCGCCAAGGTCTCAGCCAGCTCGAATGGCTTTCACATTCTCTCCCCAGGATAAAATTGCTTCTGAGCTTGCCTTCTACCTGTCACTTCTGCTGAGACACTTGTGAGTGTCATCAACTCCTACATCTTCAAGCCAGCTGTTGAGAGGATCCCTATTATTATCACGACGTTGTCAGCGACAATAACAACAGTTAATAAGTGATGATAGGGACACGAATGTCTGGTTCCTGTGTACAGCTTGTCATTTGCAGTCAAATCTAACACTGCTAAAGGAGTCTTTGGAGTGAGTGATGAAAAAAAAAAAGGAATCTCTTCTGGGAGAGGGCTCTGTTAAAAAGGCATCCATGTTTAATTCCACTTAATCTTTCCCAACTTCAACGCGCTCATGAAAAAATCAGCCGGAGCCTGTTACGTGTGTGCATTGAGGATTTCTGAATTTAAAAGGCCTGTCCTGGACTTCAGCAGGGTGAGGATGGAGGCTTGGGCACACTGGAATGGGCAGTGCTGCCAAAATCTCACCTGGGGACAGGATCAGGAGGTTTGACTCTCAATTCAGAGGCAAAGAACGCAAAAAAGGAGGTAATTTGTGCACATGTCGCCTCTGCTCTGAGCACAACATCACATTTTTGCAGGGCTTCATTGCATTGTGGTGAATTTGTTCTCTCTTTTGTATGGGCTAACATCAGCAAATTGTTAATGGAGTGGTTTTTTTGCACCTCTCACGCAGAAAAAAAAATTAAAAGTGGGCATGAAAAGAAGTCTGAGGGAGACACAGCCCTGCACTCTGCCTCACCCCTGCTCCTGTGCTTTACAGCTCTGTAAATAACTCTTGCAAGAAACCTCCCTTCTGTACACACACTGTGCATGTTCTGCCTCTTACAACATATTAAAACAGCCCATGTGGATGAATTATTGATCAGGTGCAGGGGAGAGCAGGGGGAACAGAGAGAATATTCCATGATCCTGCAGCCAGCACATGTTGCAGTGGGATGCCACGTGGAGAGAACCCCGTGGTCCGTGCCTTGGGGCACTTCAGGTGGATCTCAGGCACTTTCTTTCTCACTGTGGTTACCTCACCCAGGGTTTGAGCCCAAGCTGATAAAAAAAAAAAGCTCCTACAAATTATTTAAGTGAGAAGTTCAGCTCTGTCTTTAAATGGAAACTGAAATTCCTTCCTTGTAAATCCAAGCCATGGGGAGATCCAGGTTTCCTGCTTCATTTTGATCTTTTGAAGGATTCTTTTTTTTTCTGTTTTAATTTTTTTCCAGTAAATTATTCCATTTGGCTGGGAGGGGAGTCCTTTGCCTTCCATATCAGTCTGGATTTTGTCACCTCAGATAATTTCATCAGAGCTCACCCCCCTGCATGGCTTGAGGGCTTTGTGCCTAAACATTGCCTCCAACTGACCACAGGTAAATGATCAAGCAAGGCAAAAAGTCAAGGAAAACAATAATTCTGTCCCTGGGAAAAAAAATGGCAACTGCAAGATATGGATCTTCCTGTTTTCGTATCTTTTTCTACCTTTTCAGAGTTCCTTTCTTGTGTGTGTGTGTGTGGATGAAGGTCAAAGCCCATTTTGTCCAACAGCCCAGACTTTTGTGCTTTGTTTTGTGTCAACTTCGTGTTATCAGTTCTTTTTCCTTTTGACTGAAGTGGAACATCAAACTGAAAATCACTCCTTCATCTCCCACACTGTGAGTCAGGGAGAAAAAAAAATCTTTACACTTTTTAGGAAATAATTGGGCAGTGCTGCAACAGGACCTCCTGAGAAAATGGTGGTAACAGCCTGTCATGGGCTTTGAGAGCAGAGAGGAGAAAATTGTTTCATGAAAGCCTTTAAACAGTTGTATCTGCAGCCTTCAGGTGAGCAAATTTCATGTGGGCAGCGAGGAATAACTCAAGCTCTTACATAATTTTTTTTTTTCCACTCTGCATTGTTCCTGTCCCGAGCTCTACAATTTTGCAGATCATTTTGAGCATTTCAGAACCTGAATGTTATTTTTAGCCCCCCTAAGAAGCAGCTTCCACATAAATAGTTGTTGCTAATGTATTATAAACTAGGATTAGCTTAATTAGGGACTTCACAGGAAAGTAATGACTGTTTAAGCCCTGAAAACAAGCTAATTATTTTGTATCACATCGTTGTCTCCTCGGTTCTTCTTAAGGTGGCTGCTCAAAAAGATGTATGGCAGACATGCTAATTAACAGATTTCTTGCCATCATGTTACCAGTTTTTGTAATACATTAAAATTCCTCTTTTATGTAACACTTCAGATATATTTTTACATATATATATACGTTGCTGCTCAGGTTATTTGACAGCCCAACTCAGTGATTTTTTAAAGGTTACATCCCCATCAAAGTTGCTGCTGGAGCTGCACAAGATCCACCAGTGATTTCTCCCCCTCTGCTCTGCTGGAAAAACCAGGATTTTCACTATTTCTGCCACAAATGTTCATCAATTCCCTCTATTTGCATTACTGCATCACAATCCATTTGAAAGCATTAAATAAATCCAGAGTAATAAGGAGAATTTGAGGATCTAAGCTCCCAAGGGGCAAGACCCCTTTAGCAGCATCTGAAGCCTTCCCAGTTGTCCTTTTCCTGCCACTCCCCCTGTTGGGGTTTATGTTAAATCCCAGGAGTCAGGGACAGGAAACCCATAAAATCCACAGGTTTTATAGAATGCAATGAAATTTCATTTATGGCACCTTTCTGTAACCAGTGTCTGGAATAATATGGAATATCCAGCATTTAATTCTTATTGCTCTTTCCCCTTTTTTTTTTTTTTTCAGATGACAGCTGTCTTCTCTTTAAAATCATCTTTTGCTTTTCAATTCCTCTGCTCACACCTTTCATAATTCGGATTTTTTTTTTCACTGTGGCAGCCTCTGCACATCCCATCCCTTCAACTTCCCATGCATTCCCACACATCACATCCACATTCCCAGATCCCACGGTGGGTTTGCAGCTAATGACTCCATTTATCCTGCCACAAGGTGACAACAAAAGGTTCCTGGTTCGAGTCCTGATTTCCATAAAAGAGCACTGGGACTGAAGCAGATGAATCCTCAGCTCTGCTTTTGAAACTGGCTCTGTCTAATCCCGAATTTCCCATGGTGCCAGTCAATGGAAATGCTGCCTTGGAAAGAGAATCAAATGGATAAATGCAGAGATAAATGGAGAGGTGCGTGGTTTCAGTAAATACAAATATCTCAGTTTCAGAGGAATGCAATCCTGCAGAGCAAGGGGCTGGCAGGAAATGATCACACTGTGATCAAGAGTCCAGGCAGTGGCTGCTGAGAGGAATTAAAATCCAAATTATTGAGCTCCACCAGAGAGCTGGTGCCTCTCACAGGATCCCTGGGAAGGGAGGCCCTTCACTGAGGACAGAACATTCCAGCTCTGCAGCATCCCTGCTCCGGCCTTTTCTCCATCTGAAGCTTCCCATGGTGTAATCCTGTCTAATCATGGCTTGGCAAAGCTGGCTCCAGAAGAAATCTACCATGGAAAATGAGAGCTCCTACCTCTGGCTCCTGCTGGAAAGGCTCACAAATTACTGCCCCAGCCTGCACCAGGCAGCTTTGGCTCTGTGGAAAGGCTCTGAAGGGAGAGAAATTCCATTTTTATTTTCATTTCGCATCAGGGGCATCCTCAGGATTGTCCCAAGCACTTGAAGGAACATTAAAGGCAGTGGGGGGTCACAAAGAAATATTTCTTTTTCCTGCTCAGAGCCACAGGCAGGCAGCAATGACAGCTTCTGTGGCACAGTGAGCACAGGGACAGCCCTTCTTTTGTACCCTGAGGTACAAAATTTACCTCACTTACCAATTCTTGTGGTAAATTTACCCCTGAGCTCAATTCTTGCAGGGGAGAGTCCCTGAGCAGCCCTTGGTGAAGCTCTCACATGCAGGACACTCCTGTTTTCCACTGACATTCCCATCAGCTGAGTGTCACTGTCATTTATTGTCCTTATAACTTGGTGATTATTAATTTTATGATCAATATTTTGATCCTAAAGCAGATCCCAGCCTTCATTCCTTATAAATACCATCCCCAGGTTCCTCCTGAAGCCAGCTCTGCACCCTGGGCAAACCACCTTGGCCATGGACCCTCCTCAGGTGCTTCTACTTGATGAAACAATTAATTTTTTGAAGCCTCTTACTGACACTGTGATCCCAAGAGCAGAGTGGGAGTTAAGTATTTCCTTTTTATAATTGCACATTTCACCTGCTGGAAGCAATTTCTGGATTATATCCCTGGTACCATATTCTACACCAGAACTGGAGCTTTGTGATGGAAATTAATTACATTTTCAGTCAGTCTGAATCACAGATGATCCAAAAAAAAAAAATTAAAAAAAAATCAGTTTAAATGTGGGGTTTTTGGAGAAAAAAAAAAAAGTGGTGCTGTGATCTCTTTTGTAAAATAACTTTTCATGTCACCATAAAACTTTGTTTGTTGCCTCAAAGTCCTGCATGGCAAAACCATGGCAGCAGCATGTGGCCTTTCAAAGAAACATTACACGAGATGAAAAATATCACATCAGCTTTCAGGAGAGGAATCTGAAAAGAACTTGGAAAAATAAAAGCATTTCCAAGTCAAATATTTGAGATGAAGTGTTACCCATGGGAGCTTTCTTCATAAATACATAAAAGCAGCTTTTGGGGAATGCCCATAATTGCTGCATTACATATTCCTGCACTTGGCAAACTGATAGCTCGAGTTTGAAAATAAATCAATCTGGGCTTTTGCAGGGAGAGGCAGACAATGTGTTTGTGTCGATTTTTGGAGCACATCAACAACTCTGGGGGCTTTCATAAATTCACTGGGAAGTGCTTTTGTCCCCAGGCACCCCAAAAGCAGGACAAAGGGGACACGAGGAAGGCAGTGCCACGGGATGTGGATGTGCTGCTGAGCCCTGCCTGGCTCAGGGGTATATTTAGACGTGCAGGGGATGCTCACAAGGTGAGCCAGGAGTGGAACTGGAGCTGGACACTCAGCCCGGATTGGACACGGGAGGGGAAGGGAAAGGAGAACAAAGGAACCGCAGAGACAGAGGTCGAGCCCCGCGGCCCCGAGGAGGAGCAGGGAGTGGGTTGGGCAGCACTGAAAGAGCAGCTGAATAAAGGACAGGGAGCACAGCACGCCCAGAGCAGGAGTCACTTCAAAGGGAAGCCTCTCCTCTCATCCCGAGCAAAGGCTTCCCGGCAAAAAGGGAAGCGGTGGGAGCTGATGGATGGGGCCTGGAGCTGGGCAGGAGGTCCTGACCTGCCCCTGTCCTGCCCCACTCCCCCCTCCACACCTCCCTCCTGCTCCCAGAGCATCCTCAGTGCTGTTCTTCACCCTGTCCTGCCCCACTCCCCCCTCCACACCTCCCTCCTGCTCCTGGAGCATCCCCAGTGCTGTTCTTCACCCTGCACTGCCCCACTCCCCCCTCCACACCTCCCTCCTGCTCCCAGAGCATCCTCAGTGCTGTTCTTCACCCTGGGCTGCCCCAATTCCACACGGGAATATTCGGCTGCTGAGAAGGGTCATGGTCGTGTCAAGCCTGGCACTGCCTCCTCTCATGGAGGGGCAGGTTTTGGGGGGTTGGGAGCTAATCCTGGCACCCTGGAAATACCCACTGGATTTATCAAGTGGATTCTGGCCTGTCCTGTGAAAAGCTCTTGGTTTTCTTAGTGTTTTCCCCCATTAATCCTGCACATCTGAGGCACGGGGCACCCTTTAAACTGGTTTGCAGACACAATTAATTGTTCCCTCATTGACTCACCCAGGCAAATTCCAAACAGAAAGAATAAAACAGTTCCCTGTTTTTATTTCAAATTCATAGTTTAGGGTTGTTTTTTTTTTAATGATCTCCTGCCAGACTTTGCAATCATCCTGCCCTCCTCCTTCTACATCTCCCCAGCTTTGCTAATTCCCTTCCAGGCTGGTGTGGCTCCTCCTGGTGCAGGTGCCAGGAGTCTCTGACCATGTGCAGTGGGGAGGTTTCTTATTAAATCTTCCAAAAATGACAGGCAAGGTCAGACCTTAAGTGAAAATTCTGGGAGAATTTTTTTTGAAGAAACTTCAAAAGCTACTGGTAACAATAAATATTGACAACCAGCACAATTCACTGTGTATTTGTTTATGGTTTTATG
The DNA here is from genome assembly GCA_013398995.1 of Alaudala cheleensis. NCBI lineage: Eukaryota > Metazoa > Chordata > Aves > Passeriformes > Alaudidae > Alaudala > Alaudala cheleensis. The sequence continues at coordinate 94,857 of VWYE01014598.1, forward strand.
CATTCCTGTGAACTTTCAAACTCATTTATTGGCTTTAGTGGCATGAATAACCAAGGGCATGATTTATAATGATTTGTCAGCTGATATTAGATTATAAAAAGTTTAATTAATGTTTCATTAGTTAATGATGGGCTTGTTAAGCATCTTGAGGTGAAGCCAAGAGATATTAGCTGCATTAAGGACCAGTTTCAAGAAAATGACTCCTTTTATAATCCCCCAAAATGAGTTATAATGTTATTTTCCCCTTTCAGAAAACTGGTTTAAGCTATATAGATATAATAAAATTTATACAGAAGACAAACTTTGAGACACACTGATCATGTAATTACAATTATTGATCCATTTTTCCACCAATTAAAATGAGATCAAACTTCTTGAGGATACTTAAAACTCAACACATTAACTTATCATGTAGCAAAGAACTCAATTAGAATGAGTGACTATTCGCAGGAATTTGCTGCCACAAGACTCCTGCTTATTATCTCAACTGTTTATCTCATCAAAAAGATAAATTAGGGTTTTTTAAAATGTACTTTAAAATAGAATTTGACTGAAAAAATTCCTTTGTTCTGCTCCGGGGCCTGTGCTGGGTGGGAAGGCTGAGCATGGCAGTGGTTGTTGGATCCATGACTCAGAGAACTTGCAGAAGAATAAGAGATACCTGTGAGTAATCAAGGTGGAAAAATGTGGGAGGGGGGGAGAAAAATGGAAATTTAAATTATTTTCCTAACAAGCTTTCTTTTGTTTTCCAGAAAGAGGGAATACAGTAAAAAAAATGAAATGAAAATCTTAAAAATAAGTGTCTAAACATAGAATGCTGCAAGGTGAATAGTCTTGAAACTTATTTTAAACTGGTGGGAGGACCAGGCCTATGGGAAACGTGCACAGAAACTCCAAACCCTGTGGGTTTGAGCAGGAACAGAAACCTCCGTTTTAGCCTCAATTTTAGCAACCTTTGGCCATAATCTACATTTGATAGAAGTGCATTTAACTGCTGCAAACAGCTGTATGAGGGTACTTAGGTATGGCTGGGGCTGGAAATGTCCAATGCAGGGGCTTGGAGCAGATGGGATGGTGGCAGGAGGATGATTGGATGGTGCCTCCCGATCCAAACCATCCCCTGATGCTGTTCTGTGTTTCTGGGATATTTCCTGAGATTGGGAACCTCCTGTGCACGGAGCTGTGCCAGCGCCCAGCAATGGGATTATCCCATTGTGCCGGGGGGCTGGAATTGGAATTTGAGGTCCCTTCTAACCCGAGCCTTTCTGTGGGACACAAAGCAGGGAAGCAGCAATATCTGGACACTCAGTGACCCCTCTGACTGCCCGAATTTCCCCAGGATGACCCCACCAGCCCCTCCAGCTGCGGGCAGCTGTGCTCAGCACTCAGCGCGTCCCGACCCCATCCTGCCTCACCCGCAGCCACAACAGCCGCTTCAAAATCGCCCAGACGAGCGTAAAACCCTCTAAATGTCCCGCCTGAGGCCCTCCGTCCCCTTTCCCAGGGCTGCTCGGCAAACTGGGCTGCTCCCAGCACTTCCCGGATGGATGAGGGCGCAGTTCCCACCCGGGATCCGCGGAGAGAAACTCCGGAGGCTGCTGCGGACCCATCCCAGCCCTGTCCCCTGCGCGTTCCAGCCTCTCTGCCCTTCCCATGGGATCGTGCAGACACCCTCCCTGAGCTCTGCCAATCCCACCCTGAGCCCTGCCAACCCCTCTGAGCCCTGCTAACCCTTCCCGAGCTCTGCCGACCCCACCCTGAGCTCTGCCGACCCCTCTGAGCCCTGCCAACCCCTCTGAGCCCTGCCCAACCCCTCTGAGCTCTGCCAATCCCACCCTGACCCCTGCTAACCCACCCTGATCTCTGCCGACTCCTCTGAGTCCTGCCAACCCACCCTGAGCTCTGCCNCTTTTGGTAACTGGCTAAAACAGCTGTACAATGTGCTATTGGTTGAGAAACTTTTTAAATGTCATGTAACAGAGAGATCTTTGGCTGCTGGCTGCTTCTGGCAAGATGTGGGCAACTGCCATGTTTTTATTGTCTTAAACCTGATAATGCAGCAATAAAGCTCTGGGAAATGTCTTCCAGTCCCATCCTGTTCTTACAAGTACTCCAACACAAAACCCCACCCCAAAACTAAAGGCAGCAGCCACACCTGAGTCCCTGCAGGGGTAGAATTGGTGTTTGCAGGACCTTGGAACACCAGACACGGGGTCCCCTCTGTGGCAGAGCATCCCCGTGCCTTGATGTTTCCAGAAGTGTCCCTGCCAGGACAAACCCTGCTTAGATTTGCTTCCAAAATAACCACTTTCAAATAAATCTGGAATGATTAAATATATTTCTCCATCTTCCCTTTGATTTTATTTTTTTTTTGAGCTAATAAAATCCATGTATCTACCTCTGGCCAATACAAACACGTGAACAGTGTAAATTATAAGGCACAAAGCATATGAGTGGAAAATGCAGAGTTTGCTCCTCACAGCACACAGGTAGCTTGGCACATGTGAGAGGAAACAGCAGAAGGTGAGGGGCACAAATTACCTGACCCTGGCCTGTCTCACCAGCTCTGTGCTTGTTTGCACAGCCTCACTAACCCTCCTTTAGCTCAGGACTTTGCAGGAGAGGAGGTGTTGCTGAAACTCTGCAGGATTAGAGGAAAGTCTTGGTGACCTGTCTCACGAAAATTACAGGGTTTTATTGCTCCTGTTAGCAACAGTGGGTGTCTATCATTTGTTAATCAGCCTTTACTGAATACTACAGTGGAAAGAAAGAAATTGCAGATTTCACAGCTAAAAATAGAGGGAAATGTAGATGGAGCCTCCTGGGTCTGTTCTGAGCTCTCATGGGCCTGGAAAGGGAATTCAGGACACACCACCTCTGCAAATGCAGCAGATCTCCACCCTCTCCAAATTTCCCTGCACCTCTGCACCCCACAGCTTCCATGGGCCCAGCAGGAAGTTTTTTTTCTGGTGCAGACGAGTGAATTCCAACAACTCTGGCTGCTGCAAAGAGGAACTGCTGAAGCTCTGGTGGAAACAAATTCCAGCTGGTCCTGATGAAGTGGTGCTCTGTCCAAGAACGCTGGGCAGGAGCTGAGCCCGTGTGTCCACTCAGGGAACAGAAGGATGCTGCACGACAGCTCAGGACTCACTGCACTGCACAGATGTCAGACACAGACTAGCACAATGTCCTCAGGGAGGGGGAAATCATTTTACGACCTATAAACCACGGGAAAGAGCGAAAAACCAGAGGCCATCGAGGAGGAAGATGGAGGGGATGTGCACTGCTAAACTCCCAGCCTAATGTGCTGTCTGCATATTCCAGAGTGGAGGACTAAATTTAGGCAGCCCTGCCAAAATGACAGCGAGGAGGTTGGGAACACGTCCCCCAGTGCTGGGGATGCGTTTGGCACCGTGCCTCTCACAGGACCCATCAGCTGCTGTGCCCTGCTGGGCACCAGGGCCACGGCCAGCACTTCCCAGAACGTGTCAGGGCAGTGAGGGATGGGAGGGGAAAAAAATTCCCAGGAGCAGCACCAGCAACTGCTGTGAGAATTTGTCACGGTGACACCGGCGGTACGGAGAGTCCTGCATGGTAATGATTGGTTTACAATAAAAATTACTTCAAATGCTGGATCAGAAAAAGGATGGCTCAGTCCATCAAATCGCTGTCAGCTGCAAATTAGGCTGCCCATCCCTAGGCAATGGAGAACATAATTGGCTTTGTCCATGGCTGGGTTTATTTTTATCTGTTCTGTTAAAGTCAGGCTCTTGCCTCGCTCGCACTGGCACAAACAGAGAAGAAAGGTCTTGGTGCAGAAAGGCTTTTTCGCTCCTTCCACCTGCAATAAATGGGGCAAGTTACCCTTGGATTGCTAAAATTATTCAAGGATTCTTTGAGGGGCTACTTCGGGTCAGAGCCAGGTTACCTGCATGGGAGAAAGGAGGAACAGACGGTATTTTGGTGAGAAGGAATGGACTTAGACTGAAACCACCTCCCAAGCCAAGCAGCCAGGGCTCTAATCCAGTCCTCAGGGTTACACAAGAGAGGCTGGAGGAGGTGGGAACCTTCCCCAGGCCTGTGAGAATCACAGGATGGAAATGCACACACCTCCCGCCTCCCTCCCCGGGACCGCTCATCCCTGTGCCAGGCATTCCTCCCAAAAGTGCCAATGTGAGACCAGGCTGGGACTGAAATAACCACCAGCACACTTCCCTGGGGCTGCAGGAGGAGCTCAATCCCCTCATTATTCCCAGGGATTCTGGCTTTTGCTGTTGGGAACACCTGTGCCACAGGCTGGGAGTGGAAGGAGTCTCCGTCCCAGGCAGTCGAGACTTTCCAACTCTCCCTCAAATTCCTTTCTCTGTCTATAAACTCTCAATATCCCTCTCTGCTCCCCTCCCTGTGCACTAATTGAAGACCATGCCCTCCCCTGGGTGGCAGAGCTTTGTTAACACATTTCCCTGACACTGCAGGGTACAGAGAGACTCCGAAAGGGAGAAAATCCACTGAAAAAAAAAATAAATATAGCTGACTAAGTAGGAGGGGGAACAATGTCTGTCATCTTAACCTGTCTGTCATCCTAACCCAGAGAATTCTCTGCTCTACTTACTTGGCTCTGCCTTTATCCCCCTCCAACTTGAGGGCATTTGAGCAGCACCTGGGTACCTGGGAAATCCTCTGCTGTGCTAAAGGCTTGTCTGAGAAATAAGGCAATGCAGGCAGAAGGAAGGTTTAGCTCCATTTCACGTTGCACCAAGCATAAAAGATCTGTCTAGCAGGAACTCACAGGATTATGCTCATCAGCAAAGGCCAGTAATTCAGAGTGACAACAAACTGGAGACCTCTATCAGGTACAAATGGCTGGAAAGAGTTAATAATTATTTACTGTCCACCTGCTCCTCTAGGTTTGTGTCCCAGTTTGACCACCCTTGCCTTGCTGCATGTGCATGGATGGCAGGAAAAAAAAATCGTGGCACTGCCAGGAGCTGCTGCAACTTGAAGTATGAAGCAAAGAATAAAAAAAAATGCTTAAGAAGATGCATTAAGTAATAATCAAGGCTTATGAGGAGCTAATGAAAGGCAACGTTGTTGTTATTGTAATTATTGTTGTAGTTGTTGTTCTTGGTGGTGGTGATGATGATGATTGGTTGTTGTTATCATTATTATTATTATTAAGGAGGTGAAAATCACACAGAGCAAGAGGTTTGCATCTCACCCTGGGCTGGGAGGCAGCTCTGTCACGAACCTGGAGCCTCGATTCCTTCTCAAAATAATGGAAATAATTGTAGCACACCCAAAAAAATCCCTCTGTAACCTCAGCACACGCAGCATCCTGAGGCAGCCCAGTGCTCAGGGTTGCTGCAGATGGGCTGGGGTGGCTTTGCCCTGATAAGGCTCTTTTTCTACGGCGCCTTTGGGTTGTCAGCGAAAGTCCTGCAGATTAGAGCCCCCTGAAATCTCCCTAAGCAGCTCTAATGCCCTCAGACAGGCTGCCTGTGGCTCGCTGGGGAGGCTGCACGAGACAAAATGGTAATTATTAGTGCAAAAATAGCATTTCTTTGTACGATTCCCCATCGCCCCGCCTGGGACGCGCCGGTGAGAACTTCACTCATTGCTCCAAAGCCTGGGAAGAAATTCAGAATGTGACCCTGCTTAAAAAATGCAGAATAAAAACCAGAAGCAAAAGATTTTTTCACCTTTCTGTGTAACAGAATCCAGCTGGCCTCCTTCTCCCCTGCCTTGCAGCCATTTGCAGATATGCAAATGGGGGGGAAGAAACGGTGCTGTTTGCATCTGCATTGCACACCAAAAAATCAGACAGTGTCTCTGCTCTCCCAGGTCTGCAGCAGTTTGTCCATTCTGCTGCTTTGCTTGATCCAGATCAGCAGTGCAACATGTTTTAATCATCTGTTTAAAATAAAGGAATCGGTCTCTGCCTGGGCAATCCTGGTGTCCCTTTGACAACATGAAAACTTGGACATCTGCAGGGTTTTCAGGAGGCAGAAGAGCAAGGAGGGGTGGGGATGGAGCCCTGGCAGGGAGTTCCAGAGAGCCTCATTTCCCTTGTGTATTCAAGCTGGAAAATTGTTCAAGTTTGAGGGACCCTTCAATGGCCTTTACGTAAAGCTGGCTCCAAATGGCTCCATCAGGAATGGGTTCTCCCCCAAAAAGCTACTGCTTAAATGGCAAAATAAAATATTGCATTCTAAACAGTGCAATTTCACAACTTAACAATGCTCTCTCTAAATATGGAATAAGCAAGAATAAAAATATTTTGCACTAAATCCCACCTGAAGTCCCAAAGAAGCTGCTGAAGCACGGAGCTGGTTTAGCAGATGGGGTATAACCCTAAAATCAATTAGGGGATTATTTGGGGCAAATATCAAGCAGTAAATATTGAATCTGCCTCTATGGCTTCTTCAGAAAAATAATGAAAATGGCCTGTTAAAACTGGTAACCTTTAGGAGAACTACAGTAAGAATTGAGCTGAATTTATTAGGCCCTGGTGTGAAGTTGCAGGAATGAAGGGGGACAGTCACAGGTAGATTCACACACTCTGGTCACTGGCTGGAAGCTTTTCTGTGTGAAGTTTTTGTTTCTCCAGTGCCCTGCATAGAGGGAATCCTTGGCACTCCCACGGTGTAAATTATTATTATTATTAATCCTTATGTTGGAATATTTCCACCTTCACAACAACCTCTGTGGGAAAGTGCAGAAGCTTGCTGGGAGGTGAAAACAACTGCTGTAAACCTATTTTCATTGATTTTTCTTTTTTTCCCCTAAAAGGGTTAACACAATAAAACACAATTAGCCTCGAATTATCCTGCCTTTGTTGGATGTTTAGCCTGAAACATCAACATCTGCACCCTTTGCAGTGGCACCATTTCACTTCAGCCTTTCCCTTCACCCCTCAGCATCACTCAGCAAGGAAAGGGAAGGACAAATCAGACAGCACCAGCTCAAAAAATATGCTCAGAATTTAGCAGCCTGATTGCTGCTGACCACCCAGAGGACAAGGTGTGGCATGTATTTATGGGCCTGGATTTTAAACCAGCATCAGTTCATTTCATTTACGAGCCCCCCATCACATGTTTCATTTTGACGGTTCCGCCGCGGTGTTCCCGCGGTCTCGTGGCCATAAACTGCTCACAGTGGGGTGTGGGGGTTATTTTATTTGGTGTGTGGGCACCCAGCACCTCACAGGCTGATGGACTATGGACAATTTATTCATTGGATTTTAAGCCCAGTTAAATCAACAGCTGAAAGGGAGCCTCGCTCACACTCCCTGCGACTGCAAATATTCGATACCATGAAAGTGGGGAGGAAATTATGATGGGTTTTACATTCCAACATCACACTCATGCCTGGATTTTACCTCTCTCCTGGAATCCCAGTGCTCAGAATTGAATCTCAGTGCCCAGTGTTGTGAATCTGCTCATTTGAGGGGTTTTTTTCCCTCCAAAGTTCTGGTTTTCTGGAAGGTGCCTTCCCAAGGAGCTGGTGTTTCCCAGCTTTCCAGCCAGAGAGAGGTGGAGGGTGCAGAAAGAGAGAAAATGAACAGAAAATAAAAACCCTGAGCACAAGAACCTTGAAAAATTGCAAGTGATCCAAGAATGCAGACATGTGGGTGTTTGTGTATCCATATATCCATGTACAGACTTCCAAGAAGATGATTGTAGCCAATTCCACCAATTCAGGGCGTGGATATAAAATGCCCAGATCATGACTTAGCCATGTTGATCTAGAAACCTTCAATTCTTTCATGTTACATTTTCATGTCCTTGTTTCTATTGGAATCTGGTTCCAAATCTGATTTTTACTGGATTTTCCTCCTGTGTTTATAGACAATATATTTATTTTAAGGAGTGTAGTATATGGTCACAAACAATTTGTCCCTCAATTTGAACAGGACTGTGGGATTGTGACCTCCTTATCCACTCTCTGCCATCCTCTCCAGCACAAACATCTTTCTAACATTTGATATTAATGTTTCTAGTTCCAAATTAAGACCAATTTCTTGTTCTGTCTCTGATGTTATTTGCAGAGAGCAAAGTGCTCCCTTTATTTTTCAAGGTATTTTTGTATAATTCAAAAGTACTGTCATGTTCCTTCCACTCTTCCATTCAGAACTAACCTAATTTATTCTTTCCTCATGAGTCTGACTTCTTAGACCTCTGATTCTCTTTGTACTTCCACAGGTAATGACTCCCTGGATGCAGTGACCAAAGATGGCAGTTCCCAAAGCTCCTGGTGAAAGAAATTCGGTCTTTTGCAAAATTGCCAAAAACCTCCGAATTTGACAAAGAAAGCCAGCAATTTTCCTCTTCAACAAAATTATATCAGAGAAGGAAACAGGCAACTCCTGCATGTAAAGTAGCCAGGATATTTGATTTCTGGTGGCAGTTTCCAGAAGGATTCCTGGCTGGTGGGAAAGAGGGTGAGCAGTTCTCTTCCAGAGGTCACTCAGAGCTGGAGGCTGAGGAGGACACCCAGGTACCTCAGCTTGTTCTGGCTCTCACCATCTCATCATTTTAGCATAAGAAAAATTGTGTCTGAAGTGCCTGTTAATGAGTGAATGCAGCACACACTGGAAACCCAAATATTGCAGCATTTGGTGTTGGGAGAGACCCACAAGCTCAGGCCCCAAATCCCTTTGGCCGTTTTTACAGAGGTGCATTAGTCCACAACTTCCATCAGGGGTAAGTGAAATGGGAGTGAGTCAGCTCATCTGGAACTTCCCAGCTGAGCCCATTTTGGATGAAAGATCACCTCTGATTGGGGCTGCTGTAAAACCTGCTGTCATTGGGAGCAAAAATAAAATTGGGGCAAGACTTGCAAGAGCAGAGCAGACATCACCATCCCCTCCACAAATGCTGAGCTCCTTTTTCTATGAGATTAGAATTACTTCATCCCATGCCTCTGAACAATCAGCTCTGTCTCCATGTCCTAACTGTCCTCAAAGAGGAGTCATGGAACCCCAGGATGGTTTGGGTTGGAAGGGACCTTCAAGATCACCCAGTGCCACCCCTGCCATGGGCAGGGACACCTTCCACTGTCCCAGGCTGCTCCAAGCCCTGTCCAACCTGGCCTTGGGCACTGCCAGGGATCCAGGGGCAGCCAGAGCTGCTCTGGGCACCCTGTGCCAGGGCCTGCCCACCCTCAAAGGGAGGACTTTCTTCCCAAAATCCCACCCAGCCCTGCCCTCTGGCAGTGGGAAGCCATTCCCTGTGTCCTGTCCCTCCATCCCATGGAAATTGTCTCTCTCCATCTTTCCTTTGCAGCTCCTCCAGGTCACCATAAGGTCACCCGAAAGCTTCTCCTCTCCAGGTGAACAATCCCAGCTCTCCCAGCTCCATCCCTCTGCTCCTCCTGGAGCCTGCTCTGGACCAGGCAAGGAGTTGGTGCTGCCAGGGATCTTAGGAAAAGCAGGAGAGAGGGAAGTGCAGAAGTACCAGCAGTAAACAGAAAATTCTGGCACCACTGGGCTGAGCGGAAGTGGCACCACTGACATCACTAAAAGTAGGCTCAAGTCTGATCTGAAAAGCAATTTAGAATATGAGCTTTCCTTTCCAAATGAGCAGTAAGTGCCTTCCTGCACCCAGCACTCGGTGCTTTCTATTCCATTTTAAATTGATTGGCTTTATGGCCCAGTCCTGGGGAATTGCCCTTTGCATGAGCTCGTCTGGCTCGTGTTTCTAATTCTGGCAACTCTAAATCCAGATGCCCTGAAAATCCAGGCTGTTGCTTACAGCACATACTGGAGCCTAATCTCCATTTTTGTGTACCCAGGCAAAATCCAGGAATTGGGATGTGTGGAAGATTAGCCCACAAGGTGAAAAGGAAAAGAAGCCACAGGAGAAATTGCAACAGAAAATGTCCACGTGCAGAGCGTGGAGGTGTCAAAATAAACCACGAAATTATTCCACAACAAGAATTCTAACAAGTATTTTTGCATTCTCTAGGATTTTCCTAATGGGAATCATGAAGTTGCCATCTGAAGGTGTGTCCTGCCATCAGGGTCTGTGGGCAATGGATGGAGAGATCCAGAAAACACAGTTCCAAGTCCATGCTCTTCCTTTGTGGGGTCCATGTTCAGCCTCATTTAGGACATTAAAAACTCCATTTGGGCTGCCAAGGTGACAAGAAGTGTCTCTAGTTAATAAAAAGGGTTGAAAAAGCTGCAGCACATTGTAGTGATGGAGGAAAGGAGGTTGTGGACAGGTGGAGGTCGGACCCTTCTCCCACGTACCAGGCAACAGAACAAGAAAAAAACAGCTTTTAGTTGTGCCAGGAGAGCTTTAGATGGGGCATTACGGAAAATTTCTTCACCAAAAAGGCTTTTCAAGCACTGGAAGAAGCTGCTCAGAGAAGTGGAGGCATCACCATTCCTGGAACCAATTTAAAAATGTCTTGATGTCCATCAGGGACGTGGCTCAGTGCTGGGTTAATGCTGGGACTCGATGACCTTGGAGATCTTTTCCAGGCTCAGTGGTTCCTCACAGAAGTGCCTCTGTGAGGGATGGGGAGGGCTGGAGGAGCCCTCTCAGGGCTGGAGGGTGGCTCATAACTCTGGGTTTGGGTGGGAACACATCACCCCCAGGGCATTCTTTTCACCTGAAATTCCAGAGGAAGCTGTGCATGCCCACCCAGGGCTGTGAATCATCCCAGCAAAGGCTGAGGAGAAGCTCATATATAAGTGGAGTGTGGAGGTTTTTTTGACAGTGGCTATAATAAATATCAGCACATTCAGGGGAAAAAAAAAATAAAATTGTGGGCTTAAAGGGAGAAAATAAAGCTACAGCTGAGTGTGGTTCTTCACTAGAAGGAAATATCCGAGGCTGTTGAAACATCAGATAAAAAACTGATCTTGAAATGTCAGGAATCAGAGAGGATAACAACTGTCAATTTTGTCCAATAAAACCTCCCTTTTATTTTGCCTACTTTTCTCTTTTATTTTTAATAGCTACCCATTAAAAATGCTGCACTCACAATTTGCTGGTATTTGCTGTTCTGTTTTAATGCTGTCTATTAGTTCCTCCCTCCCTTCCTTTTAATATTTACACATATCATCAAATGCTGGGTGAAATGTCTCTGCTGGAAAAAAAAAATCCCATGAGTGTGAACCAATTACAAATAACTTGACACTGAGGGCATGGCTGGGCTTTCTGTGCTGCTCCAGTGTCCCACTGAGCTTCAAGTAGCTGAGGACACTTTTATATTAGAAAGAATTATTAGAAATAATCCATGTTAATATCATTTGATGCATTGTTTTATCTTAACTTGATCAGAAAATAGCACAACTATCCTTAAAAAAAAAATAAATCAACAGTTATGCCTTAATAAATAACTGATAATGAGGTGGCTAAGAAAAACAATATTGGCCAGGAGCATCAGTTTGGCATAAGCTTCTCCAGCCTGAAGGATTCCAGCTGGAAATGCCCAGTTTAAAAATTCTTACACTTCCTCCATTTCATGGGCACTCAGCAGTGCTTATGCAGCTCAAATAATCCGTGCCTCTGCTGTATGTATGGCAAATGCCAGCAGTGTGTGGAAAACAGGATCCAGCCCTCAGCCAGAACGGGATGAAGGCACCTCAGCAGCACCTGAGCCTTGGGCTGAGCTCTGCCAGTGCCAACAGGACCCTGCAGCACTCAGGGAAACCTCTGCAGGGGCTGGAGGGGGACAGGACAACCCCCTGCATCCAGTCTGGGACCCTCTGCAGTGACGCTGAGGGAGCAAGGGGGGTCGTGGCCCCTCAAACACCACTGGGACAATGTGACAGGGATTTGCCAGCAACAGGCTCTTCCAGAGAAGGGCTAGAGGTAAATTCCAGCTGATGATTATGTCTCTCCATCCGTGTTTGATAAATTAATTAAGGAACAGAGAGGGAATAAGGAAAGTGAAGCCTCATGAACTGCTTCACTAACTGCTGCACAGAGAAGACTCTCAATTCTGATCTTCCTTTATCAACATTTCCAAAAACACGAACGTTTCTTCTTCTTGAATAATTTCTAATATAGAACCCCAAGAATATTTGAGCCTTTCAGCTCCCTATAAATAAAAGGGGGAGGGGAACCTCAGTATTGAATATGAAGACACCATGCAATACAGAAATCTCATGGGGACAAGGAGAGGGGTCAGCAGAAGGAGGTTAAGCTGAGCTTTAAGCCCAGACTAATGGCATGAGCTGACATCTGCCTCTTGCAGCCTCTGCAGCTGGGAGTGTTTCTGCACAGGGCCACTCTCTCTGTGCTGGAGAGTTCAGCTCTGTGCTCTGCACAGCCCAGCACCCTGAATTCCAGCATTTCCAGAAGAAGGCAAGGAGAGCCATGGGATAATTCTGAGCCCTGGGCCTTGCCCTGCTCCTGGAGGAGCATCTCTGCCAGGAGCTCTGGGCTGGCAGCTCTGCCACCCAGGAGATTCCAACAGGGATCAATGAGCAGCACATCCCACTGGGGCCTCCCCTGCCACCCCGGGCTTCCCACAGCCTCATCCCTGGGCTAGCCAGGGCCTTTGGGCAGAAATGCAGCTGGAGCTGTGTCCAAACCCTCCCAACACCGGCACCCAGCACCTCCAAACTGCTCCCAACAGCGAGGCAGGAAGCAGCTCCCATCTGTAATAATTACAGCTGAGTTTCCCTCGCCCTGGCACTATTTATTGCTTTTGCCCTTGCTATGGATTGCTGGAGACAGAGAGACTATTAAAGCTCGGAGTATTTCTTTCTGGACAGGCAAGGAGAGCTCTGGGAGAGAACTCCCTCTTTTCTCTCCATCCTTGCCACTTCTGCTGGGAAGGGAAGGGAGGGAAGGGGATGGTTCCCACTGCTGGGAAGGGAAGGAAGGGAAGGGGATGGTTCCCACTGCTGGGAAGGGAAGGAAGGGAAGGGGATGGTTCCCAGTGCTGGGAAGGGAAGGAAGGGAAGGGGATGGTTCCCACTGCAGGAGCTGCCTGGAGCACTCCGAGCCTGCTGAGCAGTGACTGCAGCGGGGGGAACGCTCCCCTCTGCTGGAAACAGAACCTTGTAAGGATATTTCTGCAAGCTACAACAATTGCCCAAGTATCCACCTCTTAAGTTGGGCCTCCCTGCCTTTATTCTCACAAGGCTAAAAGGAGCATTTCAGGGATGACAGCTGAGGCTGGCAAGAGGCAGCAGAAGGGCACCTGCCAGCTCCCACCCTGCTGACAGCATCCCCACAGCTCCAGGATGGGCTCTGGTAAGGAGAGAGCTTGCTTGCCAATAATAATAATGATCATTAATAACCGAGTGACGTCCTAATCTGGGTTACATCAGCCCTGCCCTTCGCTGGAGCTGCTGCCAGCCACACTCACACGGGTCCTGTCCCCAGCGGGGCGTGAGGAGCAGAGACACCAGCGCCGGCAGCTGCTGTGGCTGCAGGGAGGGCAGGGGATGGCCCGCGGTGACTTCTGCCTCCTGCCTGAGGGGACACGGCCTGGACAAACCCTGGGAGAGCCGCCTCTCCGTGTGGATTCGAGTGTCCTCAGCCCTCCGGGAAACTGCGGGGGCGTAAAGGATGGAAAGGGAGGTGCGGGGCTATGTCCTTCCTCCTCCTCCGGGACATCCCGCGGGGCTGTCCCGTGTCACAGGGGTGTCCGTGTGTCCCGGGGCCGGCGGGATGTCCGTCCGTCCCCGCAGCGCTCCGCATTCCAGGGCCATCCCTCCCCAGCCCCCCTCTCTCTCCCCTCTGTCAGCCCCTCCGACGGCAGGAGCCCCGGCAAGGAAACCGAGCGATATTCGGGGATATTTGACAAAGCTGCAAGGTCAGGGCTCCCCCCGCGCATCCCGACCCTGCCCCACGGGCGGCACCCCTGGGGAAGGGGGAGCTGCCCCCCAAACCCGGCGGGGTTCGCTCCTTCGTGTCGCTTTCCCGAGTCGCTGCCGAACCCCGCCGTGCGAGCTTGTTGCAAGAACAAACTGTTGTGATCC
>VWYE01014598.1:114713-138498 GCA_013398995.1 Alaudala cheleensis
GCCCGCGAGCAGAGGATACAGCTGTGCGCTCTGCCCCGCCAGATGTGCGCGCTGCGGGGCAGGGCCCTTCTCAGATCAGTCATCGACGAAGTGCCTTCGCAGACTTTTGCCAGCAGATGTTAATCAATCATTATTTTTTATACTGAAACTGAGACTTTGACTGTGCCATGTCTAAAGGTATATTATTATTATTATATTATTATTATTATTATTATTATCGGGGATCTTTGCACTGATCCTGATTAAGTAAATTCTATGTGTGTCTCTCTCTTTTTTCTTTCCTCTTTTATTTTCTTTATTCTTGTTGTTTGTTTTGTTCGTTGGCTCTTTTCCTTTTTTTTTTTTTCCTTTTTTTCCGTTGGCAGTAAACTTCCTTGATATTTTCCCTTGGAGGGGAGGGGGGAGGGAAGATGGCATTTTCTGGCCTGCTTTCTTCTTGCCCATCATGGCACAGATTCTGTACATTTATTTAAAAGAGAGAAAAACAAATAATAATAATAATGCAAAGAAGCAAACGAGCGCAGTTTGCTGCATGCCTGGAAACTGCAAGAGGGAAGGGAGGGGAGGGTCTTGCTCGAATGTCTCACTCTTGTCTCTCTCCCTCCCTCGCACGCACACTCCTCACCCTCACCCTCCGCCAGCCCAGCCCCTCCGGGGGGCTCGGGGGCCGCGGGGGGAATCCCGGGGGCGATCCCGGAGGGCTGGGGGAAGCCACCCGGAGCCGAGCAGCCCCGAGGATGTCACCACGTGGCGCACACACCTTAGGGGGATGCTCGGTGACACTTCGTCATATGACGCCATGGTTTTTTTGGAGGAACATCCGCACTTTCCTAATAAAAGCGACACGCAAAATATACCGAGGAAAGAAAAAAAAAAGGAAAAAAAAAAAAAAGCTAATGGGCACCTCTCACTAACAGCTTTGTAGGAAGCACTTTTAATGTTTTCTCTCATGCACCCATACACGCACACACGCACACACACACACACACAAAGGTACAACGATGTGCATATATTTATTCTGTAATTTCAAGTGAATATAAATTGTAAAGGTAATGTTTAATCATTGTACAGTGATGCGTCTGGTATAGCTTTCCTAATAAAACGTTTTGAAAAAAAAATGCAGATATATATATATATATATATATACAACCCCAAATATATATATATATATAGGAATACAAAGCTTGAACCTGAAACTTCAGCTTCCCCCACAGAGGTTTCCTTTCTTCCAGTAACCTTGAACGCTATTTTATTAATAACAGTTCGATGCACTGTGATGTTAACAGAGAAAAAAAAGCAAACCCTGTACAGCGTCTCTTGCCAAGATACCACCCGAGACTGTCACAAATCCGATTTGCGATCTGTATCCCTGCCGCACTGTCCTGACAGTTAAAAATATCGGGGAAATTGGGAGCGCATCCCTCCGGAGCGCTGGCTCCCGGCCTGTCGGAGGCACCGGGAGCCACCGCAGGGATGTTGCCGGTGCTGGCAGCGGGGTGAGCGCTCAGAGAGCTCCCACCCCTCCGGAACGAGCATTTAAACCGCATTTCCAGTTTGGGATGGGGGGGGATGCGATTTGGGAAACCAAAGAATCCCAGCGGCCGCTCCTCCCTTCTCCCCATCCCGCTGCAACCGGAGCGAGACCAAAGACCGTGGGGTTTTCCCTGCCCGGGCGGGTCCCGGTTGGTATCTTGTCCGCGTTGGTGTCTTGTCCCCGGCGGTGTCCCTTTGTCCCNGAGCGGCCGGGCCCGATCCCGGAATTGATCCCGGAATTGATCCCGAGATTGATCCTGGACTCGATCCCGGACCCGATCCTGGGCTCGATCCCGACGCCGCTCCCTGCCCCACCCCCGTCCGCCCCGCCGAATGTACCCGCGGGCGCCTTATCCCGGGGCCTCCAAAGGGCAGCCCCTCACAGCCGGGCGCCCGCGGGGCCTTGGCGCTGCCCTGAGGTCCCTCAGAGAGCGGGGTTTATCCAGAAATTCCCGGTGTGTCCATCAGTACCGTTTGTCCGAGCAGCGGTCGGGGTGGTTTATCCAGGTGAATTGAGGTTATTCCCCCCAGCAGAGCTCCAAAGGTGCTGCTCGGAGCGCTCCTGCCGCTGTCCCGAGGGGACCGGGGTCTGTCACCTCCTGGCAAAGAGTCACATTGCCAAGGTCACCCTCCCCACCCCCTGCCCTCTGTCCTTGGGGAGCAGCTCGGTTTCACCCCGCACAATGTGTTCTAACATTAAATAAATACTCGTTCTCCCCACAATGTCGCTATTCACAGCTCCAGCCAGGATGCTCGTGGTGATCTTTTTCTCTCAGAAAGTCATTTCCCCAGCCTTGGTGGCAGCTGTGTGTGTCTGGAGATGCAGGGACAGCTCCAAACAGTCTGTAAATCTGGCACCACCCTCCACGCCATCAGTAAAAATGTTACACACTGGAATTTCCTCTGTTGAGTTGAGATTGCGTTTCCTCACTGCTGCCTCCAGCTCCGACCCGTTGGGGTTTGCTCATTTGTTTGTTTTGCTGGGTTTTTAATAGATAGTGGAAGAGCATGCACATGCCAAGAATATTAAACATGCAAGTGCAAAGGCCAGATCCTTCTTATCATAATTGTAATAATTACATTGATAAGCCTACCTGCAAGTGATGCGTGGAGCTGTATAAATCAGGTTAAAGTACAACCCCCAGTGAGAGTGGTGCTGTATACATTTGGCAATGTCCTCGAAGCCCCAAGTGTTCATACTTGTATCCAAATAGAGTAAAGCCGGTTGCAAATAATGTTTATATTTTAATTAAACTGCAGAAAGGCAAGAGAATGTCATCCTTACTATAGGCAGTAATCTTGCCCATGGATGGTGAGCAAATCTATTTATTCACTGGAAATAAATTTGTTCTATGAGAATGGAATTTTGTATTAAAAGAGATAATTTTTTTTTGCTTAAGTTGAGTTATTTTTCTTTCCTTGCGTAGGAAACTTCCTTTCCCTTGTGTACTGAGATAATTTGAGGATGATTTGCTCTGGAAGTGTTGACAATGTCTAAGTGTGTTGTCTAAAGGGTGTTTTGATGACTTTTATGTTGCTTTTTCGTTGTGTTGAGCTGAGGCTGAGTGGGTAGCAAGATTTCCTTTCCACTGCAGGGAACCAAAGTGGTTCCATCATCTCTGACCTGCAGTGGGTGACACTTTGCATGCTCCAACCCAGGTTCCCCCTAATTAATAGGGAGTATTAATGATAATTCTGTCTTTATCAGCAGTAGCATTGTTAGCATTAATGCTACTGGGAAGGAATCAAATAAAGTCAAATGATCTGCAGTTTCATTAGATCTGTTTGATGGGATGCTATGTGAAATAAATATTTTTTTAGCTGATTTCATGCTTGCACAAGTACCTGGTGTCAGCTTGAGCAGCTCAGCCTGTGGTAGTAAAGCCTTCAGCAAGTGTTTGGTTTATTCCTTCACTGACCACTGAAATTCTTCCTACAGGTGGAAAAGAACAGCAAGGCCAGGTAAGCCCCAGTCCCAGCCAACAGCTGCACACAGGGAAATGGAAAGGATGATCCTGGTGCTCAATTATTGGTGCTTTTTGTATTTTCTGGATGTTGTCATTGATGTCACCATCACCTTGTACATTAGGTTAAAAAAATTTGTTTGGAAACGGCTTGATGGATCTTTTGAGTGTATCAACAGCGATAGAAAGATGTCAAATATTTTGGTATGAGTAATAATCTGAATTTTGGAAAGCCTGTTGCCTACTGCTCTGGTTGAGTGTTATTGGAGAGTGAGAATCTCATTTCTTAGGAGATTCAGTGTGCATGAGTTATGCTGGGGCAGCTCCAGATTTTGTCAGAGACCTTTCCAGACAAAACCACCTTTGAGTGTGGCAGCACAGCTGATTTGCTTTTAAGCTAGAAATGGGTTTGTCCAGCTTGTGCTCTCTCTGAGGGCACCAGGAGGGGAAGGTCTCTCCAAAACGTGAGGCTGTTCTGAAGCACTTGGGTGTGCCAGCAGCACTTGACGAGCTCTGTGCTGCTTCCACTCGCTTCGAGTGCCCTCTTCTCACGGAGGAGATGTGACGGTTGGGGTTTGGGTTTAACAGCAGAGTTCACGTGAAGAGCAGCAGGTAGAATTTGGCCTCCAGTGTGGGAGTTCATTGCTCAGGACGTTACTCAACCACGGGTGCGACTCCTGGCAGAGCTCCAGCCACCCCGGAGCGAACTCCTTCCAGGATTGCCCTTCTTCCAAAGGCACTCGCTTTTAACACGTGGATTTATGGACACTTGGAATTCAGGCTGCTGGGTGCTGCATATTCCTATTACCTGAGTTTTTCCAAGGCTCAGCCTGTAGCTGAGTTTCTCAGTGAATTTCTGTATATGTTTATGTGTGCAACATTATGTATTTATGTTGTACACAGTTGTACTGTTTTCAGTTTTTCTCCATGAAGAAGTGCACATCGACCCAGGATGTAGCTCACAACAGCTCTTTGCACAAAAAACTCCTATTTTTTAATTCTGGTGTGGGTGGAAATACATTTCTTTTTCCAGTTCTTGAAATATTTCTGGTTTGATTGGGCAGTGGAAGAATTGGAATGTGCTTGGAACAAACCCTTGAGTGGGAATGGAGGCCCAGTTCTGCTCCCATGGAAGCCAATGTTGAAACACCACATTATGCTCAGTTTTAGTCAACAGACTTGAATGAAGAGCAAAATCTGATCTCAGAAAATTACAACATTTATTAAGTGGATTCAAGTATTTTGAGACAAGTACTCCATGGGACTGTTTCAGAATAAAATGAGTAGTGGTACAGAGAAAATGGGTTTGCCATCAATTCAGTAATTCTCTGATTGACCTCACTTACAAATTAACAGAACAATCTTTAAGGCTTTTGATTTTAAAGACAAACTAGTTTAGCTGTAATTTCATTTGTGATCAACTAGCCAACAAAACTATAAATGTAACAATTGCAAATTATTTGGAAATACTTTATTAATATTATCTTTTTCTTTGAGAGCAAGAATACGCAGGTCCCTTCCAACCCAGGGCATTCTGTGTTTCTATGATTGACAGGCAGTGACAACTGTGTTTCTTCTTTAAAATGTCTTTTCCTTGATCTTTACTGTTTCCCAGTTGTAAAATTCTGTCATTATCTCATTTTTGTTCAGGTTCTTGGGACAGTTTGGGGGATTTCAATGAAAGCATTGACTTTGCTGCACATGGAGTTCCCCAGGAGGGGACACTTGTAGCTGGGGTGACACTTGCAGGTTATTTTGGAGTATTTGGAAGCACCTCACTGTGGTGGCATTTTCTCTGCTAAACTGGTCAATATTGTGGTGTTTTTCAGGATGGTGTTGGATAATTTTTGTGGGAAAATGAGAGGAGAAGGCTCAAAGAGCAGATCTGTCCCACATTCATGCTGGGTGATCTCTGTAGGGTGGATGGTGCATCAATCCTGATATTTTTGAATGTTAAGGGGTTATTTTTAGGCTTTATTTAGAGGTGTGGACATGCAACACTCACCTGCTGGGTGCCTTAAAAAGAACAGATACTAACAGAGGGCAGAGCAAATATAAAATATGTCCGACCAAGTCCTATATCCTATCCTGAAGCTTTAATGTCCATTTATTTTTGCTAACATCTTTATTTTTCCACTAGAATTTTCTAAATCTCTCAAGAATATCCTATATACCCAATGAATCCTGGAGAGGTATTTCAGGTTAGCCAAGGACTGACTCTCTCTGCACCTGGGAATTCCAATAAATGCCTGTGGAGGAATATCCTGCCCATGGCACGTGGCACAGCAGTTTGGCTTTGTCCTTGGAGCACGGTGCCAGGGAGGGAGGTTCTCTGCAGTGATCAGATTTTGCAGTAGGGCTTGAATCATTCCAAGCAGGAATTCCTGAATTGTGATAAATCACTTTTACAATGGGAAAAGACTTCATTTTGCTGCTGGTGCTGGTGGCACTGCCATCCCTGCTGGTGCTGGTGGCACCTGGCACCATTCCTGAGGAGGGACTCCTGTAGCATTTACTCTAAAAATCAATCAAACAACCAAAATAAAAGCTCAAGAAAAGTTTGGGACTTTTTATGCTACAGGGACCTTATCTGAAGTTAATGACATTCCCCAAATGTTGCAGTAGCATTAATATACAGTGGCTTATGGGGGTTTATGCTTTTTTNGTCCTGCAGGGACCTTATCTGAAGTTAATGGCATTCCCCAAATGTTACAGTGGCATTAATATACTGCTTATGGGGGTTTATGCTTTTTTTTCTTGTTTTCCTTTCCTTTTCCAGAGACAGAACCTGGTGTACACCTTAAAGAATTATAGGGATGCATTTGTTGATCATTTCTTCAGGCTGTACTTGTTTAAAACTGTGTCAGTCCCAACAGCAAGTGTCCTAAACTGAGTTTTATTGAAAGACACATGAACCTTTGGTTTTGTACTTGGTCTCTAAATTATTTTATGTGTTTAAATATATATATAAAATGTCCATTATCTGAATAACCCTTGAACCAAAATCTGTCTTTGAACTTTGGAGGCTCTGGCTTCACAAATCAAAGTTAATTAATGGTTTGGGATTTTTATTTTTTTCTGTGATTGTTCAGTTTGATTTTATCACTGGTATGACCACAGAGAGGGAAACATTGCAGTGTGAAAATTCTCATAATAGGACTTTAATTCTTGTGCTTCTTTTCTTTGGAGAGTGAAGGGGCTCTGCTCCAAAGAGTGTAGGAATTGCCACTCAGAGCTGAAATGTCTTCCCTCTGCTGTGTCCTGAGAGTGCCCAGCATGGTCTGACTCAAAGGGAGATGCTAGAAATTCCCAGTAGTGAGATTTCAGGCTTGGATGGGACCAGCTGAGCTGCCCCCTGAGAATTCCAGTCCTTGGTGTCCTGCACCACTGCAGGTACTGGCCCCATGTGCACTGGGAGCACTGAGAAAACTCATGTTGTTGTGCTTTGGTGAAAAATGAGCTTCACAAAAATTGGTAATGGATGCTGGTCAGTTAATTTGTCTTTTTCAGGGAACACATCCAGGTTTCTGTGGTGCTGTTAAACTGCCATGCAAGGGCAGGACTGATCAGTCGTCCCCAAAGCACTGCTGGAATAAATCTGTAGCTAAATGCATTCTTCTTAATCAGAGAGACATTTCCTGTGGCATCACTTCTGTTATGTTTTCTTGCAGTGACCCAAAAACCTGGCTGCTTTGGAAAGTGGATAGTATTGGCAAGCAAAGAATATGGCAAGTAAAAGTCTTTTTTAGATCCAGTTGATGAAGTGTTTCCTTCAAAAAAAGGGCAAGTCACAGCCCTGAGGGGTCTTGAGGAGGAGTTGAGGCACTGATTAAGGCAGAGAGTAATTGTTCAGTCCATGCTTGATTCTCCCCTTCAGTTTTAAACCAATAAAGGATTGTGGATGGATCTAATTTATGTGGATAAATATATATATCCTGTTAGCAGTGGGGGGCTGTGCCACTGCAGCCAGGGAGGCTGATGGAAGGAATGGCAATAGTTAAGCTGTGACAAGTGGGAATGTTGCCAAGGCTGACAGTGAGAACAGCACCTGAAAGTCAAGTGCCTCTCGCTGGCTTAGAGACAGCCAATAACTACACGAAATTCTTGTTGCAAACCCTTGTTTTAGAGCAGGGAACCAATAGCTCCCAGCCCCTGTTTTTCATGCCTTTGGCCCAAGCTCTCAGCAGCCTGCAGCTCGCTGCCATCCCCAGAATTGCTTGTACCTGTCTGCATGCACAGATCCTCCTCGGGCTGAGGACACACCCTGACCCCTCTGTGTGTGCCTGGAGTGGAGACCAGCTGAAAACACGCTTCTCTCTGTTGGGTTTTTCTGTAGAGTGGTGTTTTGCACCTCGAGACTTCCCCGTGCCCCGCCGGGAGTGCCCTCAGCTTGCTGGCCAAGGTTGGCCGTGGCAGTGCCACACACAGGCCTTTGCCAGCCCCTCCGAGCCAACCAGAGCCTGGCCAAGCCTGCAGAGCACAAAGCCCTGATAAGAAGGATCTCTAACAGGTATGCAACAGGGAGAAGGAGGAGGTGATCCTAAAATTAGTTGCTGTCAGCTCCGAGCAGGAGTGAGTGCCTCGTGTGTCATGGAAACGCTGAGGATGTGCTGTATATACTGGGTGAATATCTAAGAATGTACCTGTAATTACACCATTGACATGTAAAATTCAATCTTTGCAAACTTCTGGGAGATTCAGGAATGTGGCTTGCTTTGGACTGTAATTAAAATATGGGCATTTTGGTTAAAAATAGCTCTTTTCTGACCTACATTCCCGATGTAGGTCAGTGGAGGCACTTCTCAGACATATTAGCATTTTGGACACTTAATCTTAGCAGCATATTGCATCTCCTAGAATAGGTTAGGAGAGGCAAGGCAGGAGGAATTGCTGCATCTCGAGTCACCCAGAGAGGTTGCCAAGTTTTCTCAGGCACCAGAGAGGCAGAATAATGAGGATTATATTTAATTTGGGCTGGAGAGGGGTGTTGAGCAGAGGCAGCACAGATCATCTTGGCTCTGTGGGGGAGGGAGAATTTATAACTCTAGCTGGCTCCAAAGCAAGCTGTGTGTGCATTTGTGTGTGTATATATATTTATATATATGTATATACCAATCTGGATATGTGTATATAACACCCTGTGTATATATGTATGTATGTATATGCCTACAGTGTACAAAATGTGTATCTATACAAATGTATACATTTATATGAATTTCTATTTCTCTATATAAATAGTCAATCAACTAGGGGAAATCACATTTCCACAGTGTGTCCTTTTATGTAACAACCCCCCCTCTAAAAAAGAAGCTGCTTCCATTAATGTCACATTGGCACAAATGTCTTAAATTTTTTCTGTTTAGAAAGGAGTGGTGCTTAGTGGCTGAGCACAAGCCTGGAAGGTTTTTACTCTTCCAGAGGACTTCCAATAAATCATGAGTTGCTCCAGAGCTGTTCCACATTTGTGAAATAAATTGTGGTGGCCAAAATGACTCAGGGCTGGTTTTATAGGCAAAGGAAAGGGGTTGTTGACTGTGCATTGGAAACCTCTGCTGTGCTCTCAGAGTTTGGATGGTGAAATATCTGCGCTGATAATTACTCTGATTGCTGTTAATTTCCCAGCTATTGGCTTGAACAGGGGAAAAAAATGAATTTCCTGCTCTAAAGTAAATTTATCTGAAGTGTGATTATGTTGCCTCAGTGATGTATGGATTTCCATTTAGGGTCAGGATGTTGGGCTGTAAATCAAGAATCTGAGCTCAGTGAACATCTAGTTTGGGATGTGTCTTTTATGTTCTAATTGATTTGAAATCATTTCAGTTCATCATCAGAACAAGCTATACCTTAATTTATGAAAAGCTCAAAGAATTTCTCACACATATCAGGGTGAATTTTGCACTTGACTTCGGTGGGGTTGAACGAGGTCCGAGCGTCTCATTCAGCACTGGCATAAAAACAATCTTGTAGTTGTGCAACTATTAATTCAAATTGTAATTTTGTAATAAAAGCAGCCTAAAAATGATTTGCTAGTTCTGTATTCTATGGTTATAGCACCTTTCTATGGATGTGTTGGAGCTGGTGTTGGCTTTGATTTTGTGTTGCTGATCCTTACTCTGAGTTTGGCCCCAAGGAGAGCCAGAAGCTGCTCAGCCCCTGGAATACCAGACCATAACACTCTGCATTTGAAAGGAAAAGCTGCAAAGTTCTGATCCCTCAGCATTCCTTGAGCTGTGTGCCCCCAGTGCTGGCTGATTGCTGAGTTGCCACATGCATTGTGCAAATATTCCAAGAAATGTAGGCCATGGGAGCGTGGATTTGTCACGGGGATTTTGGCTCCTTGTGGCAGAGTCCTTGTCCAGTCCTGCAGAAAAACCTCCTTGTGCCTCCACCCTGACCATTCCCGTGTCCTTGGAGCAGGGTGGAAATGTCCAGCTGCCCTTCTGCCATGGTTTGGAAGCTGGGATGTGATTAGGAAAGAAGAAAGGGAGAATGGATTATTCCTTGCTAAGCCCTTCACTTCCTTCAGGGGAGAAGACAGACAGACAAACGTGAAATCATCATGGAAATCAAAACAAACACCCAGAACATACCACACTGAGTGAAATGTTCCTCCTGAGCTTTGGATTGGGCTTTGCCTTATTGTTTCATCTGGGGAAAATCAGCACTTTATGGGAAAGTGCTTCCCAATCTCTTTTGCATAAACGTTCCAGTGAAACTTCTGTGATGTATAGCTGCCTGTTCAAGAAAATGGGTCATTTCCATACAAATGTCATATTTCTATGCAGAAAATATGCTGAATTCATACCCTATCTCCTAGTTAGAGCAATCCCTTTGCTGGTTTTGTGATTTCAGCATATTTGCCTGACTGGAGACAACCAGAAGAGGAGAAGAAAAAAATGATTATTTTTGAATTAACTCATGCAGGCCTAATGTCAGACTGAGCACTTGAGAGCAGCATCTCTGGGGCAGGCACAGGAATATCATCCTCCCATGGCTGAGTTTTCTTTTGAGCAGAGTGAATCACAAAGCTCAGAGTCTGGAGACTTGGGGAGAGAAGCGTTTCTGATGTCACTGTTGAAGAAGATGCCTGGATGTCCTCAGGGAGGCACACAGGGACCCACAGGCTGGAGCCAGCAGGGGAGTGATGAGCTCTGCAAATCTCCTTGCACTCTGCAGCAGCCTCCTCCTCACAGGATGAATTTCATCTCAAATGAACCTGGGCTCCTGGCACTGCTGCTTGAAAGAAACAACAAACCCACCCTGCCTCTGGAAAGCTGAATTTTCCATGCCTGGGAAAGGAACAGTGGATTTTAGGATCAGAATTACAAACCATGTGGATGCTAAACCAAAGGAATGCTGGGACCCAAAGTTTGGTGTAAATCCTTGGAGCTCCCAGCACAAGTGACAGGAGATGTTTGGTACCTGCTGCTGGAGCTTTCTAAACAGCCATTAGAATTTCTTGAATTAATTAAATTAATCTGCCCAACTGGCTTCAGGCAGCAAAGCTCTTGGGCTGCTTCACTCTGTCAGAGGCATTTTTCTGCCTTTCACCCATGGGAATGTAAAGAAGCCACTGCTGTGGGATGGCCTTGGGTGGCAGAAGTGTCCCCAGGCCCCTGGACAGGCTGTTCATTCACAAGGGGTTTTCAGGCTCCTGTTCAACCTCTGCAAAAGCTTCTACACCCACCTGAAAGTTACTCCCTTCCTTGTGTGCTGGAAAAAATAATCTGTCATGGAAATCTCCCTTTACCAAATTCTGCATAAACTAAATAAAGATATTTCAAGGTAGTAATAAGGATAAAGCTCTATATAATACATTTTATTAATAAATAAGCAGGTATTGACCACCAAGGTCTCGTCTGGAGTGTAAGACACAACTCCCAATTTGTCCTCTGAGAAAATATTTCCCTGCTCCTCCCTCTGTGAATCTTTTTGGTGCAGACTCATCCAACTTTGATGAGATATAATTTGTTCCCAAAGTAGCAAATGGGAAAGGAAAGAGATCCAAAGAGGAGAGCAAAACATTCCCCAGGAGAGGCCTCTCCCACCCATTAATCCTACCTGGAGCTTTGGGGGATTGTGTTGTATCCAATACCAAGAGATTTAAAATATTTAGGGTTTAACTGGAATTAAACTTCTGTTCCCAATTTCCTGTCTCTATGGGGAAGACAGAGAAAATGTCTTTTCTCATAAAAATATGATGAGTATAATGTGTGTTATTAAATGTCCAGATCCTCTATTTAATGGAACTTTGCAGATAGACAAAAAAAAAGGGAGAAAGTTTGTTACTGGTATTTCTTTCAATAGGAAGGGATTTTAGGAATTAAGTAAAAATTGAACAACAAGAAATTACATTAATAATATAAAAATAATTATTAATATATCAAACTACTGCTCTATGGTAATAAACCACTGACAGATCTGGATAGAGATGTGTTAGGATTAAGTTCTGAACACTTAAGGCTGTGATTAAGTTGCTGAAGATACTTCATCTTCAAAAATTCTCCATTGAAAAATGTCTGCTTTTAACTGGAAAACAAAATCCTTAAGCTGACTTTTTAATGATTATTTGGTGGCTGAAAGAATTGTGACTCCTTGAATGTGACTTCAAACAAAAACCTTCTCAACGTTGTTTTCATCTCAAGAAAAACCCCACATTTCTCATCTGAAGGAAACTCTCTTTTGAAGCATGGAGAAACTTCCTGAAAATAATACCAGTTTAGAAGAAAGTATGTTTTTAACCTTTCTACTCATAGAAAGAGCAATTTTTATTTTTTTTTTAATTACCAAACTTTTATGTGCTTTGGTTTGTGTCAGTTAGTTTGGTCTGTAGGGAAACAATGGTACTGTAGAAAAAAACCCTCTCAGGCACAGGAAGGTTTTGTTTTTTGGACTCAAAAATGTTTTTCTAAAAGATATTACACATCTTAAACCTCAGGAATTGATTGCTTTAGGTGATAAATAAATGTTGTATCCCTGGAAGTGTCCAAGGCCAGGCTGGACAGGGCTTGGGGACAGTGGAAGGTGTCCCTGCCCATGGCAGGGGTGGCACTTAATGGGCTTTAAGGTCTCTTCCAATTCAAACCACCCTGGGATTCTCTGATATTAAGGATAAACAAAGGAATGAAGTATTGAAGGGAAGAATAATTAAAGTATTGGAGGCAAAGGTCTTAAAATTTAAAAAAATCCCAAAATTCTGGGTTTGCACTGCCAGAATGTGGGTGTAATCAACAGGGGCTTGGGAATGCCTAATCCTTTGGAGTTAATATCCAATAATTTTCTCACTTCTGGTATGACTTTAATCCAAATTCAAACTATGACTGAGTTAATGGTCTTTGCTGCTGCCTCCTTGTCATTACTAGAAACGATATTTGTAGCAGGTGAATAACTGAGAATAGGAGAACCCAGAGAAAAACTGCAATGACTTTTTACTCTCAGTGACAGGCAACACCACACCCAAAAGCTGTTCTATGTATAATCAAAGTAATGAAGTAACTGTAAAACTGAATTATTAACTATGGACAGAATGGGAAAGAGGCCAAATGTGTGTCTTTAGTTGGCACTGTAGCATTCAGCTGTGCATGGGCAGGTCCTTGACTAATACCAGAAATAAGATTTTTTTTCCTGAAGTTTGACCCTTTGACACATCCTAATTTTTTTTCCCCACAGAAAAACGTCACTGCAACATGAGGAGAATGGTCTCAGTGGCCTAATTTATATTTATTGTAGCTTTTGTGCCACAACTCTTGTCCTTGTGGTCCTTGAAGGAGGGCAAACAAACAGGTTTTCATCTGTTTATTTGTGCGTGAAACAAAAAAAAATGTGCAGAGAGGCTGAAACTCCGTGTGTGCCTGGGAGAGGGCTGGCAGCACGATGTTCATGGATAAAGGAATTCTCCCCGGCAATGTCAGAATGCTCAAATTAGCCCCCGGCAAGACAAAGGCAGTGCTGCACACACCTGCAGCTGTGGGCAAACGAGAGAACAATGGCCATTGTTCAGCTGTTAATGCCCTGAGTTTCTGTCGTACCTTCATTACTGGCTGACTTTCAGTCCCTGTAATTAATGTGCCTGGAGTGGGTGGATCTCTTTACATTAGCCTGTTTCTTTTCACAGCTTAATCAGAGCAGGAGGAAAACTTAAAATTAAGATTCTCTGTGTTTTCCAAGTTTAACTGGTGAGCTGGTGGGAGAGAGCCCAAACAGGGAGATGAACTTGGGGAAATGAATTGATGTTTGATCCTGAAACTTTGCTTGTGTTTTTGGGCTGGTTTCCACTTCTTAACTTTGCAGCACCTTGTAAGGAAGCAAGAAAAGTCCAATATTCAGGAAGTGCCAAACTGTGGAGCCATGCAGCTGATAGCCAGTACATTTCCCAGGAAACTGTGCCAGGGCCTCACCACCCTCCAAATAAAGAATTTCTTCCTAATATCAGAAACTGCAAGATCAGCCCTTGAGTTTCAATAGGTTCAGGTGAGTGTCATTTAAAGCACAATTTACCTACAATGGTTTCCTGAAATTAAAAAGCAGAATTTTAGTTCTGCTTTAAGAGTGAAAATTGATTACAGTCAGCCAAACAAGAAGGGGAACAAAAAAAGCTGTTTCTACAGTGGTTTCTCCAGTTCAGAAACTGCTACCCCACAGAATTCCATCCACAAGAGCACCCTAACAGAAAAAGCCAGGCTGATTTTTAGTGCTCTTGTTTGGCTTTAAGTGGACAGGGAGGACACTGAAAACAATCTCAGAACGTGGTGAAAAATTGCCATGGATGGGGACATTGAGTTCAATTCAGCAGAGCATGAGAAACACCCACATTCCATTGGAGCAATTTCCTTGGATCACCTGGAGCTGCCCTATTGGACTGAAGGCCGGGTATTCTTTTATCCAGACAGAGCTCTAGGAAATTATTGTAACAGCAGCATCAAAACACATTTCTTGTAGTGTTTTACCTCAGCAACGAGGAGGGAGGAGCCTGCAAGGAACCTGTGGGCCCTGAGCTCCCTCCCTTCCTTGCCAGCAATCTCAGCATCCTCAGCAGGAGCGACCTCAGCCACTGTCATGTTTGTTCTGGCTCAACATATTTCACATGAAGTGTTATTTACTGTAACTCTGCCCATAAAGGACTAACAGCATTATTGGGAGCTGTCCCTTGCATGCCTGATGTCAGCTGCAGCTGCAGATCACATTTACAACTCCAAACACATGCAAGGGAGAGTCATAAATTATCCAGGAAACAACACGGAGTAATGAGAGACGTGTCAGCTCGAGTTTCTCACTGCGGGGGCAGCACCGTGGCAGGCAAGATTTATTTACTATTCCAGCCACTGGCTTTTTTGCAGTCAGCAGCTCGTCACTTTTAGTCTGCAAATAGGAATAAAGATGTTCTGCAAGAAGGAAAACAAAGGACAGCAGAGCTGCTTGGCCTCTGGGGTGAGTTACTGGACTTTTGGAGCTCGAGGTCTCACTCTGCACCAGCCAGCTGGGGAAACTCTGTAGTTTCTGCACGTCTCCCTCTCCTTATCTATTAAAGCACCAATTAATGTAAAAGCACCAATTATGCATAATGTGAAAGCTGGGAATTAGTCCCATTTTCCCTGAAGGGGACACACTGGTCCCCAAGAGCCAGAGCCAGGAATCCCATGGTCCTGAGTGCTGCCAAAGAGCAGGAACAGCAGTGGGGAGCAGGGAGGGAGAAACCTGGGCAGGGACCTGTGACACCAGGGCTGTGGTGGCTCTGCAGAAATGCTGGGAAGTGTCCCCCAGTAAAGGTGGTGAGAAACAGGATGGGGGTTTCTATTCACAACAGCTGGACTGGGAAATAAACTGGGAACAATGTTTTGGATCTGATTTTTTACCTGTCTTTAGGGGTTGGGGTGCAATGGTCAGACATGAAAAATCCCTGTTTTCCAGCCTGAAATTAAATCAAGGTACTTCAGGTGCAGGTTTTATTTGGGCCAATATTTCTGCATCGGCTTTCCCAGCTTTTCCCATCCTATGGGATTGATCTATGCAGCAGCTGGGTGGTTTTCAGGTGTTAAAGAGAAGGGCAGGGCCAGCACAGGCATCTGCAGAGCCAAGGAACAGGGACAAGGGTGGACACGGGGATGTGCCCCATGGTATGGGGACAAGGATGGACACAGGGATGTACTCCAGGGTCTGGGGACAAGGATGGACACAGGGATGTTCTCTAAGGCTGGACACAGGGATGTGCTCCGTGGTCTGGGAACAAGGCTGGACATGGGGATGTGCCCCAGGGTTTGGGGACAAGGATGAACACAGGGATTTGTCCCATGACCTGAGGACAAGGATAGACACAGGGATGTTCTCCAAGGCTGGACACAGGGATGTGCCCCAGGAACTGGGGACAAGGATGGACAGGGAGATGTGCTCTGTGGCCTGAGGACAAGGATGGACATGGGGATGTGCCCCAGGGTTTGGGGACAAGGCTGAACACAGGAATGTTCTCTAAGGCTGGACACAGGGATGTTCTCCAAGGCTGGACACAGGATGTGCCCCATGGCCTGGGGACAAGGCTGGACACAGGGATTTGTCCCATGATCTGAGGACAAGGCTGGACACAGAGATGTTCTCCAAGGCTGGACACAGGGATGTGCCCCAGGCCTCAGGACAAGGATGGACGCAGGGATCTGCCCCAAGGCTGGACACAGGGATGTGCCCCATGGCCTGGGGAAACTGCCACGAGGATCTGCTTTGCTCCAGCGTGGTGGAAGCTGCTGCTGATCCAGGAGTGAGCAGATTCCATCCCTGTGAGTCAGGGCAGATCCATGTCTGCAGGGATCACTGCTCCAGCTGAGTGCAGCATGCAATGCTTGGAGGCTAAACTTAGTCCTCAGTCACTGGCAATGTCAGCTTGCATCTTCAGTAAACTCGGAATGGAATCAGGCCAGAAGGGATCACGGATAATGTGTTTTATTTTGAATATTTTATCCAGGCAAATCTGAACTGAAAAATCACAAGAACAGCCTTTAACAAGAGGAACAAAACCATAACTCATTGCCTCTTTTTTTGGTGTTTATTTGGGAAAAAAATAACCACCTAAGGTTGGGAAAGAATTCTTCTGATTGTTTTCCAGGGCCTGGTTCCTCCCATGACTTTGTGTGGGCACATCCCTGTGGACACACAGAGCCCAGCAAAGCCAGCTGGCTGCTGCTCACTGGAATTCATGGAAACAGAAAGATCCTTTCAATGAAAGAAGTTCCTTTCCAGCCACCAAAGCAGTTTGCAACACTCAGAAAAAGCACTGAAGTGATTTCCTGCTGGACTCCCTCACCATTTTATCATGTTGTGTCAGATTGTGCAAGTTGCTGATGAAAAGCAAAAAAGAAAGCTCCCAAAAGTTATGTAGGCAAAAAATCCTCCAAATTCCTGGCTGTCTTTTAAAGGCTAAAAGTGTGAAAAGTCAGGTTTCAGTTGGGTTTGTCTCTTTTGTGAGAGTATTTAGCATTATTCAATAGACTTTCCCATCTGCTGGGCTGGAAAATCTCAGTGGAGGAGGTGGATTTGGGTGTGATCAGAAATTCCAATGAGGATAACTTCAGCCAGAGGAAGGGCTGGTGCTGCATCCATCATAAAGGTTTCATTTTAGCAGCTGGAATAGAAAATATGCTGTGATTTCAAGGCATGTATTCAACAGGAAAAAAAAGTATAAACAAATACAAAATAGGGAAGAAAAATAAAATTTTAGTCCACGCAAAATCCCCATATTTGTTAACATTTTTATCTGAGGTTAAACAATAAATTGAGACAGCTTGATTGACTTGACCTTGGCTTGAAAATCCAGAAATCTTCCAAGAAAACAACATCAATGTAAAATCTGTGGAGTCCTTTGGAGCATTGGGATGCTCTGACTGTGTACAAGTTGTTGGATGTCACGAGTTTGTGCATTATTAATAAAAGTTGAAGCTTTGCATCTTCCCAGTTATAATTACTTCTCTAAATATCTCCAGGAAACAGAAGCATAAACCAGTGAGCATTTAAAAACCCTGGGTAAGCATCTTCTGGAGAAAGTGCCTATAAAATGACTCATGCTTCTGTTTACAGTTTGAAATTGGTTTTCAAATCATAAAATAAGTGCAAGGTTCCAAAAATGGCAAATCAAGGCTGTGACTCGGAGGTCAAAAGTCTGAGCTGAGAGGATCTTGCTGACCTAGGGATGAGAATCTCCACCAGGATTGATGGATAACTCTTGGTTATAGGTGAAACTCAACAAAAAAATATGTAAGGATCATCTATTTAAGGAAAAGAAACCACATAAACTCCAGACCATATCAGCAGTTTTTAAACAAATAAAAAGTCACCTGTTCAAAGTCATTTTTGCATGTGAACCATGTGTAAAAACCCCAATAATTTCATTTATATGCACATGACTATGATCAGATGTAAAACACACACATTGCAATCATTTGTGAGATGTCCTCAGGACCTCCCAGAGATCTGTGGGCCTTGAACTCTTCTCCAGAATGATCAAAATCTGCTAAAAATATCATCTGGCTCATGGTGAGCACAGAGACACAAATCCTGCTCCTTGGCCTCTGAGGAGATTTGTCATTGTTTCATGAACTCCCTGACTGAGGATTTTGTCTCCCTGAAGAAAATCCTGTCCAGGGCTGATCATGTCCTGTCTTGTTGCCTTCAGCACCACGCTGAGCACTGTGTGTCTTCTTTAAAGGAAAATATTGATGGTGTTTTCATCCCTTCTTAAACAGCACAATAAGAAAGTCAAACCAACTTAATTTCTTTCTAAACTATTTTAATTCCTTCAGCACTTCTCTCCATTGCATCCTCTACTAGAATGGTGATGCAATCAATATGAAATTGATAACATTAATTCCATTTTAATTTACAGAGATGTTGCAGACTCTGCTGAAACACCACCCTAATGAGCTGAGTTCCTTTGATGTTCATTTTCAGGAGATGTGGCTTTGATTCAGGGCTCTGAACTGTCAGGAGGAAATCCCCACTGAACAGCTCTGGGTTATAAAGCTGAATTTGTTCCATCAGATGCTCACCCCATTTACAATCTTGTATTGCTGTTTCACATTTTTCCTGGGACATGAACAGATGTTCTGCTGTGCTTGGCCAGAAATAGAGAGGAGTGAGGAGGAAATCTGATCCCCACTTGGAAATTATCCTCAGGAAACTCCCCCAAAAGCTCCACCTTTTATGCAAGGTAAGCACACCTAGAACATACCAAAAAAAAATTTAAAACCCCAGATTTTTAATTAAAAATTGGTTTTAATACAGACTTAAAACATGGCAGGGATTTAGCCTTGAATTTGGGCACATGGATTTCAGTGCAGATATCTTGGGTTTAATTATATGTTTAAAAAGCATATTCTGTATTTAAGTACCAACAGTCATTTGCTGGAGAACTCTCGGAATTTGGTGTAAGTGCCACACAAGCACAAAAGTGAATGTAAATGAGGTTCTAAAGCACAAGGATCAGATATTTCATTCCATAAAACCCTCCAGGGGTGCAGAATTTCTGCAAGTACAGATGGATTGAGACAGGGATCTGTGTGGGGCTTTTCCAGCTGCAGTGATGACTTCAGAGGGACCCCAAAACCACACAAAAGCTGAGCCTAAAAGGTTTCCACAGCTTCCAGTTTCAAACTGAAGATGTGGATCTGGACAGGGAACTGTAAAATGTCAGTGAAATTCTCCCAAAGTTGAATCTCAGTCAGGATTGGGTGCTCCTGACATGGAACAGTAACTGAATGTTCCACATTACAAACATTCCTTCTTCTTCCTTTTTAATCAGAAAATGAAATAAATACTTTTTTTTGCAGAGGCATCAAGAACTTAATCCTTTTTGAAATGACTTTTTTTTTTCTTTACTAAGACCCAACTCTTTGCATCTTTCTCAATTATTTTATTCATTCTGGCAGGGGCAAACATCCCTAATGGGCACCCAGGAGTTATGGCAGTTCACAGAGCAATCCCCAGCAGTGTTCTAGTGCCCACCTGAAAAATGGAACTGGCTCCTCACTTAGAGCAGGAACTGACCAAGCAGCCACTTGTTAAATCAGCAGAAATCACTCTCCCACCCTGGGCTGTGCTCCTCTGTTTGCACCTGCTGGTTTCCCCTCTCTCTAAACACCTCAAACACCAGCTGAGGGGCAGATTTGATCCTGCTCCAAACCTCCAGGCAAAGCTCTGTTCCTCACCCAGCTCCCAGCAGATTCCTCAGGGGAAGAGCTGGGATCCTGTCACAAACCACAGGCACAAGGAAACCCTCCCTTCTGCAGGAGCTGCTGCTGCTGCCACTGGCACTTTTCAATCTTCTTTTTGCCAGGTTAAATGCTCGAGGTGGTATTTCTTGTTTGGACTCAGATGTTTATTAATTCTTATCACAAGCTGTGAGTTCTACAGCACTTCAAGCTGACAAAGTAGAAGTGGAGCCATATCAGTCTCTCTACAAGGCCTTTAAAGGATAAACTTAATTTCTTAATCCAGTTAAGAAATGACACCTAAATTCTTTTTACTTTTAACCCAATAACCAACCACCCTTGGCCCATAATGCAAACTTTTCTATCCAATTACAAAATACCACCCAGACACATGAAGAAGAAGGTGAAAAAGAAGTACTAAAACCTCCACCTTGCTTGATATATCTCTTACCATATTCTAAAACCTTAAACTCCAAGTTTTCCACCTTGTGATATCACTCACTTCTATTCAAACCACACACCCATAATTTCAGTTCTGTCACTCAATTTTGGAAGCCTTTCCATGGCCTCAGTGTTTTCTTGGTGGTCAGTGCCTGCCAGCACAGATTCTAAAGTTCTCAGTGACCAGGATTCCAACGTGCCACCAGAGCTGGGGGGGGCCAGGACAGGCAGCTCCTGGGTGCTGTGACAGCCACCACCCTTGGGGAGGTCCTGCCATGCTCCTGATTGAGGAGAAAATGCACAATTGAAAGATTTGGGATTGGCAGATCTCCAAAATCCCATCATGGGTGACCGTGGCTGCTTAAGAGAGGTGATGGAAACTTTCAGAGCAAGGTGAAGGAATGATTTCAGGTATCTGCAAGGCTTTTTTTCAAAGCATCTATGGCCACAGTTAAGTGTGGCTAAAAGACAAAACCCCACCAAGAGATTACCCTTGCACAAACTGACACTGTTAGGGAATCCCAGGATGGTTTGGGTTGGAAGGGACCTTAAAACTCATTTTTTTCTACCCCCAATACTTTCCCAGGCTGCTCCCAGCCCTGTCCAACCTGGCCTTGGGCACTGCCAGGATCCAGGGGCAGCCACAGCTGCTCTGGGAATTCCATCCCAGCCTCTCCCCACCCTCCCAGGGAACAATTCCTGCCCAAAATTATGAGCTGGCCCAAGGGAAACATCACAAAAAGCAAAGCAGCTGAGATGGGTGCTGCTGAGGAAAATTTTTATTGCTGTGTCCTGGATGTCACATGAAGAAAAACAAGAGGTTTTTTTTCCCATCATCCCAATGATTCTCTACCTCAGCTCTTGGCACATGGAGGGCAAATGAAATTAATTTAAATAAATCAGGCACACTCCCTCTCCCCTCTGACAGTGCATCTAACCAGCTTTGACTTTCACTCTCAGGGTAGGATTTATTTTAGAAAACTAGAAAAAAAAATATGTCTGTGTTACTCTTCAGACAGGAAAAATTATGTGTTAAGAACCAACAGTTCATTGTCTAAAAATAATTTGCAATTACATAATGCTTTCCTCTTTCAGAGCAAGATTCATGTTAATTAGGCTTGTGAACAGGTTTTTATTTTTTGGTTTAAATTTAATTCAGGATTGGTCAAAATTTGTTCTGGTTCTTTGTGTGATTTGAAGAGGTGGCCTGGATCAAATTCCTTCTGTCCCAGTACCTGGAATGTTCAATGTCACCATCACTTGGAGGTAACTGATGCCTCTGGGGAGGGATTGCCCAGGTGGGAACAACACCTGAACTTTCCCTGCATTCCCAAACCATCCATCCCAAGGCAGGGCTCAGGCTCATGGTCCCTCTGCTGTGCTCCCTGTCACATGTGGATTCATTTGTGTCATCGAAGTAGTTTTGGGACAAATTACTGAATATTCAGATGTTTATAACTATTTGTAATTCCCCTTGGAGCTGAGGAGGTTGTGCAGCTCCCCCAGCAGCCAGAGGGCTCAGGGGGGATGTCAGGACAGGCTCCAAGTCCTTCTAGTCCCAGGGCTGGGCTCAGTGTGGGGTTAGAGCTGAGCAAACCACCAGGAAATCCCGTGTGCTGATTTCCCCTCACCCCGAGGGAGCCAATTTTTCACTTGTTCCCTTCACAGTGGATGGGAGAAAGGGAAGAGAGAGCGGCAGCTCCAGCAAAAGAAGAGATCCATCAATGTCACCGTGGCAGGGCCAGGTCACTGCACTCCAGAGTGTGACACTACAAACTGGGGCTGCTCCCTGGGGAGTGCCCAGCAGCTTTGTGAGAGCTGTCACACAGCTGGGAGCTCCAGCACAGGGAGATGAAAGGGTGAGAAAGATCTGAGTCCTCACCTGGAGCAAATGGGAAAGGCGAGGACGAGGCTGAGCCCTGTGTGAGAGAGGCAGGGACAGGGACAGGCAGGGGGTTGGTGACATCTCTCATTTAGTCTGAGGCACAGCAGGAGCTCTCTGACACTGGGCTGTGTCTGCAGAGGCTCAGCAGCAGCAGAAAGGCCACAGGGAGCTGTGACAGCAGCGCTGGAAATGAGGAAATCAGGAATTCGTGGAGCAGGGGCACATGGATGAGTGGCAGCAGAGGTGACAGGAGCCACTTAGCTTATCACCTTCCCAGGGACAGGGGAGATACCAGCACAGGAGTACAAGAAATAATGTCACTTGTGATGAGAATTCCAGCCCAGGGGGCTGCAGCTGCCTTGAATGGAGGATTTTAACCTCCCAATAGTTTTGTTCCAGCAACGGCTCAGTAAGTGGCCAAACAAAATATTAAATGTTTCTTTCTCTTCTGCTTTTTGTTTAAGAAGATCATGGAGCAGTTTGGGTTGGAAGGGGCCTCAAAACTCATCTTTTTCTGCCCAAAACACTTTCCCAGGTTGCTCCAAGCCCCATCCAACCTGGCCTTGGGCACTTCCAGGGATGCAGGAGCAGCCACAGCTTCTCTGGGCACAGATATTCCCCATCTCCCTGTATTTAACTCTCCTTTATGAGGTTAAATGCCCTTAACCACAAGCTAAATGCAGTGATAGCTGCCAGTGTGTATTGATCTGGCTGCTGAGATTAGTTTTAATTCGTTTTAATTAGTTTTAATTAGTTTTAATTAGTTTTAATCAGTTTGATTGCTGGTGCACAGTTCAGTGTTGATGGGTCTGGGTTGTTCTCTGAGCCAGCACAGCCCCCTTGGCTCAGCACTCTGCCTCACTTTAAAAAAAAAGGAATTTGGGAAAACCACGAGGTTTTACATCAATTTAAGGCTGGAATCCATCTAAATACGCTCCCATGTTTCAGCTGGGATTTCAGCAGCCACCAATGGAGCTGCTGTGACAGTTCCTGCACCTCTGGGGACAGCTCAGGGTTTATGCACAGGATCTGTTCTGCCACTGGACAAATAAGAAAATTTACCCTGTTACCTCTGTCCTGCCTTTTCACATCTCCTGAGCACCTTGGAGAGCTCCTTAGAGCTCGTGGTAAATTCATTTTTAACAAATCAACAACCTCAGCTGGACATTACTTCTAAAAGAAGAAACAAACTGCAAAAAAAAAAAGGTCCACAGCATCATTTTGTTCCTTTTCCTTTTCAGGAATTTCAGTAACCTGTAAGAAACTCTGCAGTTCATCTCAGGAGAAAATTGTTCTCTGTGTGTGAAGTGCTTTGCAAGGAATAAAGCCCATTTCTCAGTGCTTGCCCACTGGTGTAATCATGCTGTAATCTGTGCTGGGTGAATTGTCCTGAACTGGAGATTTCTTTCACAACATCCTTAAAGAGTGTTTGGTTTAGGGGCCACAATTCAAAACCTGGATTGTTTATAAGTGTTGGTAATTTAATAATTTAATGATTTGTGGAGCTTTCAAAGTTTGTGTTTTCCTTTTGGCAGTGGGGTTTCTGTGGGTCTGGGTGGGAATTTAAAGGGCTGGAGTTCACCCTGACCGTCCTCTTCTGCCTGGTGACAGTCCCAGGATGTGCCCTCATGGGATTTTAGCATCAGGACACTCCTGCTCAAGGATCAGGAGAGTGTAGGAACAGCAAAACTGTGTGGAAAAAACCCTCTAACCATAAAAAAACCATTTACTGGTACCTCAGGAAGCACTGCCTTCCAGGGATGTGATGCACAGCA